>OW804099.1:94097789-94616253 GCA_942159475.1 Sthenelais limicola
AACATCACCAGTCCTCTCGCTTCGTGCATTAAAAAGCCGGATGAGGTCCACTCCAAGAGATTCCCTGCCTCTGGAGATTAGGGAGGTTCAGCACGTCTAACTTTACACGTAAACGTATCCATATCGTATCCGATACGCAAACATACGTTAAAAGGAAGATGAAGGTTCAGCAAAAGATGGCGGGAAAAATGTAACGTAAGCACAATGTTTCATCTCGCAACTTCATTTTGTATACATAAAAAATGCGACGTAATTCGCAAAAAGATACGGTTACGTTTGCTTGCTGAAACTCCCTATTCCCTGCCTATAGCCGTGAGGATTGCATGACCGGGCCGACCAATTTTAAGCCGGATATAGTGAAAGGGATAGATAAGAGCTCATCTGGATTATGAAAATACACGGCGTTCTCGACCTTTGCGTTCTGCCCATAAAATAACTCCAACTCCCAAAGCTACCTTCGATCCATTTGGGAAATTGCAAGGAGTCCATATTGTGTTTTGGGGAGAGAGAGGACGGATATTTTCTTTCTATTACGAATCTAACATACATATGTAGATGCGGGGTCCCTAGAGTTCCTTCCTGAAGACGCTCTACAGGGACTTGTATACCTCGTCCTTTTCCAACCTGGACAATCTCAGCGGGGATTCAGTTCCCTTACCCATTAATGGAAGGAAGGCAAGACCAATAGGGGAGTTGCATAGCCGCCATTTTGAATAATGATTCACATGGAATTATGGGAGTAATAGTACAGTAGAAAATCTAAAGGACACATGCTATGTTCAGAATGGTCTATAATTATATCAATGCTCTAATGTCAATATCCATGTGTTATGTATAAGTTTCCGTAACCCGAATCTTACTCTTTCCCATCATGCATTTGGTTTTCATAGCACATTTATTATACAAACTCTGATATTAGTGAAAACATTCTTGCAATTTTCGATACAAATTTTGCCAAATATTTATATGTCAGATTTGTACAGAATCCATTCCCATGATGCACTGTTAAACAGACATGCGCAGTGGCACATGCAAATCCCCTATTACACCAAGAAAGAAAGCAAGCCCTATTTCACCAAGAACCACCCATTCTTTCCTACTCCTCCTGCCCAAAGGCAAACAGATTGCAAACCTTTTCACCGTCGCTTCCTATCAGTATGACATTTCAATTATTGATCGGATTTACTGTCCAGGTCGGCTGATTTGTTTTAAATGTGAGCTCAAGTGAAAAAATAAAACATTTCCCAGTCGCACAGTTCTTGGCTGATTCAATGGCGTTTTTAACAGTAGGCAAACAGACCCTGCCACCCAATCTCCATCAGAGACGTCGCTCTGGTCGGAACTAGCGGATTTCTTGGTCCCAAAGGACATTTGCAAGGGCAGATTAAAAAATCAGGGAATAAATTCAATGTCATTTTGATGCATATAGCCTCTGGGATAGGAACGCTACAATAACAGACAGTATTTATAACATAAAACATTAACTCATATATTTTCTCTGAGACAATGATAGAGTATAAGATAATAGAACTCCCAATATCTAATGATGAAGATTGTAAAATAGAAATAATTTTCCTGTATCACAGGATCCTTGATATATCAAGATCACTCGCTTTATTAGACAATATATACTATATAATAGTTAGTAATCATCACCCCATCTATCATTATTTTTCTTCTAACTTTTATAAAATTTTGATAATGCAACTTGTTAAAATTAAAATCTAACTAAAACGCACGGATTATATAGAAACTTCCACGCTTATTTAATAGCCAATTAAGGTCAGGTCATGATGAAAATCACAATTATTTAATTATTTTTGTGAAGATTGTAACTGCCTGTTTACCTGAATAAAATATGTCCAAAAAAAGGAAGCCTGGGCCATATCTCAGATTGTGAGAGGGGACTTTATTTAATATCAGGGTGAAGTTACTAGAAAATGTACAATTCACCTTCACCAATCCTCTCAAATAACCCACATTTCAGACGAAAATGAAGTTCAAAATACAATTCAACCTAACCAAACAGTTTGCTAGAATCAATGCAATGCCGAATATACTCGAATGTACCTAGAATTGACCAAATTCCAGCTTAATTTAGCCGAATTTACTAAATGTGTACAGCAGCCAATTGTACATTTTCTAAAAGATCTGACCCATCAAGAGTTCAATAGAATAACGCATGCTGTAATGAATGGTATGTTTCCAATAATCTGTGTGGCAAGTTGACAGTGCTGTAATATTCACATTGCTAAATAATAAATTAGTTCTTCAACTTAGTCCAATTGGAATCTTTTCTACCATTGGAACATGTGGGTCAGATCGTCAGAAAATGTACAATTCGCCTTCACCAATCGTCTCAAATAACCCATATTTAAGAAATAAATTAGCTTCAAAATGCAGTTTAACATAACAGAACTGATACTTTAAATCAACACCATACCAAATATACTCAGACAAACCCAAAATTTATCATTTGTTTAGAGAATTTAGCAGAAACTAATAAATATGTAGAGCTGACAATTGTACATTTTCTGAAAATCTGACCCATGTATAGGTGATGAATTTTGCTGTGACACATCACAAATGCTTTAGCACGTCGTATATCTTTCTCCTCTTCCTCTCCCTCTAACTCTCTCCCCAACTCTCTCCTTCCCTTCTGCAACAGGGCTTCGAAGGGGAACGGAAATGGTTTTGGGAGAATTTGAAGGATTATATCTTTCTACTGATTTGTTTGTCTGTAGTTGATAAAGAATCAATGAACTCTTCTACCCTTCTAACTAATCCATGGGTCAGGTATATCAACTGTTAGGCACCTAATTGCCTTGCCCATCTGCCGACACAAACACACTGCCCCGTCTCTCTCCCCTCTCTGTCTCCCTCTCTCTTCCCCTCTGTCTCCCCTCTCTCTGCCTCTGTTTCCCCTCTCTCTCCCCTCTCTCCCTCTGCCTCCCCTCTGCCTCCTCTCTCTCTTTCTCCCCATTCTCTTTCGCTTGCCCTCACTCCCTCCCTCTATCTCCCTCTATCTCTCTCTTTCTCTGTCTCTCTCTCTCTGTCCCCCTACCTCTGTCTCTCCCTCTCTCTCTCCCTTTCTCTCTCCCTCTCTCTCTCCCTCTCTGTCCCTATATCTCTGTCCCCCTCTCTATAATATCCTCTTTGCTTGCTGTCCATCTCATTACTTCAAGGCATCGCACTTCAAAACAAGAGACAGAAATAGTCCAGATGAGAGGGAGGCTCCCTATCGTGCATTACAGAGATTTGAAACCTTGACTTTAATGGCATGACGATGAATATTCACCCGTCAAATGCACTCATCTGTTTGATGAGCTGAGTGTTGTACCGAAAGCGACAAACCGCTGGCCGGGCAGTTGACAGTGATGCTATTAGTTGTATCAACCATGGTAAAGTTCTTTGACATAGTTCTCTGCCTCGCTCTTCCTACCCTCCATATCTCTCTCCATTTCTAGCAAGGTTCGATATAGGCAGAAGCTTTTACCCTAATTACTTGATCTGAGAGAATGCTTAGGTTGAGGAATCTGACTAATAGTCCCATTGAAGCACTGTCCATGTCTCCTATGTGCTCACATCCCCAACAAAAGAGAGAGCGAGAGTGACAGAGAGCTTCATTTCTGTGCAAGCCAGTAACTTGTCCATATGGGGTGTTAAGCTATACATTTCTTATCGGTGATCAAAGTAGTTTTCACTATAGCAAGAACTTAGTTTGATGTCACCCTTTTATATCTGCCCCTTTAGCTACAGTTCCACCACATCTATCTATATGGGTCAGGTTTCTTGTAAATGTACGATTTCAAATCATTTGCCTTCACCAAAATATCTTCAAAATAACTCAAATTTAATACAAAATACAGTTTATCATAACTGAACAGATCTTCAGAACAGATCAATGCAATTCCAAAGATACCCAAATTTATCTAGTATTAACATATTCCAGCCTAATTCAGCACAATTTAATGAATATTTAGAGCTACCAGTTGTACATATTCTGAAGATCTGACCCATATACCATCACGCCCACCCCACCCTGCTCCTCGCTCCTCCCTTTCTCCTAAACACTGGTCTTTGAAGTTCATCCATGTCTTCGGCATATTTCTCCATACAGCGTTTTCAATTTTGGAATCAACTTTGTGTTGGGGTATTTTTCATGGCGGAACCATGCCACGGCTACTGTGATGAGTGAGGCTTTGGTGACTGGGTGGAAGACTCCCCCCAAAGACCACACATTTCCCCGCTTCAAACGGAGAGAATCCCTACATGCAATGGTATCCAGCTTAGATAAGGCCGCCATATGGGTCAGATTTTCAGAAAATGTACAATTTAACTTCATCAATCTTTTCGAATAACCCAAATTTCATACGTAAATAAAGTTCAAAACACAGTTCAACCTAAACGTATTGGTTGCTAGAATCAATGCAATAACCGAATATACTCAAATTTACTTAGTATTGACCAAATTGCAGCGTAATTTAGCAGAATTTACTAAATATGTACAGCTGCCAATTGTACATTTTCTGAAAATCTGACCCAATGGTATCCAGCCTTGATAAGGCCGTCATATAAAAACTCTCCCCAGTTTCAAAGTTTGCCCCGAGCTGAACGCCTATCATATGGAGTACAATCTGGGTCTTTTTTGCAAAGAAAAACCAGCACCTCTATGATCAGTAGAGCCACTGACGCTTGTAGTTAAAGGCGAAACCATACGCGATAAAAACATGAACACGTCGCTGCTGACGCGAACGTTTACGACTCATAAGAAACCATTTTAGCGTTTGGCACATGTTTTTTGAGTGATTCTACTTTCCGCATCATTAGCTGGGAGACAGGCTGCGTGGTGTAACTTCAGTTGGTTGGAAATGCCATAGTTTCATGTAGAGTTGTGCACGGTCATTATTTCTTTAATCAAAGGAACCATGGAAATCATGTCAATCAGAAACTTAGGTAAATTGGGGTAGCTTCTGTTTCGTCCCCAATCTGTCATGATAAAAGTGTGTCATAGTAAATATCTATAAATAAAATAATGAAGAAATAGTTGGTGCCATGAAACTATTTGTTCCAGGACTAGGAATATCTGGTCGGTAATAGGAAAAGGTGTCTTAGAGAAAAAAGAGGAAAAGAGGAAAAGTCTGTAATATTACATATATTGTACAGATGACGACTCTGGTGCCCAACAGCTTCCTCTCTTGACAACAAACCAGACTGATCTGCAAACATTCTGATATGTGATGTGTTACAATTTACGAAATTCTCGGGAATAATAACTTTTAAAAAAACAACTTTATTTACAGGAAAATGTGTCACAAGTTGCAAAAATTGTTTTTTTCATACCATCATATTTAAAAAGATGAGGTCAAGGTGATTCCAATGATAGTAAACATTAGGACATCTCAAAAGTACCTCTATATTTTAGTTTGATAATTTTAGTTTTGAAAAGAAAGTGTGCAATATTTCTGGGTGGACATTTCCTAGTAAAGTAGCTAAATATACTCAGATGACCTTAGAAATACATGGATATATTTAGTACACTGTCTTGACATTTGGTACATGTATTAAATGCTACAGAAAGCGTTAATTACCCCAAACATGAGAACATTCCCACAAACTTATGATGTGAATAAATCGCTCGTGACTCATTCTCGTGAAAATATAATAAAACTATAGTTTCTTCACACCCATGATTCTGAGCTAGCAGACCTCTCCCACTAAGTGTCTATGCACTGTTATCATGTGGTGCACTCTGTGGTGTTTCTTGTGGGTCTTTTCTCAAAAAATGTACAATCTTCAGTTCTACACATTTAGTAAATTCTGCATAATTAGGCTGTAATATGATAAATACTAGGTATATCTGAGTATATTTGGTAATGACTTTATTCAAACTATATGTTTGGTATGGTTGAACTGAATTTTGAACCTCATTTCAGTCTTCAATTTGGGTTATTTGGGAGGATTGTTGAAGGTGAATTGTACATTTTCTGGCGGTTTCACCCTTGTATTCTTGTCACTATAAATAACAATGCTTTTCCTTTATATTTCAGGTGAGTTATTCCTTGTTGTTTGTCAACTGTGGGAGCAAAATCAGACATTGACACCGACTCATTGAGTAAGTAATGTTAATGGTCCAATTAACCTACATCAGGTGTTATATTGTACGGGTCATACATGAACAACATCAATAATAACAGACTTTTATTTCCATAACACAGGTACAATGTTACAAGATATAACTGCATCTTGTCAGTCATGCGTCTTTCTTTATATCAACAACAATTGTTAAACTGTTTCAGCCAATAAAATATTTTAAAAAAATGTTGTAATAAAATGTTAGCAGACTAGACAATATATATGTGGAAATAGAAGTATTCTCTGTAAAGAGGATAAGTCTTCTAATACCCTTGAATTTGGGAACATGTTCTATATTAACTAATAAGCCACAGTATTCGAGTCGTACAAAAGCAGTGTGATATGTATAGGTAGATGTAAAAGTGAGTTTGACAGGAATCATTGTAGATAATTTGTTTCTCAACTGGAATATTAGCATTAGACGCTGGATAGATGAGTGATTACAGAGTGGTACTTTTTATGAGGGGTTAAATTGTGTTTTGAGGTAATTTTGAAACGTCGCCCAGTCTGATACACTTCTGGGCCTTGTTTCATAATCAGGGACATACAAATTAAGTAGAAAAAACATCCCATTAGGAACAAATTACATTTCATAATCAAAGTTGAGAACTTCTCAAAGATTCGCAGGGACTTCTCAAAGATTCACAGCCCATGTCACCTCCCTGTCTGCTATTACATTTATTACGTAATAAGACAAACACGCACAGCCAGTTCATGTCCACCCTCTACTCGGTCATGGTTGGGTGGGCTGCACAGTGCTGTGAAGATGGACATGTGAATGTGTGAACGTCTCACATTATGAAACGCCAGGTGGGGACATTCTTTTTAACATTTGACTTTTGACCACCATTCACAGATGTTCCAAATAAATCTTTCTATCTCTCCTTCATTATGAAACAACACCCTGATGTCATCATCCAGGCTGTTCCAGAAGAACAGAAGTAATGATTAAATATCCCAGGTTTTACTAAAAGAATATTTAACCACTGGATAAAAGGTAACACACATGTAAACAGCTAGAAGACACCAATATCAACAACTGATACCTGAGAGATAAAGCACATGCCCATAAACTCTAGGCTCAAAGATGAGAGAGTCCCTTCAAACAGAGAGAAATCCACTTGCTCCAAACCGCAAAGTGCCATTATGATTTCTTTAAGACCGCAATATGTCATTATAATTCCAGTAGAACGCCTAGTCCTAGGTCAGGTAACCGATTAGCGCAGTAGGCGTCCAATCACTGGCATGCCATTCTATCTGATATGAGAGGTTTGGGCCTAGTCCTGTCTAGGAAACCTATTAGCGTAGTAGGCGTCCAATCACGGACATACCATTCTGATATGATCTGAGAGGCTTTCGGCCTAGTCCTGGCTATATAGGAGACCGACTAGCGCAGTAGGCGTCCAATCACTGCCATACCATTATTATCTGATCTGAGAGGCTCTGGGCCTAGTCCTGGCTAGGAAATCTATTAGCGCAGTAGGCGTCCAATCACTGACATACCATTTATATTTTTATTCTGATCTAAGAGGCTTTGGGCCTAGTCCTGGTTAGGAAACCTGAGCCTCAGGGGGTCATTAACACTTTAGCCTTATTAGTCTCAGCCTTGTGGTTAAGCTTATCTTAGAGGAATGTGGGTGTCTGGATAAGACTGCCATATCTACAACTCCCAGAACGTCTACATTGTTGGTATGTTTGCTTATCAGTCTTATCTCACTAGTGCCGTAGCGTTATGAGTTATCAACATGACAGTCTGTCTACTTGTTTGTCTCTCAACATCCCAGCCTCCATTAGCCCCAGGACTTGAGGGTCAGAGTTTCAGAAAATGTATAATCTACAGTTCTACACATCTCTCAAGTTCTGCTAAATTAGAGTGAAAAATGATAAATACTATGTATATCTGAGTGTATTCTGTATTGTATTCATTTAATAAATCTGTCTGGTTATGTTGAACTGTGTTTTGAACCTGATTTTCGTCTTAAATTTGGGTTATTTGAGAGGATTGGTGAAGGACAATTGTACATTTTCTGTCGATTTTATTCATTGACTACTGGCGGGTGGAGGATTTCGTGTCTTCATGGAGGACACCCGGGTGTGCTAATCACCTGACATCTTCCAGCAAGACTAAAGATGTAGTCATCGCATAAGTGATGATGTGGTATTGCGGCGCCACCTGGACTCAAGCACACAACCCATATCCCTCAATAATACACTCATGCGCCCCTAACGGCTCTACACCCTCACCCCTCACTTTCTCCTTCTCCTCGCTCCCCTCACCACCTATATATATTTCTCTTTTCTCTCTCAGAGGTCTCTTCGCCTTAATAACCCACTTTTTGGCAATACAATATACCTCCAACGTCAGAGAATACCTGAGCGAAGCCTGGATATCAGTGAAGCCTGCTTCGCCCCTGGAAATCCTCAAGACACCTGGAATTTCAAACTAAAAGTCAAGATCGACAATGCCACGAACACGAGGAGCTAGAGCCAAAGAAACGGGCCAACAGGAGGAAAGACAGACAACTAAACCACCAACTTGCAAAAGCCTACAAGCTGAGATATCGGAGCTAACAACTCAAGTATCTCAAATCACTGAGCTGCTCAATAACGTATTCAATAATAGGCAAGAAAACGAGGAGGATGAGGAAGAACAATCACAGCAATCTCAACGGTCACAATCCGCAAACGGGAGCCACGAGGGCTCAAGTAGGTCAAAGGCCGAGTCTGGCGCGGCGTCCTCTTCCAGCTCACGCAGATCTAGGTCGTCTAGACGCTCCAGATCTAGTACCAGGTCTAGCCATAGCAGCAAGAGGAAGAGGGACCCCTCACCCGAGTCATCCAGGGAAATATTCTTTAAAAACCCGCAACAATCAGGATCTGGCCACAGGATCAATAGCTGGGTCAAGGCGGCTAGATACCGCACAGCATCTACACCAAACGTGATACGAGGCCAAGTGTTAGCAGATGACTTCATCGAGCGGGAGATCGATCGTGAGAGGTTTGCACACGGCCTGCACGGTAGGGTTGACATACTATCTAATATTCATAGGGCTGGCCTCCAATCAAAGCCATACATGTACGTTTACAGGGAGGGATCACAGACAATTAAACAAAAATTGGACGCCCGCTCCTCCCTTAATAGTAATGAATATATTGACGGCTTTCTGGCACTGTTGGACGACCCCGATGCATATGACTCTGACGACTACCACCACATGATGCACCATCTTCGACAAGTCACCAAGGATAGCTTGGAGAGGCCCTGGCCAGCGGTAAGGCGCTGGTCACAATATGTCTTCGATATGATCGAGGCTGGAAAGGTCACTTGGTCGGATAAAAGTACCATACAGGATGAGAGGGTCCGTATATGCCTCACTGGAGGAGGGCATACCTCGGGCAACACATCAGCGGATAACAAAACATCTAAGAAGGATTCAAAATCACTGGAAGTGCTATGCAGACCATTTAATACAAGGAATGGCTGCACACACAGCGGCGATCATAGAGAGGGGGCAATACTGCTCCTCCACTCGTGCTCATACTGTGACTCCATTGGCCGCAGAACGCACACACAGTCAACAACAGAATGATGGGACATACACACCAAAGCCCAACAGGACCCAATCAGGCAACCAACAGGTGAGTGCCAAATCTAGGCACAATAATGATGAGAGGTCAGTACAGTCCTCAAAAAACGAATAGCGGGCGTGGATGGCAATGTGCATGTGCCACGCCCAACATTGGCACCATTCCCTGACCCACATGGGGAAACTGGGTCAGCTGCATACATTAACAAGCCTGGTCTCGCGCGCCACGAGAGCTTGCACGAGATCCATCATGGAGGCAGCGATCCCAAAACAAACCACCGTCAGGGAACGATATCTGGTGTTACACTAAATCCTATGGCCCCAGCATTCATCCCGTCGAAACAGAATGACAATATAGTTAGGCCATACACCCGGCCTACGCTAATCATCAACAGTGACTATTTTGATGCGGTCGCTGCCATATGTGCCGGCAAAGCAGACCCAGCTTCAGTCGACACGAGACCTGCGGCTCTACAACAACACCGAGTAATGCACTGGCCCCAGACCGACCACAACATAGTCTGGGGAAAGTTCGCCGAAATATACAGCAAGGTAAGGGACACTGGATTGCCTAATGCCCTACAAGCTAAAATATTGATACCTAGCTCCCTCAACATAGATCAGTGGGACAGGCACCTCTCCTCCAGCAATGAAGATAGGGAGATACTTGAATTCATTAAGTACGGTTTCCCCATGGGCTATCTAGGCCCAGTCACCAACAATGGCAACAATAATAACCACCCTAGTGCCACCAAGTTCTCCAGCAAAATTGACGATTTCATTCAGAAAGAACTCGACCTTAGTGGCCTGGTTGGCCCGTTCGAGTCAACCCCGTTCGACCCATGGGCCCACGTGTCACCCATGATGTCTAGAGCCAAGAAGGAGACTGAGGCCCGTCGCGTCATCATTGACCTAACCTTCCCAGAGGAGAACTCTGTTAACAAGTTTATAATAAAGAACTCGGTATGGGGAGAACAGCGACCACACTCTCTCCCTACAGTAGAAGACCTGGTAGTACATCTTAAAGGCCTGGGGAGCAAGGCCCACATTGCTGTCATAGACATCTCTCGTGCCTACAAAAACATGTACAGTGACCCTCTCGACTGGCCCCTGCTGTGTCTGCAGTGGCGTGATAGTTGGTTCTGCGACCTAACAATGCCCTTCGGCAGTCGTGGATCCAGCGCGCATATGCAAAGGTTGGCCAACTCCATTGTCCGCATGCTCGAGAGGGAAGGGTTCACATCATTCATGTACCTGGATGATCTAGCACTACTCGGCCCTGATAAGGAATCAACAACAAGAGCCTACGACTATGCCAGAAATCTACTGACGGAGCTAGGGCTCCCTGAGGCCTCTGGAAAGCTACAACAACCTGGCAGCAAAGCCACCTGGCTAGGAATACTCATTGATGCAGAGGAGATGTCACTATCAATTCCTCCCCTCAAGATCAAGGAGACCATCGCCCTAGTTAATAAATATATAAAGAAGCGCACCATCACCAAGCGCGAGCTCCAATCTATCATTGGATCGCTGATACACGTAGGTAAGTGCGTCCCACCTGCACGCCTATTTGTATCAAGGCTCCTGGACAGCCTGAGAGGATTCAAGGGACCACATATGAATGTAAACAGCCACATAAAAGAAGATCTACGGTGGTTCAGAGATTTCTGCGGGGAATGGAATGGAAGATCCATTATACCCGAAATAGAACCAACAAAGACTTACCTCGTGGATGCCTGCCTCAGTGGCATAGGGGGCACTGATGGCCAGTTCGCATATGAATATCAGATATGCCGGCTGGAATTGGAGGCATGTAACATCTCTGAGATAGAAGCCATCAATGTCGCCGTAGCACTGCATACATTCATCTCTGAGAGTGACAGAGGTAGTCACATCTTAGTACTATGCGACAACATGTCAAGTGTATCAGTCTTTCAGAATGGAAAAGGAAAGAACCATGTCATGCTGGCCGCAGCAAGGCTTGCCTGGATGGTGCAGGCCAGGTTTGACGTCAAACTGTCATATGCCCATATACAGGGATCGTCCAACTCAGTCGCCGATGCACTTAGCCGATCACACCTGGGCAAACCACAAAAACAATTAAGGGACACATGGGTTGATCATTATGCCTATATGCATTGCAATTTGTTAATGACATACTATTTTTCAGGCACCCCAATGCAGACCCTGGCCGCACAAGTGGAGCAGACACAGGAGGCGGCGTGGTCTGCTGGAACAAGTCGCAATAGGAAGTCGGCTGTCACTGCATTCCTGAAATTCGCTCAGCAGATGCAGATCGATCCGCAAAGTGCCCGAGTCGACCATATCTGTGTATATCTCCAACACCTATCATCCTACATAAAATCACCTAAGACCATCGCTAATCACCTATCTCATATAAAGACATATCTCAAGAGGTGTGATGCCAGTACGGCCAATTATGAGCACCATCGAGTAAAATGGACGCTCGAGGGACTACTAAGGAACAAGGAATATATTCCGAGCCCTAAGGCCCCTATCGACGTCAGCACGCTAAGGCACATGATAATATTGTTACCAGGTGATTACGAAGGGACAGCGCTAGCCACAGCCGTCCTCATGATGTACCAAGGTGCCATGCGACAGTCGGAAGTCGTGCCACCAACCATCAAGAGATTTGACCCAGCACGACACCTCACGAGGGCGGATGTCAAAGTCTCAAATGAGGAGGTCACCATTCAAGTAAAAGGGGCCAAGAATATGCAGACAGCCTACCAGCGTAGGATCATCAGGCTTGCGAGAGGCCCTGACCAGTGTATCTGCGTTGTCAGCAGAGTCAGGCAGCTTCTCCTCTTACAGCCCACATCGTCCGATAAGGAACCATTCCTCACATTCAGACACTCCACCAGACCAATCCCCGCAACATTTGTCGCCCGCAAGTGGAAAGAACATCTCAAGCGACATGGGGTTGAAACAAAGTCCCTATCACTACATAGCCTGAGAAAAGCAGCTGCAACCACAGCCTACGCAGCAGGCGCATCAGAGCTTCAAGTCAAGGAACTGGGAGGGTGGTCTTCAGATGCGTATAAACGCTATGTATCCACCTCACAGCCTAAAACCAGTGCTATCCTAGCAAACGCAATAGCACGATAGCCAGCCACTATGTGGGTAGCTGCCTGGGGACAAGGGCACTGGCTTATAATCATAATCAACTGTGCTCGCCTGACATTATACTAAATACACGAGGCATCTACTACCAATCACACTTGAATCAATGACACTCACATAATGCATGACATTCACACAGCCATATATTACTGTGTCCTCACATATCTAACTCATATCAAATAATTATACTCACCTCCTCGGCCCCGAGGACCCAATACAATTCTTTAACCCTCCCTCCACTTCCCCTAATTACAAAATCCTGGCTCTTTTGGGCCTTTATTATATCATTATATAATTAATTATAATTATCTCTCCTAATTATACTACAATATCACATCAATAGTTACCTTACATGTAACTAACTCACCTGATTGTTTTTTATGTAAATAAAACTCAATTTCCCATAACCTCTCTCCACTTGTGTGTTCGGGGTTAGGGTGGCGCTCCCGTAATAATGTAGTCATCGCATAAGTGATGATGTGGTATTGCGGCGCCACCTGGACTCAAGCACACAACCCATATCCCTCAATAATACACTCATGCGCCCCTAACGGCTCTACACCCTCACCCCTCACTTTCTCCTTCTCCTCGCTCCCCTCACCACCTATATATATTTCTCTTCCCTCCCACCCTCACCTATCAACATATATCCAAGGGGCCATTTATTATATCATTATATAATTAATTATAATTATCTCTCCTAATTATACTACAATATCACATCAATAGTTACCTTACATGTAACTCACCTGATTGTTTTTTATGTAAATAAAACTCAATTTCCCATAACCTCTCTCCACTTGTGTGTTCGGGGTTAGGGTGGCGCTCCCGTAATATGTCACAAATCATGCTCAGTTGAGGTTCTACTGCATGCAACCCTACCCCAGGTTCCCAATGTATGTATGATGGGTCTGATCGTCACAATATGTACAATTCGCCTTCACTAATCCTCCCAAATAGCATAAATTTAAGGCAAAAATCGGGTTCAAAATACAGTCGAGAAGAGAGAGAAGAGGAGGGAGGGAGGGGAGATAAGGAAGAGGAAGAGGAAGGGGGAGAGGGAAGGAGAGAGGGGAGAGAGGAGTGGAGGACGAGGAGAAGGGGAGGAGACGGAGAGAGAAGAGGAGGGAGGGAGGGGAGAGAAGGAGGAGGAAGAGGAAGGGGGAAAGGGAGGGGGGAGAGGGGAGAGAGGAGGTGGAGGTGGAGGAGAGGGAGAGAGGAGAGGGACAGAGGATAGGGAGATATATATATATAAATGAATAGATATCTTCGATCAACGCAATACCTGATATTTAGAATAATTTACTAAATGTGTAGATCTGCCGTGTGTACATTAACTGACACCTTCACCCATATAGAATGGGTTGCAAGGAAGTGCTTACACTTAACGCCCGCAGCAACCGCTCCAAGGGAGGATGCACATATATATATGAGTCAGATTTTCAGAAAATGTACAATTGGCAGTTCTATACATTTAGGAAATTCTGATAAATTAGGCTGAAAATGAAAAATACCAGGTATATCTGAGTACATTTGGTATCGCATTGATTGAAAGTATCAGTTCCATTATGTTAAACTGCATTTTGAAGCTCATTTGGGTCCTAAATGTGGGTTATTTGAGAGGATTGGTGAAGGCGAATTATACACTTTCTGAAGATCTGGCCCTTATATGGCTCTATATAGGAGATAAGCATAGAGGCACATGCTCATCAATACTACGCTGCAATACATTCCTATCGCTCCAGTTACTGCATCTTTTGAAAAATCATTGGCAGATATTTCAATGTGATTTTACCGCTGCTACCGCTGGTATAGACGCCCGGGGTATAGACAGCTTAATCTTTTGGGTCCACACGCGGGGCCGGATTGAGTCCGGATTAGCTTAGGTGTAATGCCTCTCGGAAATGAGATTCCACTCTCACATGCTTCCTGGTGGATGCGGGAGGTGCGGAACAGGGCGGGTGATCTAATGAAAAGTGGTTGAAATGGTGGGCCAAGGAGAGAACGAAACTAAATGTGGAAACATTAAAGGCTCAGAGATGAGAGAGTGCCTTCCAACTGAGGGAAAGCCTCTTAGTCTAGGCTCAGAGATGAGAGAGTGCCTTCCAACTGAGGGAAAACCTCTTAGTCGAGGCTAAGAGATGAGAGAGTGCCTTCAAACTGAGGGAAAACCTCTTAGTCTAGGCTCAGAGATGGGAGAGTGCCTTCAAACTGAGGGAAAGCCTCTTAGTCAAGGCTCAAAGATGAGAGAGTGCCTTCAAACTGAGGAAAAGCCTCTCAGTCTAGGCGGAAAGCATCTCGCTCCAAACCGCAAAGTGCAATTATAATTTCATCAGAACCGCAAAATGTCATAGTCCCATTCTGACGCCTAGTCCTAGGCCAGGAAATTTATTAGCGCAGTAGGCGTCTAATCATTGACATACCATTCTTGTCTGATCTGAGAGTGTAAGCCTAGACTAGAAAGAAAAGAGAATTCGTTTGGAGAAAGAAAACAGAAAGAAGGTCAATGATAGAAAGAAGATTATGAGGAAACAGAGAAAGAAAGTAGAAAGGGAAGAAGGCAAGTGAACCAAACAGAACGAAAGCATGAGCAGGAAAGTATAGGGAAAGAAGAAAGGAACCAGTTCGTCCTCATCTTTTACATGAGTAAGATCTTCAGAAAATGTACAATTGGCAGCTGTACACATTTAGTGAATTCTGCTAAATTTGGCGGCAATTTGGTCAATACTAGGTAAATTCGAGTATATTCGGCATTGCATTGATTCTAGCAATCTGTTTGGTTAGGTGGAACTGTTTTTTGAACTTTATTTTAGTCTGAAATTTGGGTTATTTGAGAGGATTGGCGAAGTTGAATTGTACATTTTCTGAAAATCTGACCCACATATGTAAGTATATATTAAATATATAGTCGGGGAATATTTCCATTTAGCGTGGCGGATGGCTATACACTAGAGACAACCCTGTGTGCGTACCCAGTGAGAGAGAACATGGCTCGCCCTCCATTCTATTATCTACAGAACGCTCACTACCAATGAGCACACCCCCTGCCACTAGTGTTGTCACAAGGATCATTTTCCCTATTGCAGCCAGAAGCCTTAAGCCCCGGGGCCCCAACCAACACCACACACTATTTTTCGCAATGATCTATTCTTTCGGTCGCCCACAGATAGGAAGGGAGAGATGGTGGTAAAAGGGGGAAGGAGGAGATGGTGGTAGAAGGGGAAAGGAGGAGATGGAAGAGGGATGTGGAAGAGGTGGACAACCTCCACAGTCTAGGCTCAAAGTTGAGAGAGTCCCTTCAAACTGAGGGAAAGCCTGTCGCTCCAAACCGCAAAGTGCCATTATAATTCCATAAGGACAGTCTAATGTCATTTGGAATCCTAGGCCTAGGACAGGGAACCGATTAGCACAGTAGGCGTCCAGTCACTGACATACCATTCTTATCTGATCTGAGGGTTTGGGCCTAGACTGTCCAACCCGACTTATTCTCTGTCAGTCTATCTCCAGCATGGTAAAACCTTAAATAATGCATGAGGGGAGAATTAAGATTAAAAGCATCGGTTCAGATATTAGGGTCAGATTTTCAGAAATGAACAATTGGCAGCTGTACACATTTAGTAAATTCTGCTAAATTAGGGTGCAATTTGGTCAATACTAGGTAAATTCGAGTATATTCTGCATTGCATTGATTCTAGCAATCTTTTTGGTTAGGTTGACCTGTAATTTAAACTGTATTTTCGTCTAAAATTCGGGTTATTGGAGAAGATTGTTGAAGGTGAATTGTACATTTTCTGAAAATCTGACCCATTATTGTTTTCCCCCCTCACCATGTGTGAGTAGTGCAGGAGGAGTGGGATGCTGCTCGGGTGATTACGGTAGCGATAGCCCCAGGTTCGCTCTCATTATCGCTCGCTACGCCATGTCTCGCAAAGATCATTGGCGAAAATTCAATCCAAGGAAAGAGAACATGCTAGCTTAAACCCTGCCCACACACAGCCGATTTGGCCCCGATTGCCCCACGATTTGGGACTCCTGATGAATCCTAGGATTTCATTTCCAATCCTGGTTTATGTTATTTCAAAAACATAGACCAGGATTTGAAATGAAGTCATAGGATTCTCCAGGAGACCCAAATCGGGAGGCAATCGGGTGGAAAATCGGCTGTGTGTGGGCAGGGTCTTAATCTGTTTGGATTGGGGAATTAAATCTTTGCACACCTGCGAGCCACCCCCAGGCTTAGAGCCGCCATCTCTATGAGTAGTCTAGGGAAAATAAGGAGAGTTTCAGGGTGGTTTAATTTGCACACAGCTCTCAAACTATCTCAACCCGGTTATTTATTTATTCATTCCTTTCTTTAGCTCACTTATGGGTCAGATTTTCA
Organism: Sthenelais limicola; assembly: GCA_942159475.1. Classification (NCBI taxonomy): domain Eukaryota; kingdom Metazoa; phylum Annelida; class Polychaeta; order Phyllodocida; family Sigalionidae; genus Sthenelais; species Sthenelais limicola. The sequence goes on from OW804099.1 coordinate 94,115,040, forward strand.
GAACATGTACAATTGGCAGCTGTAACTATTTAGTAAATACTGCTAAATTTGGCTACAATTTGGTCAATATTATAGGTAAATTCGAGTATATTTGGCATTGCGTTGATTCTAGCAATCTGTTTGGTTAGATTGAACTCTGTTTTGAATTTTATTTTCGGGTGAAATTTGGATAATTTGAGAAAATTGGTGAAGGTGAGTTGTACATTTTCTGAAAGTCTGACCCTTATTCATGAGCTTAATCACCCAGAAGGACGACACAAAGTGCAGAGATATCTGGCCTTGAGGAACATGGTGTGATTGGGTGGGGAAAGCACTCTAGTCTAGGCTCAAACCCTTAGATCAGGTAAGAATGGTATGTCAGTGAATGGACGCCTACTGCGCTAATGGATTTCCTTACCTAGGACTACAGGCCTTCTAGTGGGATTATAATAACATTTTGCGGTTCTAATGGAATTACAATGCGGTTTTAATGGAATTATAATGGCACTTTGCTGTTTGAGGAGAGAAGCTTTCCCTCCATTTGAAGGGACTTTCTCATTATTGGGCCTAGACGGGAACACAGCCCGGGGCATCGGAGGTCTGTCCATTACTGCATGGCAAACTTTATCGACTTGCTCCACTACTGGTCGTATTCTATCATTTGTGGTATATTTATGCTGGGTCTATACTACGCGCAGGAAGTTTAGACCCCATCACAGACAGCCTACCCATGGATGGATTAGCCCGCTCACAAATAGCATGGCTATCTGGGGCCCCCGCATATAGCGCCCTGCTGCTGGTGTATTGACTTTTTATTGGTAATGATGGGGGCGACCTCCTCCTCCGCTCGTTGTACAAGACGCCCCTTGGCTGAGGGCGTGGGCGTGGGTGGGGGCGTAAGGGCTTGGTGCAGGGCCGGTGGGGGTGGGGGTGGGGGGTTGGTTGTTTTGTGCAGGAACTATATATATTCTCAATGTAAAGGGAAGAAGTTTGAAGACTGGCTACACATTATTGGCTGGGTCCTGTGTATGACCATAACATGCCTTTCTGTCTCTTTTCTCTGTCTCTGTCTCTCTCTCCCTTTTTCTCTATCTCTATTTCCTGGGTAAGACCATAAATGCCTTTGTGTCTCTTTTTCTCTGTCTCTCTCTCCCTTCTTCTCTATCTCTATTTCCTGGGTAAGACCATAAAGTGCCTTTCTGTCTCTTTTACTCTGTACCTCTCTCCCTTCTTCTCCATCTCTATTTCCTGGGTATGATCATAAACTGCCTTTCTGTCTCTTTTCTCTGTCTCTCTCTCTCCCTTCTTCTCTATCTCTATTTCCTGGGTATGATCACAAAGTGCCTTTCTGTCTCTTTTTCTCTGTCTCTCTCTCTCTCCCTTCTTCTCTATCTCTATTTCCTGGGTATGATCATGAAGTGCCTTTCTGTCTCTTTTCTGTCTCTCTCTCCCTTCTTCTTTATCTCTATTTCCTGGGTATGATCATAAAGTGCCTTTCTGTCTCTTTTTCTCTGTCTCTGTCTCCCTTCTTCTCTGTCTCTATTTCCTGGGTATGATCATAACCTGCCTCCCTCTCAGCTCTCCCGCCCTTGATATAACCATCTTAAATGTGTTGATAAGGGCGTAAAGCAGGGCTGTCTCATCTTTCTTTATTTCGTTCTCATTTTTTTTATTCTGTCTCTGTCTCTGTTTTTGGCTCCATATTGTTGTTATCCAGTCCAGGCCCAAACCCTCAAGAATGGTATGTCAGTGATTGGACGCCTACTGCGCTAATCAGTTTTCTGACCTTGGACTAGGCGTTCTGATTGGATTATGATGACATTTTGTGGTCTCGATGGCTTTTTTAATGGCACTTTGCGGATTGAGGTGAGAGGTTTTCCTGCCTCCGTTTGAAGGGACTCTTTCATCTTTGGGCCTAGACCGTATCCATTGACTGTATAAGTCGACTTACTTTTCTACCTTTTTTCCTTATTATTTTTGTCTATTCATACCCATGTCAGGAAATAAAGCTGCAACGATTCTGCAGCTCTGGAGACATAGCCACAGCCATGAATGCACAGGGACAGACAGAGGGAGAGAGAAGGAGCTGGGGGAGAGAGGAGGAGGAGGGTCAAGTCTCCCGAAAATGTACATTTAACCCTCACCAATCCTCTCAAACAACCCACATTTAAGACGAAAATCAGGTTCAAAATACAGTTCAACCTAACCAGACAGATTTATTGAATGAATACAATACAGAATACACTCAGATATAATAGTATTTATCATTTTTCACTCTAATTTAGCAGAATTTGATAGATGTGTAGAACTGTAGATTGAACATTTTCTGAAAATCTGACCCAGATGGTGATGTGGGCTGTAGTAATGATTTCCAATAACAATTTTTCCTCATGGCTTGGGCCTGCAGCCTGCAGTATGGGTGGAGGAGTAGGTGGAGGAGGAGGGAGAGGTTGGAGATGTTTCAGCAGGACGAGGGTAATGATAGCCGGGTTTGATTATACATATGCTCCACCGGTTTAATAGATGGGTCATGTTTTCAGAAAATGTACAATTCGCCTTCACCAATCCTCTCAAATAACCCACATTTAAGACAAAATTGAGCTTCAAAATGCAGTTTAACATAACAGAACCGATACTTTAAATCAATGCGACCCCACATATCCTCAGATATACCCAGTATTCTTCATTGCACAGCCTAATTTAAAATTCAGTTCAAAATACAGTTCAACCTAACCAAACAGATTGCTAGAGTCAACGCAATGCCGAATATACTTGAATTTACCTAGTATTGAACAAATTGCAGTCTAATTTAGCAGAATTTCCTAGATGTGTAGAGCTGCCAATTATATATATACAACTTTAATTCAATAAACATATATATTTCAAATATAATGAAGTATCGAAGAGGAATGTTCCCTCTCATGCAGGGACTCCACTATGGGAAAAACGGCAAAAAACGGCTGCGACGAATTTTTTGCGACGAAAAATATCTAATCATGTTAGATATTTTGCAATTGTTGGCAACAAATAAATGTGTTGCCGACAACCTATTTAACCCCCTCTTCCACTAGAATTTGTAGTCATGTCGAATTTTCGGAATTTGTAGTCATGTCGGTGACGAATTTTGCCTGTTTTTTTACCTATAGTGGAGTCACCCTATCAAAGTATTACATACAATGAGGTCTTCCTGGTATCCCTTTTAAACAATATACTCAAAAATGGGCGCATTAGAAGAACCCATCTGGGATAATGCCAACCAAGTGAAAATAAAATCTTCAAAAAAAAAATATGTTGTTGTAATGACAATTGTACATTTTCTGAAAATCTGAGCCAGATAGGGAGATAATTAGCTGAACTACTGTATGACCCTTCAACCCCTTACCGTGCGTATAGGAATCCATAAGTGTCCCACATAGGCAGCGAGTACATGTAATGGCTCCCGGTGTATTGCGGCTTGCCGTCCATCGATCATGTATAACGAGAAAGATCTCCAATAGATATAGATATAGGCAGAGATAGAGATATATACAAGTGCCGCCAGACATAGTCGCCAGAAAATTTACAATTCACCTTCACCGATCTGCTCAAATAACCCGAATTTCAGATGAAAATAAAGTTGAAAATACAGTTCAACGTAACCAAACCGATTGCTAGAATCAATACAATGCTGAATATACTCGAATTTACCTAGTATTGGACAAATTGCAGCGTAATTTAGCAGAATTTACTAAATGTGTACAGCTGCCAATTGTACATTTTCTGAAAATCTGGCCCATATTGCTATATACCCATCGAGAACAAGGTTTCTCTCTGCGATGCTGGGAAAGAGGACGTTATAATCGCACTATGAATCTAATATAATTTCTCATATAAGTCGCTAGAAAATGTACAAGTCGCCTTCACCAATGATAGTAAACATTAAGGGCATCTAAAAAGTGTAATATTTGTTTGAAAAACGTTTGAAAAAAGTCTGCAATATTTCTGGATGGGCAATTACCTGCAAAGTAGCTAAATACACTCCATAGGATGACCTTGAAAACGCAAGGATATATTTAATACACTGTCCTAGAATATGTTTCCTGGAACCCACCACATTGTGTTATCTTCTCCATGACCCTGCACTACCCACATCATTACAGCGGCCGCCTGGCCTGGGTGAAGACTTGATACATCGGGGGAGATTCTTTGACTGATGTCCTTCCCTTGTCAATTTGCAGTTTAGGGAATCATTCGCAAACCAATTGATGGATCACATTATACATCATAACAACTCTGTTTTCTCTCATATATGGGTCAGATTTTCAGAAAATGTACAATTCAACTTCGCCAATCTTCTCAAATAAGCCAAATTTCAGACGAAAATGAAGTTCAAAACACAGTTCAACCTAACCAGACAGATTGCTAGAATGAATGCAATGCCGAATATACTCGCATTTACCTAGTATTGACCAGCCTTTTTCAGCCTAATTTAATTAGCAGAATTTACTAAATGTGTACAGCTGCCAATTGTACATTTTCTGAAAATCTTACCCATATCCCTGTATTTCTAACGTCATCGTGTAGAGTATGTTTAGCTACTTTACTAGTAACCCAGAAATATCGCAAACTTTTCTTTTCTAAAATAAAATATCAAATTCACTAGAAGTTTCATATTTCTATTATTTTTTTTAAAAAACTGCAATATTTCTGGCTGGACAATTACTAAGTCAAGTAACTAAATATACCTTAAAAATGCAAAGATCAATTCAATGCACAGTCTTGGAATTTAGTACATGTTTTTATATGACTGAAGGCCCAAGAAAGCCCAAAAATGAGAAAATTCCCACAAAGAGATCTTGTGAATACATCACTTTGAAAAATATCAATTTTGCAACTGTGTGACTCATTTACATCACATGTGAAGACACATATGTGATCCGTTTTAGGAAAATAAGTCATACGTCGCAAAATATGGATTTTGAGATATCACAATATTTGAAAAGAGGAGATCAAGCGGATTCCAATGATAGTTAACAATAGGACATCTAACATGTATTTCTATATTTTAAGTTTGATATTTTTATTTTTTTTTAAAAATTTGCAATGTTTCTGGCTGGGTAAACCAGTAAAGTAACGATATATACTCGATACGAAGGCCTTCAAAACCCAATGATATATTTAATACAGTGTCCTGAAATTTGTTACACAGATTTATATGACTATGACTGCTACACCCTCCGAAAATCAGAACATTTCAATAAAGAGATTTTGTGGAATAAACACTTTGAAAAATATCAATTTTGCAATTTCTGACTCATTTTCCTGGAACACATCACATTATGAGAACATTCCCATAAAGAGATCTTGACAATAAATGACTTTGAAAAATATCAATTTTACGATTTCTGACTCATTTTTCTGTATAGCACATCCCACATGAAGACACATATGGGGACAGGACCTGTACCAGAATGTGAATGTCCCCATTTATCTGTTTTCCTTAGAAGCGATACTCTGTAGAAGAAGCATTCCCTATCATGCTTGATTATTGGGGGAAAGCGAGGAAAGTGAGACCAATAGCGCTATATTCACCACTGGGGAAGATTATTTACTCAAGACGGTGAACTGATTCTCGTTCCTAAAACATATCGGGCCGATAGAACCATCTATTTGGATTTGTCAATACCCTTGGTAACACTATGTACTCAAAGAGCTTTCCCGCTGGGACAGGCAAGTGGAAACGGGGCATTCATGCCTTATACGGAGGAGAGTTCCTCATTTCCGTCCTGGCGCTTTCTCGCCTCCTGCCTTGACGGAGAAGAGCGTGATCGTCCATATAGCGAGAACTTGGGGGAGTACATTGTGGTAGGGGCTGAGTAGTTGGTGAGTGAAGTCTCCAGAAAATGTACAATCCGCCTTCACCAATTCTCTCCAATAACCCACATTTAAGACAGAAATAAGGTTCAAAGTACAAATCAACATGACAGATCAGATCATTTGAATCAAGTCAATACCAAATGTACTCAGATATACCTATTATTGACCATTTTTCAGTGTGAATAAGCAGAATTTACTAATTGTGTGGGATGGTGATTGAACATTTTCTGACGATCTGACCCATGAGGCAGACAGTTCTACAGTCAGGGAACACGAGAAGGGAAGTGGGGAAAGTAAAGGATCATGGCCGCCATATTGGAACTGATTGTGACTGACAATAGGGGAGTTGCATGTGCCACTGTGATAGAAAGAAAGAAACACTACAACTAATTTAATTACAAAGTTTATAGTCACCTTTTTACTTTCCACCGTAACCTTCACGTTCACCTGCTGCATCCCTTCCTAGCAGCACATGTATCTAAATAATAGGGGAGTTGCATGTGCCACTGCGCATGTCTATTACAGTGCATCATGGGGTGGATTCTGATGAAATCTGAATTTGTTTCCCCTCCAAAATTGCAAGATTGTTTTCACCAATATCAAAGCTTTCATGAATTATCTATGCAAACCAAATGCATGATGGGAAAGATGGCGACTTGTGTCATAGGAACATGTATAACACTTAGATATTGACATTAGAGCATTGATAAATAGTCCATGCTGAACATGACATGTTTTCTATAGATTTTATTCAGTACTATTAGTCCCATAGTTCCATGCAAATCAAGACAGTCCAGAGTTTGTCCGGAAAGGACTATCAGCAGGGGGAAGATTTCCTCCACCTTAATCCCTAACCCAAACATGTATCAATTAGTCCCCAAATGTAAGTGGTGTCAGTATCAATCAGCAGGTGGTCCACTCATCTTTAAACTTTTTTTTAAATTGTAAAATATACTAACTAAATCATTTTTGGAAGTATTCTCCTGGCCATAAGAACTATTCTCATCTTTATTTCATCAATGTGTAACGACTATGAGGAAAGATATTAAAGCTTTGTATTTATGGTGTGACTGTGAGTGGAGAGAGGCTGGGTATTAAGAGAGGGAGAGAAGAGAGAGAGGGGGATGCCTCAATGGTGAAACACATGGTGTTGGTTAGGTGTGACAGTGCACTCGGTCGTGGTGCTGTAATGGCCTGTTATACATAATATACATTCGCCGAATGGTATTACATAATCGGCCCGTCAGAGCCGCGAAATCACGGTTCTGGCTCTCACTGAAGATTCAAAATGGCAGCTATGCAAATCCCCTATTGGAAATGATTGCTGTTGTATGCTCGCCTGCCTTGGCAATGGTAGGATCGATTATTAAATTGCCAGAATACATGCACACTATAGATATATATAAATCCCAATTCAATAATCGAGCAGGAAATCGGCGGGGAAGAGATGGCAAGTGCTGGGTTCGTATGGCTCGCATTGGCATTGATTGATTAGATATATATGGTTAATGAATGCCTTGCATCCTTTGCATTATTATCTACATGGGGAAAACTTTCAGAAAATGTACAGTTCGCCTTCACCAATCCTCTCAAATAACCTACATTTAAGACATAAATGAGCTTCAAAATGCTGTTTAACATAACAGAACTGATACTTTAAATCAACACGACACCAAATATACCCAGATATATCCAGAATTTATCATTTTTTAAGCAGAATTTAGCAGAAATTATCAAATATGTAGAGCTGACAATTGTACATTTTCTGAAAATCTGACCCACCAATCCATAGCTGTATGTTCTAGTACTTCTTTGTGCTTGAACGGTCAGCGAACTCAGCAGTGATGGTACTCCAGGCTTGTTATACATGGACGAGTGATACTGTAGTCTTTCATCTAACTAAACATAAAATGTATGAGGAAAGTAATGCAGAGTCTCTTCTTTTATCTCTCTTTTGTGATGTGTTCCAGATAGATTTATGAGTCATAAGTCGCGAAATTTATATTTTTTAAAGTGTTTTATTCACAGGATCTCTTTATTGGAATGTTCTGGTTAATGGTGGTTTGAGCACTTTTAGCCTTGTAAAGACATGTACCAAATTACAGGACATTACGGGACTAAAAATTTAAAGTATAATCTGAATGTGATGTATTTCAGGAAAATGTGTTACAAGTCGCAAATTTGATATTTTTCAAAGTGTTTTATTCACAAGATTTCTGTATTGAATTTTTTTTAGAGGGTTTAGCACTTATAGTCATATGAATCCATGTACCAAATTTCGGGACATTGTATTAAGTATATCCTTGCGTTTTGAAGGCCTTAGTATGGAGTATATCTAGTTACTTTACTGGTAATTACCCATCCAGAAACATTGCAAATTTTCTTTTCTTAAAAATGTCAAATTTGAAATATAGAAATGCATATTAGGTGTCCTAGTGTTTACTATCATTGGAATCGGCTTTATCTCCTCTTTTCAAATATGATGCTATCTCCAAATCCATATTTTGTGACTTATGACTCATTTTCCTAAAACAGATCACAAATATGTATTACGTCTCATAATATTTACTATCATTTCATACGGCTTAATCTCATCTTGTCAAATAATATTTGAGATATCATCATATTATGATGATATCTCAAAATCCAATTTTTGCGACTTGGGACTCATTTTCCGTTAACACCTCACATATGTGTATCTTCATATTATATAGGCATGTCTTCAGCAACCAATGCGCCGCGAAGTATAAAGCTTAATTGTTCTTTTCAAGCCACACGTTATAGCAATATGGGCCAGACTTTCTGGGTCAGATTGTCAGAAAATGCCCAATCTACAATACTACACATCTATCAAATTCTGCTAAATTAGAGTGAAAAATGATAAATACTAGGTATATCTGACTGTATGCTGTATTGTATTCATTCCATAAATCTGTCTGGTTATGTTAAACTGTATATTGAACCTGATTTTTGTCTTAAATTTGGATTATTTGAGAGGATTGGTGAGGGCCAATTATACATTTTCTGGAGACATGACCCATCTACCCCTTAATGGTACACACTATGTATTCACATCGTGTATCATGAAGACCCTTATATCATATATACACAGTCATATAAGAGCATGAGTATGATCCTGGTATATGGGTCAGATTGTCCGAAAATGTACAATTCGCCTTCACCAATCCTCTCAAATAACCCATATTTAAGACGAGAATGAGCTTCAAAATACAGTTCAACATAACAGAACTGATACTTTAATTCAATGTGATACCAAATATGCTCAGATATACCCGGTATTCTTCAATTTTCAGCCAAATGTAGCAGAATTTACTAAATGTGTAGAGCTGCCAATTGTATTCTGAAAATCTGACCCATATGATTCAGACGTATAAGAGCATGAGGAACATCCTGGTATATAATTGATAGCGATTCATTGCGGGGATTCATCTAAATATACACGTTTACCTTCCAGCTCTGCTATTTTTACGAGAAATCCCAGCAATACATTTGCTGTGCAAGGTCTGGAAAACATCATGTCTCATGGGTCGGTGAGCTCTACCCCTGTTGTCGTTTTAAGTGACTTCCTTTTTTTGGAGGGACAGGACAGTCATGTCCCCACGAGCCTCATTCTGGTCTCGCTGGTGACGTCACGACATGTTCCAACCAATGGCAGACGTCGAATGTTGTGCTGCAGAGAGTGCGCATGTCAGTGGCTGTGGTGGGCGTTTTGTCCTTGGTGAAGAGCTCTCCTGGAGTGGAGGAAGAAAAAGCGCCATTACTTCCTGTACCGCCTTAAGGGAATAACCCTTCTGTAACCAGGGTCAGATTTTCAGAAAATGTACAATTCAACTTCGACAATCTTCTCAAATAACCCAAATTTCAGATTAAAATAAAGTTCAAAATGCAGTTCAACCTAACCAAACAGATTGCTAGAATCAATACAATGCCGAATATACTCGTATTTACTTAGCATTGACCAAATCGCAGCCTAATTTAACAGAATTTACTAAATGTGTACAGCTGTCGATTGTACATTTTCTGAAATTCTGACCCACCAACAGACTCCCCCGACCGCTCTCAGACCTGCTCAGAATATTCTCATTATCCCAGTCTCACCGCCTTCCTCCTCACACTTAAAATTCTCACGATTAATTTAGAGTAAACCTTCCTCCCTTTCAACCCAGCTGGAAATTGGCTTTATTAAAGTTCGGTCGGGGAAGCTTTTCTTTGTGTGGTTGCAATTCATGATGCTTATATGCGTCAATGCCTTTATATATACACTGATAGTGTTGTTGTTGTCAATTTAGATACGAGTAAATGTGTTATATTTATCATATCATCATATTTATGTGTTACATAAAAGTGAGTCACAAGTCACAGAATTTGTATTTTTCAAAGTGTTTTATTTATAGGTTCTCTTTGTGGGAATGTTTTCATTATTTAGGAGCTTAGCACTTTACGTCGTATTAATACATGTACCAAATGTTAAGACAGTGTGTTAAATAAAGGAAAATCTATTAATACATGTACCAAATTTTGAAGATCTATTAATACATGTACCAAATTTTGAAGATCTATTAATACATGTACCAAATTTTGAAGATCTATTAATACATGTACCAAATTTTGAAGATCTATTAATACATGTACCAAATTTTGAAGATCTATTATTACATGTACCAAATTTTGAAGATCTATTAATACATGTACCAAATTTTGAAGATCTATTAATACATGTACCAAATTTTGAAGATCTATTAATACATGTACCAAATTTTGAAGATCTATTATTACATGTACCAAATTTTGAAGATCTATTATTACATGTACCAAATTTTAAGACAGTGTGTTAAATAAAGGAAAATCTTCCGGTTCAGAGGTTATCCTATGGAGTAGATTTAGTTCCTGGCAATTGTCCACCCAAAAATATTGCAACATTTTGTTCAAACATAAAAATATGAAACATAATATAGAAACAATTATTCCATGTACTTTATGTTTACCATCACATAATCCACGCGATGTCATCTTTTAAATTTAATAATATCTCAAAATCCATTTCTTGCTAAAGACTCATTTCCCTTTCACAAATGTGATCCGTTTTAGGAAAATGAGTCATAAGTCGCAAAATACGGATTTTGAGTTATCATCATATTTAAAAAGAGGAGATCAAGCAGATTCCAATGATAGTAAATCCTAGGACACCTAATAAGTATTTCTATATTTTAAATTTGATATTTTTATATTTGAAAAAAAAGTTTACAATGTTTCTGGATGGGTAATTCAGTAAAGTAACTAAATATACTCTATACAAAGCCCTTCAAAACGCAAGAACATATTTAAAACCCGAAATTTGTTACATGGATTTATATGCCTATAAGTGATATATTCTCTAAAAATCAGAATATTTCAATTAAGAGATTAAGTCGCAAAATTGATATTTTTCATAGTGTTTTATTCACAAAATGTCTTTATTGAAATGTTCTGATTTTTAGAGGCTTTAGCATGTATAGTCATATAAATGTGTACCAAATTCCAGGACATTGTATTAAATATATCCTTTCGTTTTGAAGGCCTTTATATGGAGTATACTTAGTTACTTTACTGGTAATTATCCCCCCCCCCCCCCCCAAAAAAAAAAATAAAAAAAATATTGAAAACTATTTTTTCAGAAATGAAAATATCAAACTTAATATATAGAAATACTTTTTAGATGCCCTTAATATTTATATTCATTGGAATCCCCCTGATCTCATTTTTTCAAATATGATAATATCCCTAAATCCATTTTTTGCGACTTATGACTCATTTGCATGTAACCCATCACAATTGATGTGTATTTACAATCTTTGCATCAGTCTTAACAATGCTGCCCCGGCACACTTAGACAGGACATATCTAATTGTTTGTTCAGGGCTAATTGATGTCTGTGCCACGGTGTAGCATTAATCTATATCTTATGTCTGGTCGATGGTTGGGTGGCTCTACTACACATAGCATCATTAGATGATTGATATCTATGCACGGGAATACTGGGAATGTCTTGCCCTGCCACCGGCAATAGGGAGGTTACCTATGTAGATATCTATGCACCGGAATACTGGGGATATCTTACCCAGCCACCTTCAATAGAGAGATTCAGCAAGCAATCACGTAACCACATGTGTATCTTAATGTGTATGTTTTTTTAAAGACTTTATTTCGACTGCTTCTCCAATGATTGAACATGAGAACAAGTTTCTTATACATGAAAACAAGGTTTTCGACTTGCTGCTGAGGTGCGAGCTACAACTATGGTGTGCAATTTTCTAAGGCTATTGTTAAAGGATAAAAAATGGCTTATGCTAAATGAGCTAACACGCTAACAAGTATAGAATCAAGATAGATGAGTAATGATGACAATGGTGAGACAAAAAGAATCAATGACATTTTAACAGAGAGAGGCGTCCATTTTTTTGCGCTTGCTAGTATTTTGCAGAGTCACAGGATTAATGGACAAGGTTTGGACTGAATTACGTCATATTTTCATGTATACAAAATAAATTGTCAGATGAAATATTTTGCTTGATATGTACCGTTACGTTTTTCACATGCACCATGTTTTGCTGAACCTCTTTCCTCCTTTTAACGCATGTTTGTATATCAGATATACGCATAGTTAGACCTGCTGAATCTCCCTATTATCCCATCATCATATAAGACGTTGGTATTATTGTTTTTGGTAACATTATTTATGGCTGATACAGTCTCCCCACGAACACTCAGTCTGGGAATCTTCTGTTTTTCTACTTTTTCCTTATTCCCAGGACCAATCTATCTTACCTCTCCAGCTCCCTTCTATATCACATAACTCGTGGGAGAATAGGAGGAAATATAAGAAATAAATCATGATTTAAAGGGGGTGGTTTGGAGCAGCATTGTTCGGTCCCTGTTACATTTTATATCATTAGGACTAATAGAGCCGAGAAAAATATGTCCTCTTGGGATGCCTCACGAGCATTAGTTTCTGACAGAACATTCTTTTTATATGAATATGTATGAGTCTGTGAGAAAATGCCTCACTTTGTTTGGTATGATGATACAAATCGTAATGAAATATTCGTCTCCAAGAATGTGGCCCATGAATAAAAAACTGAAAGAATTATTCGGCCCAGAAAAATCAATAATTATTAAGCATTTGGCAAGGGTTGTGCGTTAGGCACCTTTTCCATCCTTTCCCGGCCTCCCCCACTCTCCCAGGACTACGTATAAATGTATCTTATATCTAGGCCTTTGACCAGAACAATGAGTCACGAGTCGCAAATTTGATATTCTTTAAACTCATATATTCACAAGATCTCATTGTAGGAATGTTCTCATTTCTGAGTCGTCTATTAACACTGGACGATGTATGAATACATGTACGAAGTATCAAGATGGTTTAATAAATATTTATATGCATTTTGGAGGTCATTCTGTAGAATATATATTGTTTTACTAGTAATTGTCCACCCAGAAATATCGCAAACTTATTTTTCGAAAATAGAAATATCAAACTTAAAATATAGAAATACGTATTAGATGTCCTACTGTTTACTATCATTTGAATCGGATTAATCTAATTTTTTCAAATGTGATTATATCTCAAAATTCACTTTTTGCGATTTGTGACTCATTTTACTGTAACACATCACAAACGTATCCTTATCGAAGTCCTTGACCCAGGATTTCTATTGAACGGTTCAGAACAAGTCTGAATGTCTATAGAAATACTGAAAATGAATCTTATAGAACTCATGAAAAGAGTGAGTGAGTGAGATTGGTTGCTTTATGCCCTTATCAACACATTTAATATGGTTATATCAAGGGCGGGAGAGCTGAGAGCGAGGCAGTTTATGATCTTCCCCGGGAAATAGAGATAGAGAAGAAGGGAGTGAGAGACAGAGAAAAAGAGATAGAAAAGCACTTTAAGGTCATACCCATGCAGGAAATAGAGATAGAGAAGAAGGGAGAGAGAGACAGAGAAAAGAGACAGAAAGGCACTTCATGGTCTTACCCAGGAAATAGAGATAGAGAAGAAGGGAGAGAGAGACTGAGAAAAGAGACAGAAAGGCACTTTATGGTCATACCCAGGAAAAAGAGATAGAGAAGCAGGGAGAGAGAGACAGAGAAAAGAGATAGAAAGGCACTTTATGATCATACCCAGGACCGGCTCATGAAAAGACAGATGATTTATTATTAGTCAAATCAAACATTCTGTTATCCAAGTACTTGTATATATATATACACGACCACTAGCATGCTGATGACAGTTTGCTATAATACTTTACACATGGTTTTCCTACAAAGGCTTCTGCCGATGTACTTGACTGACAAAAAGTCAGCCCTCGGGTGGAAAACGCAAAATCTCATCATAGAAAGCAGCTCTGAGTGCGAGTTACAACTTACAGCAAGCAGTTTCTTGTTCCCCGACCGCTGAATAAATGATACAATCATCTTTAGTTCATTTATCAACCTCCACCATAGTGCTAACACGGCGAGGAAGATGGGGTTATTTGATAAAATCAACTCTACTCATGTTTGAGATAGCGTCGAGCTCTCATAATTTTCTGCTTTTTACTGTGGGGGGAAATGTTTATGCAGTATGTAACGATAAGGGTAAGATAGTCAGAAAATGTACAATTGGCAGCTCTACACATTTAGGAAATTCTCCTAAATTAGGCTGAAAAATTATGAAAACCGGGTATATCTGAGTATATTTGGTGTCACATTGATTAAAAGTATCAGTTTTGTTGTGTTAAACTGCATTTTGAAGCTCAATTTTGTCTTAAATGTGGGTTATTTGAGAGGATTGGTGAAGGTGAATTGTACATGTTCTGAAAACCTGACCCATGTAACGATAACCATCTTTCTACCACAGCTTTTATTCTATAGTATCTTTGCTGGGATGGGATTGCTCTAGTTCACACCTATCTTAATATTTTATTAATCTCAAAAAGAGATATGATAAGGTTAAAGATAGTTCACGGCTGATCACTATCAGATGTATGCATCGGGTTTACACGGATGTACAGCAAGTCTATCCTATACGTAAACGTATCTGTTTCTCAGATGGTACAAACATACGTTAAAAGGAAGAAAAAGGTTCAGTAAAAACATGACGGGAAAAACGTAACGTAAAATATCAAGCAAAATGTTCTCACAATCTATTTATTATACATAAAAATGTGACGTAATTCACAAAAAAAGATACTGATACGGTTCCGTAATTGAGCTTACGGAACCTCCCTACTTCTCCCAAAGCTACAATGACGATGACAATTGATTAAATCCATACCTTTTCACATTTCATATTTTGGCGAGTTTTGCTTTAAAATAACCTAACTGCGCTTCAGCAAGTCTAACGTATACCTATACGTACACGTATCCGTATCTCTGAGATACAAACATACGTTAAAAGGAAGAAAGAAGTTCAGCAAAACATGGTGGGAAAAACGTGATGTAACATATCAAGCAATTTTTTTTTCATCTCACAATTTTTTTTATAAATAAAAATGTGATGCGACTCACAACAAAGATACGGATACAGTTACGTAATTGTGATACGTTTGCTTGCTGAATCTCTCTAGTTCTCCAAAAGCTACTATCACTGAAATTAAAATTGATTAAACCCATGCCTTTTCAAATTATACATTCTTGCTAATTTTCGTTTATGTTTTGGCGAGTTTTGCATTGAAATAACTTAATGATGATAACAACAACAGAGCAAAACTGTTACGTAAATATGGTACTTTGTCAAGTGAGTGGAAATACAATGAACTGGTTAATAAAAATTCCCAATCTCACACCGTAAATCCAAACTTCATATCAAATCATATCAAGTTTATACCAGAAACCACTCAGGGGGACGCTATATATAGGAAGTGCGTCCTTCCCTTGTCAGTTTGTTCAATTTGAAAGCACTGAGTCTGATCCCAGGCCTCTCTGGAAGATCTACGGCTAGCATAGATGCGAGTACCTACCTCCAGTCATATTATTATTGTATACTTTCAACCTTGTAACTGTTTGAGCTGGAAATAAACAACATCAATCAAAAGAGTCTTATCCTGGTTTAATATCAGATACTAGAATAGAAGGAGATGGGTCACATCTTAAGATAAGATAAGTTGTTTTTTATTTTGTCATTTTCGATAAAATGCGATCGATGCGATTGTGATTTGTAACCCATAATTCAAAAAAGAATTAACAGCAGAGGGTATAGCTAGAAGCAAAGGCAACCAGTCCACGGCATTATAAAATAGTTTTATGTAATCTTTTATGATACAAATAATCTAATATGTTGTTTTTTTACCTTACAGGTGAGTGACTCTATCTGCTGTAACATCCGTAAGCAACTTACGTAACCGTAACAACCGTAAGCACCTTACACCTATGTATTACACTCATACATAACCAGTATTCCGGTTCAAGTATATTATATGTACAGTCATTGGGGCTTGTGTTTTTTGTTTTATTCTATCATTCAGGACGATATCATATATGATAAGTTATACAAGCGTCTACATTCTTTCTGAATAAACAGATGGTGAGTGAGTGAGTGAGATTGGTTGCTATACGCCCTTATCAACACATTGAAGGTTATATCAAGGGCGAGAGAGCTGAGAGGGAGGCAGTTTATGATCATACCCAGGAAATAGAGATAGAGAAGAAGGGAGAGAGAGACAGAGAAAAGAGACAGAAAGGCACTTTATGGTCATGCCCAGGAAATAGAGATAGAGAAGAAGGGAGAAAGAGACAAAGAAAAACAGACAGAAAGGCACTTTATGGTCATACCCAGGAAATAGAAATAGAGAAGAAGGGAGAGAGAGACAGAGAAAAACAGACAGAAAGGCACTTTATGGTCATACCCAGGAAATAGAAATAGAGAAGAAGGGAGAAAGAGACAAAGAAAAAGAGACAGATAGGTACTTTTGATCTTACCCAGGACATAGAGATAGAGAAGAAGGGAGAGAGAGACAGAGAAAAAGAGACAGAAAGGCACTTTATGATCTTACCCAGGAAATAGAGACAGAGAAGAAGGGAGAGACAAAGACAGAGAAAACAGACAGATAGGCACTTTATGGTCATACCCAGGACTGGCGATTTGAGCCCAATACTGGTGGGACGAAAGGATGGTTTGGCTGGGTGTGTGCTGGTGTGGTGTAGATATAGCAGCATGGGGGGACAGGCGGCTGCCAAGGTACGACATGCTAACTGTCAGGCAGGGAATGACGCAGTGGCAGGATGCGTGTCTCTTCACCATCTCACATTCCATCTCCCTACGCTACAACTCAATAGGGAGTTTCAGCAAGTCTACCCTAAACGTAAACCTAAACGTTTAGAGTTTAGATCTATTTTATTCATGAATTACATTTCATCCATGATGCTATTCTCAGAAATCCTAATTTACTGTATACAAAAATTAATTTACTACTACTAGAGAAGGTAATACGTAGATATAGATAAACAATTGAAGCAAGATGGACTAAGATTGGCTTAATTGACTTCTGTCGCGATGTCATAAAAGAAGAAGTAAGAGGGCGCGTTAAACAATAATAATACCAACGGTCTAACATATCCATATCCGTCTGTCATACATATCTGATAATTATACAAACATACACTAAAGGAAGAAAGAGTTCTGTTTGTCTGAGAAACTTTACTGCAATAAAAACAGTTATTTAATCATTTCTGCACTATCAAACTTGCTTGTTGTTTTATAATTTTATTTTAATGTAAAATTTGTATACAGCTAATCCTCTGTAAAATGACAATGGAATCGTAGACAGGCATGCACAGTGTACAATGGTTGTAACAATCAATGGAGTTCAATAATCAAGATAATAAGCTCACAGTTAATAAATCAATACCAAATAACCATGGTCTGCCACCCGCTACTGGTTCTAGCTACATTAAGCTCTAGGAATCAAAGCTACTTGAGAAGAAACAAAAACAATCAATGTAACAAAAGCTACACAAAACTGTGTCGTCAGAGCGAAAATACAACTTAACCTAACCCACTGGTGCGAGTGTGGGAGGAACTTGTACGGGTGTTTAGTTTGGGCAAATTAATTTCTATTTCTTATACACGCATTGCTCTGAGAACAGCGTGTCTAGAGTGAGTTACGCATAGTGCGTATTATTTCACTAGTGAGTTATATGTGGTGTTGTCATGGCAACCAATCAGTGTTCTTTACTAAGATTACCACTGAATTTCAAATTTATGACTTGATTTTTTTCTATTTTCATGAATGAAAGCATATATAGGCCTAATGATAAAATCTGTTAACTAACCCGTTGGTTTCAGTCGCTTAGAATATTGCACACTGTCCTCGTTGCGCATGTAAAACTATGGCGCAGCACTGGCAACACATGTTTCAAAAGCGTAATTCACCCCGCTGTAAATCTACAGTTGTCCCGTAAAGCCTGCTCCGTAATTCGTGAGGTGTAATTCATGGTAGCGTAGCTCAGATCCCGCTACAAGAGTATGAAAAAAAAGCTGTAAGGCCAGAGCTAGATTCGAACCCTCAATGCCTGTTCTGTGGGCCAGTATGCTAACCACTATACTACAACGGCTGGTTGGCATTTAAGGCTTAATTTTCCTATGTATACTAGGCTGAGAGCAACACTTGCCCGCCTGAAATTAGTCCTGTACTGGATTAACGTATTAGTATTTAGATATGGGTTTTAAAAATCTGCATCAATGATTTTACCCAAACATACTGTATAATATGTATTAGCTTTCTATGTATAGATAAAGGGAATGGCTGGAAGACCAAGGTGTAAATCCTAAAAGGTACCTAGAGGCCTGTAGGCCTGTTCATCGTAAATTAATGTAAAACCTCAGTGATGAATAAAAGATATTTCTGTTTTATTCTATTCTAAAAGTTATGGTGTAGATGTCGTTTCCCAGACACTGTTATATAGTTCATCAATGCTATAATGAAATGTGTATTCATTTCCACACCTTCATGCTTTGTTATAGCTAGTGCTATATATAGCCATTGGTTAAGACAAAAGCTACACAAGCTTTCCCACATGGGCGCTAATCTACGGCGCTGCACTGTATATCTACCCAATGTGAGGGTGGCCCAAAGCCAAGGCCAATTACACTTATTTTTAAGGTGCGCCGCCATAGTTCTACACTTTTTTAGGACAGTGCACTCGTTGCTATGCAACTTGTGCAATATTTACGCTCCGTTCACTAACCGTTAGTTAACCTCTATAGATCTGGGTCAGACTTTCAGAAAATGTAAAATTGGCAGCTCGACACATTGAGTAAATTCTGCTAAAGAAGGCTGCAATTTGGCCAATACTAGGTAAATTCGAGTATATTCGGCACTGCATTGATTCTAGCAATCTGTTTGGTTAGTTGAACTGTATTTTGAACTTTATTTTCGTCTGAAATTTGGGTTATTTGAGATAATTGTCGAAGTGTAATTGTACATTTTTGGAAAATCTGACCCATCTAGGTCTATTCAAAGTGGATGATTCTTGTATAGACATTGTCTCCTTCTTCGGAAGGAGTAGACATCCCTCTTCTCCTACTCAGAAGATGTATTTCAGAGCGAGTTCAAATTCAAGGTTCTGATGAGTGAAACAACAATTTAATCTTTTATTTTGAGTTTATCTCAGACTTAACCAATGTGCTTGCCGGATCGCGCGCCTTCATATTAAACACAAATACAATCAATGGATTGGAAACACAGACTTTTTATCAAAACTGATGGTGAAAGAGAAGGGTTCCTAGGAAACCATTTTCCCTCGCTCAGAAATGCAGCAACAGCGTCGGCTGTGTGTCTTTAAAGGTTTATTTTGCATTACCTTGCTTTTGTCGCTAATGAAGCGGAGAACATCAATGAAGGCGATACCGACCCCGGTGTTTCTGTTTCTGTAGTAAAGGGTGATGTGCTACAGGAAAATGAGTTATATGTCGCAAGAAATGAATTTTGAAATAGCATCATATTTGAATAGATTCTAATGATGGTAAACAATAAGGACATTTAATAAGGATTTCTATAATTATTTTAAGTTTGATATATTCAGTTTTGAAAAAACAGTTTGCGATATTTCTGCGTAGACATTTACATTTAAAGTAACTAAATATACTCTGTACGATGACCTGAGAAATGCATGGATATATGCAATAGACTGTCTTGAAATAAAAAGCTTTTTATATATAAGCACCCCAAAAATTAAAAATATCATTTTTGCGATTGGTGACTCATTTTCCTGGAACCCATCACATCTGTGTTAGATCAGACTGGTTTTGAACCGTGAAACACAAACCCATTAGGGTGATATTTTTGAGGAGTTACATTAGTTTCCTTTAGTTTCATCAAGTTTTATTCCGCGATTCGTTATGTATACAGACAACACATCTTTCTCAGTCACCACTGATAAATGCCTAAATGGCACAATGTATGTGAAAGTTTTAACAGGGGATTTGCGTAGCACAAATTATTTTATATTGTGACTGTGTATTCAATGTACTACAGACTGTAAACAGTATTATATTATGAGTATTTTTTGCTCCTTCTATGGATATTCGTGGAAGACATAACACTGTAATTTTATGTCCATGATTGAGTTTGTATTGGTTCTGAATCGATTAATGTGATCTTTTTATAAGACAACGTACGAAGACATCACTGAGTGATACACTACGTTTTTTCAAATGTTCGGATAAGTATTATATAATTGGCCTTTAATACAATAAAAAAAATGTGCCACTGCGCATGTCTAATACAGTGTATCCTGGGACTGATTCCGTTTAAATCTTTCTTTTTTTTTTTAAAGACTTTATTTCGACAGCTTCTCCAATGTTGAACATGAGAACAAGTTGCTTATACATGAAAACTAGGTTTTCGACTTGCTGCTGCTGAGGTGAGAGCTACAACTATGGTGTGCAATTTTCTAAGGCTATCTTTAAAGGATAAAAAACGGCTTATGCTAAATGAGCTAACAAGTATAGAATCAAGACATAGATGAGTAATGATGACAATGGTGAGACAATCTGACATCGAAAATCGGACATCGAAAATCGAAAGTTATCAAAATTGCAAGAATGTTTTCACCAATATCATCACTATGCAATTCCCCTATTCTCTATATTAATTTTATTCTATACCTTTGTTGATGTACATCGATACAAATGTCATTAAATCTGACAAAACGTTTTCTCTTATATTTCATAAACTAAGATTGTTATTTTTTACAGACGCTATTATAGCCGCATTATGAATCCTTGTTTTAATATGCATGATACAAGATAAGTATTCAAAATACAATCCATACAAAAACATACATATTAGGCTATGCACTAAAAGAAATAACAGTTTATGTATGGGTCAGAATTTTAGAAAATGTACAATTCGCCGTCACCAATCTTCTACAATAACCCGAATTTCAGATGAAATAAAAGTTCAAAATACAGTTGAACCTAACCAAACAGATTGCTAAAATCAATGCAATGCCGAATATACTTGAATTTACCTAGTATTGGCCAAGTTGCAGCCTGACCCTTATGTATACAGTCATTAGTTCCCAGTGAATTTACTAAACATTATAACAGCATTATATTAGGCGCAGAGTGAGGGGGCTAGTCTCATAATGCGGGGTGTGTGTGGGTGGGGGTCATGGCGGAGTGGGGGGTAATATGCAAAAACCGATGCAAGACTGCATGTAAAAAGCAGTTGACGTTCTGTAAAAGCATATAAATATGTGTAGGCATTCATGGAATCACACTAATACCCCATTAATATCGGGTATGAATATTAATTGCTATATGCGCTCCCATTCATAACCAGGGTTTTTTATGTATGGTATTTTGAAATTACCCATGTCCTGCACATATGTAATGCGCGTGTTCAGGGGAATGAGTCTCAAGTCGCAAACAAAAATTTATGGACCTTGGAAATGCATGGATATGTATGGGTCGGATTTTAAGAAAATGTACAATTGGCAGCTGTACACATTTAGTAAATTCTGCTAAATTAAGCTGCAATTTGGTCAATACAAGGTAAATTCGAAATTATTTGGGATTGTATTCATTCTAGTAATCTGTTTGGTTAGGTTGAAGTGTGTTTTGAACTTTATTTTCGTCTGAAATTAGGCTTATTTGTGGGGATTGGTGAAGATGAATTGTACATTAATTTCTCATGATCTGACCCATGAATTTAATACACTGTCTCGAAATTTGGTAAGTGTATTAATGCTACATTAAGCGTTATCATATTTATGACCTTCGTGGCACAGATAATCCAAGTAATGCCAGACATGAGAAGGTATCCCTCAATGATACCGTACACTTAAAACCCTGCCCACACACAGCCGATTTGCCTCCCGATTGCCTCCCGATTTGGGTCTCTTCATGAATCCTATGATCTCATTTCAAATCCTGGTTTATGTTTTTGAAATAACATAAACCAAGATTGGAAATGAAATCCTGGGATTCATCGGAGGACCCAAATCGGGGGGCAATCGGGAGGCAAATCGGCTGTGTGTGGGCAGGGTTTTAGTTCCCTTCACCTTTACTAACTGCCCCTCCACCCCGCACACTGAGACACTATTTACCGGAGCTGCTGGAGGCTTAAATACGCTTTGATCTGCCGAAACTCCACACCCTGTACACTGCCAACGGGTCAGATTCTCAGATAATGTACAATTGGCAGCTGTACACTTTTAGTCAATTCTGCTAAATTAAGCTGCAATTTGGTCAATACAAGGTAAATTCGGGTATATTCGGCACTGCATTGATTCTAGCAATCTGTTTGGTTAGGTTGAACTGTATTTTGAACTTTATTTTCGTCTGAATTTCGGGTTATTTGAGAAGATTGGTGAAGGTAAATTGTACATTTTCTGGAGACTTCACCCCAATACTGCACACCTCCGACACCTTGTACACTGGGGGGTGTTCACAGGTTCCTATTGACAAACCCTCAAACAAACACAAGACAAGCCCTAGAATTACACGCTTTTCACTGGCACTGCCGCAGCCGCAATAGGGGGTTTGTATGTGCCACTGCACATGTCTTGTTACAGTGCATCGTGGGATGGATTCTGTTGAAATCTAATATGCAAATATTTGTCAACATGTTTTTCGATTTTTTTTTCTCGAAATAATGTTTGATATAACGGTTGATAATGTTTTCACCAATACCACAGCGTGTGTAAACGATCTATAAAATCAAATGCATGATGGGAGAGATTGGGACTTGTGTTATGGAAACATGTTTAACACATGAATTTTGACATAAGAGCATTGATAAATATTCCATGCTGAACATGGCATGTTTTTCTACAGATTTTAGACGGTACCTTTAGTCCCATAATTCCATGCAAATCAAGATTCAAAATGGCGGCTATGCAATTCCCCTATATGTAACACTCAAGCTTTGATATTGACGAAAACATTCTTGCAATTTTCGATAAAAATGTTTCCAAATATTTGTATGTCAGATTTCAACAGAATCCATCCCAGTATGCACTGCAGTGAACATGCGCAGCGGCACATGCAACTCCCCTATTGATAGACCCTCAAACCAACACAAGAAGGGCGCTAGTATTACATGGTATTCCCTGGCAGTGCCGCCGGGTCCGCACACCCCGCACCCCTTGAGCACAGATCATACGAGGGTCAGATTTTCAAAAAGTGTACAATTGTCAGCTGTACACATTTAGTAAATTCTGCTAAATTAAGCTGCAATTTGGTCAATACTAGGTAAATTCGAGTATATTCGGCATTGCATTGATTCTAGCAATCTGTTCGGTTAGGTTGAACTGGGTTTTGGACTTTATTTTCGTTTGAAATTTGGGTTTAGTTGAGACGAAGGTGAATTGTACATTTTCTGTAAATCTTACCGACGAAATGTCAAGCAAGGAAGTGCTCTCTAGGAGCATCGTCTGTGTGGGTGAGATCAGACAAAAATAACAAGTGTCTCCGTCAGGTTTCCTGAAGGAAATTTGGCAAAAGACACTCACTGAGGCTCTTCATTGATAGGAGAGGTTCGTGTTCGCCAAGGTGGAGGAAAAAAAATAATGAACGTTGGGGAAATTCGGATGGTGGAAAGTTTGCAGAATCCTGTCAGATCTGGATATTATACACGGTATTATAACAGGAAGATTATTCAGCCGAAATAATGGGAAAACGGTTGATAAAGTTGGATATTCGTATAGCTCAGATATTTAGCTTGAGTGGGGTACCAAATGTAATGTGTTTTAGGAAAATCAGTCATAAGTCGCAAAATTGATATTTTTGCGACTTATGACTCATTTTCCTAAAACGGATCACGAAAAAATGTGTGCAATGTGTGTGTGTGTTACCTCAGGTGTTCAGTCCCTTTCCACAGAACTTTGTGGATTTAAAGAATATTATGATGCACTATAGATGTTATAGCATGGTGGCCTATATATAGCTTGCCCTAAGGCACCAGTAAATGATGTACAAACGATCAGTATCTTTGTGTCTGTCTACACCCATTTCGAAAAACATAAATGAGCTGCTACCACTGATAGGTGACGTTTGTCAATAATTATACCATAGAGACCTATTATATAACCACAAATATGGGTCAGATTTTCAGAAAATGTACAATTCGTTTTCACAAACTGTCTCAAATAACCCACATTTAGGACCAAAATGAGCTTCAAAATGCAGTTTTTTATTATGATATTTTAAATCAACACTATACCAAATATACTCAGATATACTCGGTATTCATAATTTTTCAGCCTAATTTAGCAGATTTCCTAAATGTGTAGAGCTGCCAATTGTACATTTTCTGAAAATCTTACCCATATCTGAATATTCATAAAGTCTCAGGTGATTCATTAACTGTGGTACAACATATTGAGTTGAGGGGACTGGGGAGAGGGGTACAGTCCAGGCCCAAACCCTCAGATCAGATAAGAGTGGTATGTCAGTGATTGGACGCCTACTTTGCTAATCGTTTTCCTGGTCTAGGACCCGACGTTCTTATGGTATCATAATGACATTTTGCGGTCTTAATGGCATTATAATGTTTGCGGTTTGAGGCAAGATGCTTTCCCTCCGTTTGAAGGGACTCTCTTATCTTTGGGCCTAGACTGGCGAGGGCTGGAAGGAAGGGTAGCTGACTGAGCAGTGACTATAGAGAAAGGGAGGAGGAGGAGGGTTGTACACTCTATCCGCGACCTGTAGGCAGTAAACATCAAAGCCCTCTAACGTTAAGGCTATGCGGGCCGCTGCCTACAGGATGGGTATAGAGTGAGTGAGTGAGATTGGTTGCTTTACGCCCTTATCAACACATTGAAGGTTATATCAAGGGCGGGAGAGCTGAGAGGGAGGCAGTTCATGATCATACCCAGGAAATAAGAGATAGAGAAGAAGGGAGAGAGAGAGACAGAGAACAACAGACAGAAAGGCACTTTATGGTCATACCCAGAACATAGAGATAGAGAAGAAGGGAGACAGAGACAGAGAAAAAGAGACAGAAATGCACTTTACGGCCATACCCAGGAAATAGAGATAGAGAAGAAGGGAGAGGGAGACAGAGAAAAAGAGACAGAAAGGCACTTTATGGTCATACCCAGGAAATAGAGATAGAGAAGAAGGGAGAGAGAGACAGAGAAAAAGGGACAGAAAGGCAGTTTATGATCTTACCCAGGAAATAGAGATAGAGAAGAAGGGAGAGAGAGACAGAGAAATAGAGACAGAAAGGCAGTTTATGATCTTACCCAGGAAATAGAGATAGAGAAGAAGGGAGAGACAGAGCCATACAGACAGAAAGGCACTTTACGGCCATACCCAGGAAATAGAGATAGAGAAGAAGGGAGAGAGAGACAGAGAAAAAGCTACAAAAGGCACTTTACGGCCATACCCAGGAAATAGAGATAGAGAAGAAGGGAGAGAGAGAGACAGAGAAAGAGACAGAAAGGCACTTTAAGGTCTTTCTCAGGAAATAGAGATAGAGAAGCAGGGAGAGAGAGACAGAGAAAAAGAGACAGAAAGGCACTTTAAGGTCTTACCCAGGAAATAGAGATAGAGAAGAAGGGAGAGAGAGACAGACAGAGAAAAAGAGACAAAAAGGCACTTTACGGTCATACCCAGGAAATAGAGATAGAGAAGAAGGGAGAGAGACAGAGAAAAAGAGACAGAAAGGCACTTTAAGGTCTTACCCAGGGAATAGAGACAGAGAAGAAGGCAGAGAGAGACAGAGAAAAAGAGACACAAAGAAAATAGAGATAGAGAAGAAGGGATAGATAGACAATTGAAAAAGAGACACAAAGGAAATAGAGATAGAGAAGAAGGGAGAGAGAGACAGAGAACAGACAGAAAGGCACTTTACGGCCATACCCAGGAAATAGAGGTAGAGAAGAAGGGAGAGACACAGGCAGACAGAGAAAAGAGACAGAAAGGCACTTTACGGCCATACCCAGGACCCAGACGAGTATAGAGTGTAGCGGCGCATGTTTGATGTAAGTTGGCTACAAATCACTCCGGTGTTCCTGTATGTGTTGACAATAGGCTATTACTTCCACGCCGTTACCGCCCACCACATCGCTCTACCCATTCATCCATCTCTCCCGCCATTTGCTTAATCAAGTATCACTAACGCGAGCAGAAGAAGGAGTGGGTGAAAAAGCAAGTTGAAGGCATGTAATTTAGCCAGGGTATCTCCGGTCCTTATGCAGCAGACATAAAGGGTCAGATATTCAGAAAGTGTACAATTGGCAGCTGTACACATTAAGTAAATTCTGCTAAATTAAGCTGCAATTTGGTCAATACAATGTAAATTCGAGTATATTCGGCATTGCATGGATTCTATAACAATCTGTTTGGTTAGGTTGAACTGTATTTTGAACTTTATTTCCGTCTGAAATTTGGGTTATTGTAGAGGATTGGTGAAGTTGAATTGCACATTTTCTGAAAATCTCACCAATAAAGTGCTTCTAAGTGCTCCCATGGCCCTGTCCCTGGCCCTAGAGTACTTGGGACTACTTCGAGCATGTTTCCGCGTCCCTGTGGTGGGGGTGGGGGGCGGGGTTAAAAAGTGGGACAATGACAGGGAGTTGCTCAGTCTTGGCGAGCGTCTCAGATTCCTCCAGTAGCCAACCTTCTGCTCTGTCATTAGCAGCACTTGAAAATGTGATGTGTTGTAGGAAAATGAGTCACAAGTCGCAAAATTGATATTATTTAATGTGAGTGAGTGGGTGAGAGTGGTTGCTTTATGCCCTTATCAACACATTTAATATGGTTATATCAAGGGCGGGAGAGCTGAGAGGGAGTGAGTGAGTGAGATTGGTTGCTTTACGCCCTTATCAACACATTTAATATGGTTATATTAAGGGCGGGAGAGCTGAGAGGGAGGCAGTTTATGATCGTACCCAGGAAATAGAGATAGAGAAGTGGGGAGAGAGACAGAGAAAAAGTGACATAAATGCACTTTAAGGTAATATCCAGGAATTTAATGTGTTTTATTCACAAGATCTCTTTGTAGGAATATTGTCGTTCTTGAGGATTGAAGTCGTATGAATGCATTTCTCAAATTTCAAGACTTGTTTGTTAAATATATCCTTGCATTTCAAGGGAATGAAATGTGATGCGTTACAGGAAAATAAGTCACAAGTCGCAAAATTGATATTTTTCAATGTGTTTTCTCACAAGATGTCTTTGTAGCAATGCTCTCATGTTGTAGATATATACCGTCTGACGTCCTCTAAATGCAGCTATCAAATTTCAAGACAATGTGTTAAATATAACCATGCATTTCTAAGGTCATCTTATACAGTATATTCAGCTACTTTACTAGTAATCATCCACCCAAAAGTATTGCCAACTTTCTTTTCTTTTCAAAAATAAAAATATCAAACTTTAAATATAGAAATACTTATTAGATGTCCTAATGTTTACTATCATTATAATTCGATTGATCTCATTTTTTCAAACATGATGATATCTAAAGATCCAGTTTTAGCGACCTGTGACTCATTTTCTTGGAACACATCACATTAATGTCTGGAAGAGGGTTGAAAGGCTGTGCCAAGCGCACTCGCTAACATTCAGGTTCTTAACCACAGACCAACATGAGAACGAATAGCTCCTCTAAACATGATGTACTCCAATGAACTAGCCTACACCCTTTCATAGAGAACAGGCTGATCAGAATGGCTTTTGTCATTTCATGAAATAAATCAATTCATGAATTGCTTTCTTTTTGCAAATCATTTTGTCTGATTTGCATTGCTTGCCTGAGAAGAGATTTAAGCTTTTGAGATTACAAATTGCAGAAGTTAGGAATAAAATGGTACTAAAAAATGGTCATATAAAAAAGATGAGATCGAACACGATCAAATAAGACGTTTCCCTCTACCTAGAACAGTGTAGGCTCAGAGCCCCCCAGATCAGATAAGAATGGTACATCAATGATTGGACGCCTACTGCGCTAATGACGTTTCCAATCCTAATGGGAATATAAGTTGCGGTTTTAATGGAATTATGATGGCACTTTGCGGTTTGAAGGGAGAGGCTTTAATTCCCTCTATTTGAAGGGACTCTCTCAACTTTGGCCTAGTCTGGGAATGTCATGTTGTTCTCTCTCTCTCTCCCAGTCTGAGCAAAGTTGTGTTTATAACATTTAAGAAGTTCTAGAACTTTCCAAGTTATTAAAAATGCATCTATAGGCTCCCAATGCATCCCATCTGCTTTCAGCACACTTTGAAGGGTCTCTTCTGTAAACATGTTGACTTAAAACCTGATGTTTGTTCAAGAATTGAAAGGTCAGGGAAGCCAAATCCAGAGATCAAAATTTACAAATGTCTGAATCACGGCATATATATCTGGCCAGCATCCAATACCAGCCTGATACCCTTCCCCTGATCTACTGCCAATGATTATGGTAAGCGATTCCCCATGTCCCTGTCTCATAATTGTGATCCGTTTTGGGAAAATGAGTCATAAGTCGCAAAATATGGATTTTGAGATATCATCATATTTGAAAAGAGGAGATCAAGCCGATTCTAATGATAGTAAACACTAGGACACATAATAATGTATTACTATATATTTTAAGTTTGATATTTTTATTTTTGAAAAAAAAGTTTGCAATGTTTCTGGATGGGTAATTACCAGTAAAGTGACTAGATATACTCCATACAAAGGCCTTCAAAATGCATAGATATATTTAATACAATGTCCCGAAATTTGTTACACAGATTTATACGACTATAAGTGCTAAACCCTCTCAAAATCAGAACATTTCAATAAAGAGATCTTGTGATAAAGACACTTTGAAAAATATCAATTTTGCGACTTGTGACTCATTTTTCTGGAACACATCACAATTATGGTGCTCAATGAGGTGTTCTACACAAGGTCTTATTGTGAATATGGGTCAGACCGTCAGAAAATGCCCAATTGGCAGTTGTACACATTTGGGAAATTCTGCTACATTAGGCTGGAAAATGATGAATACCGGGTATATCTGAGTATATGTGGTATCGCATTGATTTAAAGTATCAGTTCTGTTATATTAAACTGCATTTTGAAACTCATTTTGATCTTAAAGGTGGGTTATTTGAGAGGATTGGTGAAGATGAATTGTACATTTTCTGACGATCTGACCGATATAGGGCACCACACACTACATATTCCCACGGCGAGGCAATATATATATATTATATCATACCCAGACCTGTCTGGGTATGATATTGATGATGACTTATTTCAGTTTTTCATCCATATGATATAGTTTCCAATTGATTCTTTCCAAAACTATGATTTTATATTGTATACATTGGGTTGTATATGGATCCATGGGGTCACTAAATGATGCACAATGTGGCATTTTACCACTAATTTCATATAACCAAAATTAAAGGCAAAATGTTATTAGACATTATAATAAATGCCTATTTAAAGCAGTGACATTCATAAACATTTGAATCTGTGAATTATGTGGGATATCATCATATATTTCAACATATGAGATCAAGCAGATTCCAATGATAGTAAACAGTAAGACATCTAAAACTATTTCTATATTTCATGTTTGTAGTCATATAGTTGTGACTCATGTTCCTGTACAGATCACATCCAAACACCACATCTTGTTCAGCTGGCCTATAAGTGTATATATATTGACATTTTATACATCTTACCACAGAAGTAGATTCTATCCTGATGCATGTAGCAAGATATATAAGGACGAGTTCCCGGTCTCAAGTTTGCTCTTAACCAATAGGGGAGTTGCATGTGCCACTGCGCATGTCTATTACAGTGCATGCTGGGATATAGATTCTGAAGAAATCTGACGTACAAATATTTGGCAAAATCTTTATCGAAACTTGCCAGAATGTTTTCACCAATACCATAGCTTTCATAAATGATCTATAAAAACCAAATACATGATGGTAAAGATGGAGGCTTGTGTTATGGAAACATGTACAACACATGGATTGGAATTAGAGCACTGATAAATAGTCCATGCTGAACATGGCATGATTTCTATAGATTTTACACTATACCATTAGTCCCATAATTCCATGCGAATCTAAATTCAAAATTGCCGCTATGCAAACCCCCTATTGTGCTTGATTTGAGCCCAAGTGTGGACGACTGCGTCTCTACTCGTTCATCACAGGGAGGCACCCCCAGGAATATCAATGCACCAACATCATGCTCTAGATATAGAAGTACAACCAAACACTACCTATACCGTGAATCTCAGAATATGGGCGTCGGTTGGGAGACCTAAATATATCCCCAACATCCATGTATGTACATACATAACAGGTGTGAAATATTCACGGCTATCCGCTGATGCAGCTATTACGTAACAGGTCTACTAATACAGGTATACTATACAAGGTGAAGTCCAGGTATGCCCAGAGTTTATATGCATCATCTCTACAGTCCTCTATGGTCAAGTGGTTAGCATCTAAGACTCCCAAACTGAACATTGCGGGGTCGAATCCCAGACCAAGCAGCTTTTTCACATTTGTCCCAACATCATGTCGCATGGTCGATGGCCACCAGCCGGCCAATCAAGCGTGACAAAAGGGTGCGCCGGTGACGGGCAGGTATTAAGTGTCCCCTAGACTTAAACCTGTTATGATGTCAAATTAGCCTGACGTTGTGGGGCAGACGTCCACCAACTTCTGAAAAATGTCATAGGCATAGCAGGTTAAGCCCGCCATGTGGGGTGCAGTGGAGGTCCGGCAAGAGGAGGACATATTCACCTTCTTGTCTTACACCTGCCACTCTCAATATCTGGAATATCTATGGACAGATTTTATTCGGCTGGCTTTGCAATATGTGTAGGGTCAGATTTTCAGAAAGTGTACAATCTTCAGAACTACTCATTTAGTAAATTCTGCATAATTAGGCTGTACAATGATAAATACTAGGTATATCTGAGTATATTTGACATTGCCTTGATTCAAACAATCTGTTTGGTTATGTTGAACTGTATTTTAAGGCTAAGATCGAATTAAGCAAGAAAAGTACGTTGGATGGGGTTTGATACATAGGTTCTCTGTTGTAGAGGCATGGGTGGCGGTCGTAAGCTTGTGTTTATTTTTGGCGAAAATGGTTTTATTCTTATGATACTTATGATTTGTCGAGAGAGTGGATCTGATATACCGTACTATTGACCATTGTCCAGTCTAATTTAGTACAGTTGTCTCATTGTATAGGGCTGCCGGTCGTACATTTTCTGACGATCTGAGAGTGGAGAGAGTGGAGCCCAGTAGTATAGGCTGCCCCTATAGTCTAGAAACACTGAGGGAATACTCCGGACTCTCCACAGTTTAGGGAATTCAATCAATGCAATTCCATCCCACCAGGTGTCTCTATTATTCACATTATGGAGTGCTCAATGGTAAACGATGCCTCACTCTAATTGATTGCTGTGCTACTGCAGAAATAGCTGGTCTATATATGTATGGGATATGTCACAGGAAAATGAGTCACAACCAGGCAAAAATAAATAATAGGTGTGTTTCCTACTTATCTGGCCGACAACTAGGTAGTGAGGGGGGGGGGGGGCGGGAAACAACCTCCCAGGAACTGAAAAAAATGTTTATTTCATAACAATAGTTATTTTAAAGATGGAAAGATGGTGTTTTTGATGAAGGAAGAGCTGGTTACACTGGCCCTGTTTCCCCATGGTTGATTGCAATGAGCGACTCACTGGGCAAAGGGGTGACAGGTCCTTGTCATAAATAAAAGTAAAAAATCTCCCACTTTTCCTTCCCCTTAAAGGGACTAAGGAATCTCGTTCAAACTACTTTTCGGACAGACTATAGAATAAACCAATTAAAAGTCTGTGCAATGACGGATTTTAATGTGAAATGAATGGCATCAGCCAGAGCTGCCACTAAAAGTGTACAGCATGGTCAACTTTAGAAGTTTATTTGTTTCTTCTGTAAAAAGGAACAATCCCTTAAAGTTGTATGGCAATTGGACTGGTCGTTCTTTCCCATTGAACTGTCCTGCATACCTTTAATTGCAGAAATCCGGTACCAAAGCAGTCACTCACACTTAATCCATCTATCAACTGGATCCATAAGGCAGCCATTTTACCCTCTGTTAGAAAATATTTGAAGAGAACAGAAATTTATCGACCATTCTCCTGATTAAATTTATGGTCCGAAGTGATTTACTGGCCAAGTTTTATTTCCCTCAGCGCTCTGGCTCAAAACTTAAGAAGTCCTGGATTCATTGAGCGACAACAAACCTATGAAAAAACAAGACTTCGTCTTCTTCTTCTTCTTCTTCTTCTTCTTCTTCTTCTTCTTCCTGAGAATCGAATCGTTTTATTCTGGTCATTGGGTGCAAGAAGATCTGACGTCGGGACAAAAAATGACTGAATATCTTTGTAGTTTGGATTTTCAAAGCGAATGCAAATAACGGCCGATTTTCTTGGTTAAGAAGTGGAAGTGGTGCTGGGTATTCATTCTGGTATGGGAGGAGATAGTTTTTGGTTTGATATTCGATGGTAAATGTGATGTGTTTCAGGAAAATGAGCCATAAGTTGCAAAATTTATATTTTTCAGTGTTTTTTTTCTCACAAGATCACATTGTTGGAATGTTTTAATTTTTAGATGGTTTATCACTTATGGCTATATCAATCGATATATCAAATTTCAGGACAATCTATGTAATATATCCTTTCGTTTTAAATGTCCTTATATGAACTACATTTAGTTACTTTACTGTTCATTGAAACCCAAGATATATTGGAAATATTTTTTCAAAAACGAAAATATCAAACTTAAAATCTAGAAATACTTATGAGATTAATAGACTGTTTACTATCATTGGAATCGGCTTGATTTCATCTTTTCAAATATAATGATATCTCAAAATCCATTTTTTGCGACTTATGACTCATTTTCTAAAACACATCACATATGGTAGGAGATTTTTGTTTGATATCCGATGGTAAATGATGATGCATCGTGATTTCTTATCAATCATTATCAAGTGGAAAATGTTAAATTGAGTAGACTTCCGTTCAGCTGGTGAGCACCAGACATGAATTTCTTCAGGTTCATAAATTTGGAGGCGGAATTAATGGATGTTCTAAAAAAAATGCTCGATGATATGAAGATCTACGACTTCAATCGGCTTTCCTTCATTTGGTGACATTTTTCAGGCAACCATTTCCAATACTTCATCATGAGAAGATACATCGATCGCAGTTACAGCTCATCAGTCTCGCTGTTGGAATTTGAATATCACTTCTAGATGTACGACTTGGTAAAGACAGGGGGAGTCAGGAACGGGGGCCCTGAGGGGGGCCCTGAGGATGGGGTGCGGGGGCCCTGAAGGCGGGAGCTGAGGAGGGCCCTGAGGCTGGGGGGCGGAGCGAGAGCCCATTTGAAGGGACTCTCTCATCTTTGGGCCTAGACTGGATATACTATAGACAGTCATATAACTGCCCCCAAATATAACACACTGAGCAAAACCTATGAGGTGAAGTCGCCAGAAAATGTACAGTTGGCCTTCACCATTCCTCTCAAATAACCCAAATTGAGGACGATAATCAGGATCAAAATACAGTTCAACATAACCAGACAGATTTATTGAGTGAATACAATACAGAATACATTCAGATATACCTATATATTTATCAATTTTCACTCTAATTTAGCAGACTTTGATAGATGTGTAGAACTGTAAATTGTGCATTTTCTGAAAATCATACCCTATAAATGCGTGGGCAAAGTCAATCGGAGACCCCCTCCCCACCATTAAATGATACCTGACCGCGCCTCTGAAAAATATCGACTGATCAATTGGAAAACCTGCCAATCATCCCTACTTTGCACAGTCGCCCGCATTTCTACCATTTTCTGCCATTGAACATCCTTCACTTATAATTTGAAGGCAAGAAATATTTGCTCTCTGTATTAAATCGAATTTTCAGTCTAATTTGTAAATGTGTTCCATCCAAGCTTGAAGTGAGGGGGCTGAAGAAGAACGTTGGTATGGGTCAGATTTTCAGAAAATGTACAATTGGCAGCTGTACATATTTAGTAAATTCTGCTAAATAAGGCTGAAATTTGGTCAACACTGGGTACATTTGAGTATATTCGGCATTGCATTGATTTTAGCAATCTGTTTGGTTAGGTTGAGCTGTATTTTGAAGTTTATTTTCGTCTGAAATTCGGATTATTTGAGAGGATTGGCGAAGTTGAATTGTACATTTTCTGAAAATCTGACCCCCCTGCACTAGAGAAATGCTTGACTCCATAATCAGCCAAATTCCCCACCATTTTCTTCAGCTAATCTTCACTTCGAAAGGCTTGTGATAAAGAGGAAAGTATTCTGTGAGGAAGAAAAAGCGCCACGCCTAGAGAAGTTTCGGAGAAGTTCTGAGTTCAAGAAAAGCATTGAAAGAGATGTATTTGCTACCAGATGGGCCATTAAAGTGCTTTTGATTGAGTAAATCTTTGTTTGGAAGGAATTCATAACATCTGAATACAAGGAGTATTCAGTGTATTGACATTTATCTCTCCGACCCATGACAATCCTTTTCTACATATATTAAAATCCATATTTCCCCTCAAGTCAAGTCTATTTATAATTCCCGGTTTCACCTCTTCGTTTCTACTCCCCTCTTTCTCACCATTTTCATAGTCCCTGGATGAGCTTAAGAGCTCTTATAAACTTTCTGTTCTCTCAAAGATATTCGACTCTGAGTGTTTACACCCATTATACTGGATTCCTGTGTGATCATGCAGTATTTACTTACTGACGTTGAATTAAAACGCTCATATCGCTGCCATTTCTTGAGCTACATTGATAAAGCTGATATCATTCGATAGGGAATTCAACTGTTCTTATTATGTATAAATTGTATGATCATAGTACCAGAATCATGGGCGGATTACCAATCGCTGGGGTTCGCGCAGCTTTCACTTTGTTGACATGCTTCACAGAGACAGAGCTATTTTTAGACAACTACATTTTTATGGTATGCATACTATATGAATATTTTTATAGCACCCCACTTAGTGCACCTCTCATATGGAATGCGCATGTAATAAAATCCATTTTTGCTACACGAGCAACACCCTACCGCTATTCCGCTAGGAATAGCTCCGCTATGATTATTGAGTCACGTGACCGGGGCCCTGACCAGAGGGAAGAACGACATATATACCGAACCGCCCTATGATTGACCTGTTTTCATGCTTTTTTTTCGGCTGGAACTTTCTAACTGATTCCAGAAGCTAGCTTGAGTTATGTGGAGCAAGGTTCAAATAGAAAACGATTTCGTTTAATGAATAATTAAAAAGTTATCACAAACCGCATATTCGAAGCGAGGGGATTTCAAAATGGCCGCCAAAACAAAAAGTAGATGCAAGGGCAACCAAAGGAGAGGCACTGGTGCTCTAAGCCAATCAGATCATAAGATGTGATCATGTGACCATGGGCACAATGACGTCATATATAGTGGCAGGCCGGGAAGCCCTCCAATCAGAAAAACAAAGTTTCCGGGATTATCATTTATTCCATTAAAAATGTAACGAAATACAGAATTGAATCCTTAAATCTAAATATCTGCTGTCATCTTATGGTATCATAAGATCGACAGCAGATCAACTCTTGCTCCGGTTTTGGATGTTTAGTTTAGTAGCCGGGAAACTCCCGGCTTGCGATGGCCGTTTTTGCGACTATCCTTTATTCAACTAAATAGGCCTATAAAACAATAATAGGCGTGCAGATCTTGTGAAATATAACCAATTTATTAAAAAAATATATCTCGCAAGCGGTAACTTTCTGGTTGTAATAGCTGTGAATACAGCATTATTGGTGTTATATTTTGAACTGACGCATATGGCCAGGGAATAATACAAATCAATATAGCTGTACTGACTCATAAGACAGATGTGTTGAGCACCACACTAGGGACACAGTATAGGAAGATAAGGTCAAACCCATTCCTGCATGAGAAATAAGGAAAAACGTATCGGAACAATCTACTCAGGAAATAGTATATCAATGTGATACCAAGAGAGAGCTTGTTAATAGTATCATACAACCCTTATATCATACTATAGTATACGGTTATAAATATGTCACTATACATAATGCACCAGAAGAACAGGACATGTACATTGCTGCACAGCCTTGCAATATGGAATTTGCATGTGCCACTGCGCATGTCTGTTACAGTGCATCATGGGATGGATTCTATATAGTGAAATCTGACATATTCAATATTAGGCAACTGTTCTATCGAAAATTGCAAGGATGTTTTCACCAATGTCATTGGTTTTATAAATGATCTATGAAAACCAAATGCATGATGGGAAAGATGAGGACTTGTGTTATGGAAACATGTATAACACATGGATATTGACATTAGAGCATTGATAAATAGTCCATGCTTAACATGACATGTTTTCTTTAGCATTTATACTGTAGCATTAGTCCCATAATTCAATGCGAATCAAGATTCAAAATGTTGGCTATGCAAATCTCCTATTTATATAGATCTATTTTTAGGGCTCTAAGGCTGTCATATGTGATGTGTTACAGGAGAATGAATCACAAGACAAAAAAAAGAATTTTGAGATATCATCATATTTGAAAGGATGAGATAAAGCTGATTCCAATGATGGTAAACTGTAGGACAGCTAATAAGTGTTTCAACATTTTAGGTTTAAAATTCTTATTTTTTGAAAAAAAAGTTTGCAATATTTCTTGGTGCGCCAGTAAAGTAACTAAAATCATTCAATATAATGACCTTCGAAACACAAAGATATATTTAATGCAGTGTTCTGGAATTTGGTACATGAATCGGTATGACTTAAAGCACTAGATCACCTAAAAGGAAAGACATTCTAACAAAGAGATCTTGTGAATAAATCACTTTGGAAAATCTCATTTTTGTGACTTGTGAATCATTTTCCTTTAACACATCACAATTAGATTTATATTCATGACTAGAGCGCTAAACCACCTAAAGGGAAGGACATTCCAACACACAGATCTTGTGAATAAATCATTTTTGGAAAATCTCTTTCTTGCGACTTGTGACTGATTTATCTGTTACACAACACATATGAAGGGACAAGTGACAATGCAAATCCTAGATATATGACTTTTGGTAAAATGCGAAAAAGCGTTGGCTCAATATATAGGCCTATAACAATATTGATAAACATTGACCCATACACTCTATACACACTTTCTTCCTCAAAGTTGGCGCAAAGATAGCCCTCAACTGGCTGCTGCAACGTTTTCTGAGTCAGATTTTCAGAAAATGCACAATCTACAGCTCTACACATTTATCAAATTCTGCTAAATCAGAGTGAAAAATGATAAATACTGAGTATATCTTAATATATTCTGTATTGTATTCATTCAATAAATATCTGGTTATGTTAAACTGAATTTTGAACCAGATTTTCGTCTTTAATTCTGGTTATTTGAGAGGATTGGTGAAGGCCAAGTGTACATTTTTGGGGGACTTGACCCTTCTCCCATAAATAACAGGCGACATAGCTATAGTCATTGTAGGCAGTGTAATTGTGGGTGTATATTTATGGCCTTCTTTATACCAGCACTGCTGCTGTTATTGCCTGCTACACCAAGGCCCCCACCTACAGATACAAGGGCTGACCTCAGGGTGGTAGAACCGTGCTTAAATGCTACCATAAACATAGCCTGTAAGGTGCAGGGGTGCTGATCCCT
This sequence comes from Sthenelais limicola, assembly GCA_942159475.1. Taxonomy (NCBI): domain Eukaryota; kingdom Metazoa; phylum Annelida; class Polychaeta; order Phyllodocida; family Sigalionidae; genus Sthenelais; species Sthenelais limicola. The sequence continues at coordinate 94,153,087 of OW804099.1, forward strand.
AGGATTACCTGACGGGAGCATCCCTCGCCTCCAGCTCGCCAAAAAGATAGTTGCTCACACCGAGAGAAAGTTTTTTATTGCTTCTTTTCTTCTTCCATTTGCCCTTCCACAAAGCGGCGGTGGTTTTTCTTGTTGTACGAGGGTGAGACTTTCAGAAAATGTATAATTCAATTTTGCTAACAATCGCCAAATAACGCTAATTTCAGACAAAAGTAAAGTTCAAAATACAGTTCAACCTAACCAAACAGATTGCTAGAATGAATGCAATGCCGAATATACTCAAATTTACCTAGTATTGACCAAATGTCAGCTTAACTTAGCAGAATTTATCAAATGTGTACAGCTGCCAATTGTACATTTTCTGAAAATCTGACCCAGGATGTTCCGATATCTAGCCGGCTCACACAGACACCCAGCCACCAATAGGGGATTTGCATAGCCGCCATTTTGAATCCTAATTCGCATGGAATTATGGGACTACGGGTACAGTATAAAATCCATACAAAACAACCCATTTTCAGCATGGACTATGTATCAATGCTCTTATGTCAATATCCATGTGTTTTACATGTTTCCATTACACAAGCCTCAATCTTTCCCATCATGCATTTGGTTTTCATAAATGATTTATGATATTTTGTGAAAACATTGTTGCAATTTTCGATAGGAATTTAGCCAAATATTTGTACGTCAGAGTTCATCAGACAGAACCCATCCCAGCATGCACTGTAACAGACATGCGCAGTGGCACATTCAACTCCCCTATTGTTCCTTCACAATCGGAAAATCAAGTGCTAGCTTTATTGTTTTCAGTTAGGCCAGAGGACCGCTTTGGTTAACAATAGGCGACAGGGCGATTTTCTACGATAAGGGGAAGGTTTCTACTTGAGGTATTTTATGCCATAGCTTGGTTGGGGATATGTGGCAAGGAAAGCATAATCTATTGTTCGCCTGTCATGGTGTATCTTTACCTTAGGCTATCAATAGTGCAAACTCAATGGTAAAACACCACTTGAGGATATATATATGTGTGTGTGGTATGATCTGACACTCTTTCCCTTTACTCACCCACCCACACCACCCCACCCATGTCTCACACCCGGGTCAAGTCTCCAGAAAATGTACAATTGGCCTTCACAAATCCTCTCAAATAACCCAAATTTAAGACAGAAATTAGGTTCAAAATACAGTTCAACATAACCAGACAGATTTATTGAATGAATACAATACAGAATACACTCAGGTACACCTAGTATTTATCAATTTTCACTCTGATTTAGCAGAATCTGACAAATGTGTAGAAATATAGATTGTGTATTTTCTGGAAATCCGACTCCTATTTCTCCCACCCGGGGCGGAGTGTCCTAGGGGGATCGTCAGAAGGAGGGCTAGATGTCTATTCTCACCTATACTCTGGCCTGCATAGAATATAAATATATCCAGAAAGAAGTAAATGGTGTTCTGAAAGGAGATAGAAATCAAAGTAAAAGGATTGGGGATATCTCAGAGATTCTCCCCTTTCTCTCTTAAGGGTGGTCTCCACTGGCTGCGGTAAGCTCTGCGGTAAGCCTTGCGATGGTGCTGTGATGGTGAGAAATGGCATTCCTCTCCACCTACAGAACCAACACGAACCATCGCAAGGTTGAAACCAACCTTTAGACTATTTTGTTCTTCTAAAGTCCATTTGATTAGAAGGACTTTGACTCTAAGCCAGATTTAAATTCAATTTTTATTTCAGACAGACTCTTTATAGCAGCATGCTTGGAAGAGTTGACACCTTTGCTGTTCAGTCTAGGCTAAAAGCCTCTCAAATCAGATAAGAACGGCATGTCAGTGATTAGACGCCTACTGCGCTAATGACTTTTCTGGTCTGAGAGTAGGCGTCCTAATGGATCAACCCGCTGGAAGACCTGGAATTAACTTTCATATGCGGGTCTCCTTTTTGTACAACTCTTTTGTTCAAATAAAGAATACATAGAATTGAATTATAATCGTATTTTGCGGGTTTTGAGGCTTTTCCTCTATTTGTAGGGACTCTCTCAGCTTTGAGCCTAGACCCGCACCCTTTTCTTTTATCTAAATTGATGTACTTGCCAAACACATTGTATTGTGGAAAACTGCTGTTAATCTGTAAGCACTGTCTACAAACTCAGACCAAAATCTGATTACGTGAGAAGAATAATTAAACTTTTTATCAGTAGATGTCCATTTTGATGGTCACATTCCCAAAGAGAATTGTATACAGGGGTCGGATTTTCAGAAAATGTACAATCGGCAGATCTACACATCCATCAAATTCTGCAAAATTAGAGTAAAAAATGATAAATACTAGGTATATCTGAGTATATTCTTTATTGTATTCATTCAATAAATCTGTCTGGTTATGTTGAACTGTATTTTGTATTTGATTATTTTCTTAAATTTAGGTTATTTGAGACGATTGGGGAAGGCCAGGAACCTTCATACTTATCTCATCTCATAATTAAGTAACTCATATAAACTCGAGAAACCTCACCATGAAAACCATTAACTTCATATTAATTTATTTGGTCATATTGTAGATGATAAGTTTAATTCGGTTAGGAAATAATGTTATATAAATCCTTCCCTGCAACGATGAAATGTAATAGAATTGCATCTTCAGGACACAACGAAAATCACAATTGATTTGTGAGAGTGTAAACGTTGGGGGAAAAGAATTGTACATTTTCTCCCGATCTGACCCATGCATAGAGTCAGTTATATGGGTCAGATTTTCTGAAATTGTACAATTCACCTTCACCAATCTTGTCAAATAACCCGAATTTCAGACAAAAATAAAGTTCAAAACACAGTTTAACCTAACCAAACAGATTGCTAGAATCAATGCAATGCCAAATATACTCGAATTTACCTAGCATTGACGAAAATGCAGCTTAATTTAGCAGAATTTACTAAAAGTGTACAGCTGCCAATTGTACATTTTCTGAAAATCTGACCTATATAGGTAAAGCCCCAGGAGGACTAGGTGAGGCGTGGAGAAGGTGCATGGAGCAATTAGTGGAGTCCTTATCTGGTTGTATGCCTTAAAACCTGTCCAATTATCCGTGCCAGGCCGAGCGGGCAGTAGCAGTTAGCAAGGCTTTGTGAGGCGATTGTGAGCAGAATGACAGATGCTCTCTGAGACACTCGTTACAGGAAGGATTCAACATGCATGCAAAGCTTATGCTGGGACATTAACCCTTCTATTTCTTTTTGATATAAGAGTAATCAGAAATATCCGAGATTTTGGTCTCTTCGAATATGTGTACGGGACATACCTGATCAAGAATTTCCGTCACCAATTTGTCATCATGTTTTTATCTTATTACATGTAAAACCCCAAGAACATGCTGTATATTAATATGGTCCTTATGTAAAAATAAGGGCGTACCAGTGAATATTCTAAGGGTCAATAAGGATAATCGGTAGATGTTCGTTTTGAACATATAGATTCTTAATTATATACGATCTCCTTCTATTGATATTGTCATTTACGTGTATATATATATCAAGGTAACGTTTTTGTAAAGAGAGACATTAGCTGAAAATATCATAATATCAATATCATGAGAGCTTACAATGAAATTAAACAAACAAACTGCTTATGTGTGATATGTTACAGGGAAATGAGTCACATGTCGCAAACAATAGATTCTGAGATATCATCATATTTGAACAGATGAGTTCAAGCCGATTCCAATGATAGTAAACAGTAGGGCATCTAATAATAAGTGTTTATACATTTCAAGTTGTATATTTTTATTTTTGAAAAAAAAAGTTTCAATATTTCTGGGTGGACATTTACTAGTAAAGTAACCAAATATACTCTATAAGATGACCTTAGGAATGCATAGATATATTTATTCCAGTCCTGAAATTGGGTAACTCTATTTATGCTACGAACAGCATTAAGCTCTCCAAAGCACTCCCCCTTCTCTCCCCTTCTCTCCCCCTCCTCTCCCCCTCCTCTCCCCCTCCTCTCCCCCTCCTCTCCCCCTCCTCTCCCCCTCCTCTCCCCCTCCTCTCCCCCTCCTCTCCCCCTCCTCTCCCCCTCCTCTCCCCCTCCTCTCCCCCTTCTCTCTCCCTTCTCTCCCCCTTCTCTCCCCCTTCTCTCCTCCTTCTCTCCCCCTTCTCTCCCCCTTCTCTCCCCCTTCTCTCCCCCTTCTCTCCCCCTTCTCTCCCCCTTCTCTCCCCCTTCTCTCCCCCTTCTCTCCCCCTTCTCTCCCCCTTCTCTCCCCCTTCTCTCCCCCTTCTCTCCCGCTTCTCTCCCCCTTCTCTCCCCCTTCTCTCCCCCTTCTCTCCCCCTTCTCTCCCCCTTCTCTCCCCCTTCTCTCCCCCTTCTCTCCCCCTTCTCTCCCCCTCTCTCCCTCTAATAGGCTCTATCTCTCTGCTCGTCTCTATGCAATCACACCCTACACTGCTAGGACTGTAGATTCTCATGGCTTCCGTGACAATCGTGCTTAATTAGCGTTTGCTATGGAAGCTAGTGGTGCATGGTAGCCACTGAAGAAGCCACATGTTTGTGGCTTCCTGAAGGTAAATGTCCTTTTTCTAAAAGCTCCCTTTCTGTCACTTAAGCCTGCTTTTCCTTGTACACAAGTTGCAACTGTGACTATAGAAACAAGCTGAATCATCACTTTTAAAGATGTATTCTTATCAGCTATTCTGACAAAACAAATCTTATCAAATTAACTTAAATTATGACTTATGGGAGTGAATTCATCAATATTCTGCTGTTGTGCTATGTTTATACAAGAATTTGAAGTGTGAATGCAGAGAGAAAACTGCCGCCAGTGAGCGATAATAAGAGAAGTGACCATAGGAAGGGATTCGGGCCAGTCCTCCAAATACGAATGAGGACGTTCAAACAGTCCTACAGTTAGGGACAGCCAAATTCTATTTAGTATTAGTGCTAGAGTCCCATAGGGCTTCGCCCTAGAACATCTTCACTGTCCTGTAGTAAACACAACTAGACACAATCCTCTAAAGTTTCCGTGAAATAACCTTTAGATGGGTTGGAAAAGATTAAAAAGTAGAAAATATTTAGATTTTTACTCGTCCTGGGTAAGACTATTATGGCATAAAGTGCCTTTCTGTCTCTCTCTCCTTTCTTCTCTTGCTCTATTTCCTGGGTATGATCATAAACTGCCTCCCTCCCAGTTCTCCCACCCATGATACAACCTTCAATGTGTTGATAAGGTCGTGAAGCAACCAAACTCACTCACTCCCTCTCAGCTCTCCCGCCCTTGATACAACCCTCAATGTGTTGATAAGGGCGTAAAGCAATACATCTCACTCACTCACTCCTATTTAGATTTTTGACTGACGTTAACTGGGAGTGCACCTTTAAGAGCATGTTGTTCTAGCAGTGAAATCTCTTTAAGAGCATGTTGTTCTAGGAGTGAAACATCTCAGAACTAAGATCTGAGCCACAAGCGACGTTTAAAATGGGCCTGAATCGGTCTAATCAGCTAACGAGGGTTTCCACCCGTACTGCAGGGATGAGTAGGCAAAGGAACCCCACATGCAATCTGTGGATCGTTCTGTTGGTCAGATTTTCAGAAAATGTACAATTCATCTTCTCAAATAACCCAAATTTCAGACGAAAATAAAGTTCAAAATACAGTTCAACCTAACCAAACAGATTGCTAGAATCAATGCAATGTCGAATATACTCGAATTTACCTAGTATTGGCCAAATTACAGCCTAATTTAGCAAAATTTACTAAATGTGTACATCTACCAAATGCACATTTTCTGAAAATCTGACCCTTGTGCAGCTCTCCCTCCTTCCCTCTCATTCTCCATCTGTCTCCTTATAATCAAACAGGTTTGAAAAGTGGGGATGATTTAACTGGCACTTGGAGTGTGGAATGTGTGGATGCAAAGCGGGAAAGGGAGTGAGAGAAACCCCGTCCAATTATATGAGTAATTATCTCAGCAGTGAAAAAAGAATCGTCTTGGATGGGAATCCAATTACAGCAGACCAGATGGTTTGTCCAGTTAGAGAAGAAGATTTAAGGACTCATCTGTTGCCAATGTATAACTTTCTTGTAGGAAATGCTTTTTCACAAATATTTTCCGACCGACCAATCATTCACTGGTGTAGGCAACAAGGAACCGTTGTATCGGGACTGAAGTGTCAGGTGTACTGGTAATACATTACCATCTTAAACCACCTTGTGTTTTCTTTTGTGTTGTTTTATTCATTAGAGGCTTAGACCCTGCCCACACACAGCCGATTTGCGCCACGATTGCGCCCCCCCCCCCCTCCGATTTGGGTCTTCCGATGAATCCTATGATTTCATTTCAAATCCTGGTTTATGTTTTTGAAATAACATGAACTAGGATTCGAAATGAAAGCCTAGGATTCATTGAAAGATCCAAATCGTGGGGCAATCGTGGGGCAAATCGGCTGTGTGTGGGCAGGGTTTTAGCATTTGGCTTGTGTACCTTTTTAAAAATAGATATTATTTAACGAGTACAATGCTGTGGTGTGCTTATTCTATAGTGTAATTCTGCTGTTTGGTCGATGTTATTTAAATTGTTTGTATTACTGTTCAGTCCAGGCCCAAAACCTCAGATCAGATAAGAATGGTATGTCAGTGATTGGACGCCTACTTCGCTGATTGGTATCCTTTGCGGTAATAAAGTACAATAACACATCACATATATGGGTCAGATTTTCAGAAAATGTACAATTGGCAGCTGTACACATTTAGGAAATTCTCCTAAATTAGGCTGAGAAATGATGAATACCGGGTATATCTGAGTATATTTGGTATCAGATTGATTTAAAGTATCAGTTCTGTTATGTTAAACTGCATTTGGAAGCTCAATTGTGTCTTAAATTTGGGTTATTTGAGAAGATTGTTGAAGGCGAATTGTACATTTTCTGAAAATCTGACCCATATGAGCTATTAGCCTATATTTGTTATGGAAAATGGCAAGCTCATATAACATTTCATTATTAGTAGGGTTGCTATCTGTTCATCGGAAATAAATTGGAATATGGTATTTCATACCTAGGCAGATATCAGCATTTGATATGGGCGTATGTGAAGCAGGCATTTTGATGGACATGTAGCATTTGGTTTCTCTATCCCTGATGGAAAAAATAAATTGAACTGTCAATTCGAAGCCGGTGAATTCGCACAAAAAATTGATGAAAAAAATATGTATTAAAGTAAGGAATATAAGGTCATTGACATACTACACTATTCCCCGGAGCGTTGCTAAGATATTGTAAACGGCTCATTTTGTTCTCTACAGGTTTAATATATCGCAATCACAATATTCAGAATTGGAGGACTTCACATTCGTATAACACTGTAATCCAGTCTGGGCTCAGATCAGATCAGATAAGGATGGTATGTCAGTGATTGGACCCCTACTGCGTAATTGGATTTTCTGCTACGAGAGTAGGCGTCCTAATGGGATTATAATGGCATTTTACTTGTCTAATGGGACTATAATGGCATTTTGCGGTTTTGAGCGAGAGGTTCTCCCTCAGTTTGAAGGGACCCTCTTAACTCTGGGCCTTGACTGAATCTGATATGCAAGACAACGTTTTCTACATCAGCAATACTATTGGCGAGTGTGTTCTCATCTGCAGTACACCCACTAATTACTTTACATGAGGTCTTGGCAGTCTATGTTCCACATTGCGAAGCTGAGATCTTAATAACCTTTTGATAACTGAGTGTATCACTGAGCACATGGGTCAGATTTCCAGAAAATGTACAATTGGTAGCTGTACACATTTAGCAAATTCTGCTAAATTATGCTGCAATGTGGTCAATACTAGGTAAATTCGAGTATATTCGGCATTGACTTGATTCTAGCAATCTGTTTGGTTATGTTGAACTGTATTTTGAACTGTATTTCCGCCTGAAATTCGGGTTATGGAGAAGATTGGTGAAGGTGAATTGTACATTTTCTGAAAATCTGACCCACTATATGCTTTCCAATATCAGTTTTTAAAGTTTAAACTCTGAAATTATAATCCTGCCCTCGCTGCTCATCAAAACCCTCAAGCCTCTGGTAGACCGGAAGTGCGGTGACACTGCTCTCATCCGGGTTTTACTGGGCTGTACTTCCTGTCATGGAGGCAGGTGCCAACATGGCTGATCTCTTACTTCTAAAAACTACATACACGTCTCACCTCCCCTCCATCAACCCTGTCTCCGCCTCGCTACAGCCATACATCCTTGGTATAGAAGCGGGGGTCAGCATTGAGGGTATAGTGATGTGTTACAGAAAGATGAGTCACAAGTCGCAAAAATGGATTTTGAGATATCATCATATTTGAAAAGATGGCTTCAAGCGGATTCTAATGATAGTAAACAGTGGGGGTTTTAATACGTATTTCTATATTTTAAAAAAAAATTGATATTTCTAATTTTGAAAAAAAAGTTTCAATATTTCTGGGTAGGCAATTACCAGTAAAGTAACTAAATATATACTCCACCTTTAAAATGCAAGGATATATTTAGTGCAATGTTCTGAGATACAAGTCCCACCTCCCCTCCATCAACCCTGTCTCCGCCTCGCTACATAAATCCTTGGAGGTATGGAAGCGGGGGTCAGTATTGAGACGATATGTGACGTGTTACAGGGAAATAAGTCACAGGTTGCAAAAAGTTTATTTTCATCATATTTGAAAAGATAAGATCATGCTGATTCCAATGATAGTAAACAATAAGGAGATCTAAGAAGTATTTCTATATTTTAAGTTTGATATCTTTAGTTTTGAGAAAAAAGAAAAAAGAAAAAAGGTGGACTATTGGGTAAAGTAGCTAAATATACTCCATATGATGACCTTAGAAATGCCTAGAAAGTTTTGATACACAGTCTTGAAATTTGGTAAATGCGTTTTCAAACGATTTCAAACGGTACATACCTCAAAACTGCAAAGAGATCTTGTGATTAAAACACTTGGAAAAATATCAAATTTGCGACTTGTGACTCATTTTCCTGTACCAGACCACATATGTGATGTGGTCCCCTATCTTCCCCCATCCTCCAAGCCTTTATCATTCAGCTTGTCATATCCCTCTACAGTCTCATACCGATCGCCACCATCTCAGCATCCCTCTCACCTTGCTTAAGTGTGCACTAAGAGAGAAGCTAGAAGAAGTCCCAGCCATGATTCTGGTGCCGCAGACTCCGCTGGCACTCCTTGATAGATATGGGTGAAATGGCCAGAAAATGTACAATTCATCTTCACCAATCCTCTCAAATAACTCAAATTTAAGACAGAAATAAGGTTCAAAATACATAGAGAGAATGGAACGAGCCGGCAATAATCGAAAATTTATTGGACGAGATTCATCCACATAAGCACGATCCCATAGACAGAGTGCTTATGTGGATGAATCAAGACCAATAAATCTTTCGATTATTGCAGGCGAGTTCTATTCTATATTTATTATATGGGCATAAAACTTGGTGCATAAAAGTGGCCGGCTTTGTGACAAAGTAGTTCATATAGTATGCATACTATATGAATATTTTTATAGCACCCCAATTATAGCACCTCTCACATGGAATGTGCATATGATAAAGTACAATATAATCTAACACACTGTTTAAATCAAGGTAATATCAAATATACTCATATACACCTAGTATTGACCATTTTTGCAGTATAATTGAGCAAAATTGACTAAATGTGTTCATGTGCCAAGTGAACATTATCTGGAGGTTCGACCCACCCCCACTTGTTGTACTCTTGAGAACATCCCCAGTTATCGCCCACTGTGAGAGAGATATGCCTGTGCTTACACATCCATCCCATCCCTACAGTACAGAGAGTAGATCTCAGCTCCACAGATCGCCTCTGATTGTGTCCACAATATAGTCTTTTGTATATTTGGAGAGGGAGCTGGGCGGCTACAGAGATGATGATGCGCCTAAGATATGTTTTCTATATAATATTGCATTGTCTTCAGATATATAGTATTTCAGGAAAACTAGAATATGAACTCGAAAGTTTTACCACTGATTCATAACAGCAAGCTTTTTTCTTTTTTTTCTTTTTTCTTTTCTTTTCTTTTTTTTTTAACAACAGCTTTGGTTTATTCTATAAAAGAACAACTTATACTTTATTATTATCCTTGTCAAGATTTTTATTCAAGGGAAGTTTTAAAGTTTGTTTAGTCAATGACAAGAGTTTTAAAAAAAAGTTTACTATTGTTACGATTTGTTATTATGATTTATGTTTAGAATAGTAAATACACAGATAGCACGAACAGAAAAAAAATATATGTGTACTTGGATTGTTATTTGGACACATTAGGAACAACTTGACAAGCTCTAAGTTATTCCTTCCTTGACTTAACCAGGCATATATATCACAGTAAATGGGTATTCCCAGAGGATTCTACAGAATCCTGGGAAACTCCTGACATCCTAATCGGACACCTAATCATGAAGGTGCTGTTTTTTCCACACCACAGCTCTGAAACATTGCTTCCAATGTGACTGCCTGCCCGTAGCCAACATAATCAATCACTCAGCTGCCAATCCACTGAAGACTTTGCCTGACATGGCGAATTACAAAACTTGGCCATGCTTTTCTTAAAGCTGCACTCTCAGTTAACGTCAATAAAAAACAAAATATTTTCTACATTTTGTTCCTTTCATTTCCAATCCATCTAAATGTCATTTGACCAATATTATTTTGGATTCTATTCAGTTGTTTTTGCTAACAGGGCTTCTTAAACGTCTTCATTTGTATCTAAAGGATGGCCAAATCCTTTCTTATGATGACTTCACTTGCTCACTGGTGCCTTTTTTTTCGCTCAACTCGCTATACTTCAAATCCTTGTATAAACATATAAAAACAGACTAATATTGATAAATGTGGTCCTACAGTCATAATATGAGCAACTCTTGTATAAACATAAGCAGCAGAATATTGATGAATCCAGTCCTATAAGTCATAATTTGAGTAAATTTGGTAAGATTGTGTTAGTGATAATAGCTGAGAATGCAGCTTTGAAGGATGTAAGAGAAACAATTCGTACCAGTTTATGTAATCATTTATAATACAAATAATCTAATATATTGTTTTTTTTACCTTACAGGTGAGTGATCCTATCTGCTGTAACAACCGTAAGCAACTTACGTAACCGTTACCAACCGTAAGCACCTTACACCCATGTATTACACTCATACATAACCAGGATTCCGGTTCAAGTATATTATATGTACAGTAATTGGGGCTTGTGTTTTTTGTTTTATTCTATCATTCAGGACGATATCATATATGATAAGTTATACAAGCGTCTACATTCTTTCTGAATAAACAGATGGTGAGTGAGTGAGTGAGTGAGAGAGTGAGTGAGTGAGTGAGTGAGATTGGTTGCTTTACGCCCTTATCAACACATTGCAGGTTATATCAAGGGCGGGAGAGCTGTGAGGGAGGCAGTTTATGATCTTACCCAGGAAATAATGAGACAGGAAGGGAGAGAGAGACAGAGAAAAAGAGACTGAAAGGCACTTTATTGTCTTACCCAGGACCAGTAAACAGATGGTCTCAATTTTGTAACCCATAATTCAAAAAAAATTAACAGCAGAGGGTACAGCTTTAAGCAAAGGCAACCAATCCACTGCTTTTACAAGGGATGCCATATATGATGTGTTTCGGGAAAATAAATCATAAGTCGCCAAAATGATATTTCCCAAAGATCTCTTTATTGAAATGTTCTGATGTTTGGTGGGTATATCACTTTTAGTCATATAAATACATATATCAAATGGCACGACGTTGTATTAAATATATCCTTTACGTTTTGAAGGTCTTCGTATGGAGTATATTAATTACTTTACTAGTAATTATCCAACCAGAGATATTGCAAACTTTAATTTCAAAAATAAAAATATCAAACTTAAGATATAAAAGTACTTATTAGATGCCCTAATGTTTACCCTCGTTAGATCTCAAAATCCATCTTTTGCTACTTGTGACTCATTTTCCTTTGACAGATCACATATGGATGAATCAGAAACAATGAGAACTAAAGCCTTTGTGTCTAGACGATCCTTACAGGGGAACACAAGGACACAGTGCTGGGTGTCTAGATAGGATGATCCATACATATGTGATGTGTTTTAGGAAAATGAGTCACAAGTCGTCAAAGCTGGATTTTGAGATATCATCATATCTGAGAAGTGATCAAGCTGATTCCAGTGATGGTAAACATTAGTCTATCTAATAAGAATTTCTTCTCATGCATATAAAAACCGTTAGCGATATCTATTGATGTTCACTCATTTTTGTAAAGTAGTTAGTTATACTATACGAAAGTAGTTAGAGTGAGTGAGATACCCAGGAAATAGAGATAGAGAAGAAGGGACGGAGAGACAGAGAAAAAGAGACAGAAAGGCAGCTCTACAAATTTAGTAAATTCTGCAATATTAGGCTGCAATTTCGTCAATACTAGGTAAATTCGAGTATATTCGGCATTGCATTGATTCTAGCAATCTGTTTGGTTAGGTTGAACTGTATTTTGAACCTTATTTTTGTCTTAAATTTGGGTTATATGAGAGGATTGGCGAAGGTGAATTGTACATTTTCTGAAAATCTTACCCATATGGACATAATCGGCTGCAGGTTGAGCACAAAGCCAATAATCCTTTGAATTTTCCAAACACTTGAAAGGTTACATCGCCTTATCTCGATAGCAATCTGAGGCACGCTATCAATGGTGGGAGGACGAACAGAGGCTGCAATCGAATTCCTCTCCTTTCTCTTTTTGGATCAGATCCTCAGAAAATGTACAAATTGACAGCTCTGCACATTTAGTAAATTCTGCTAAACCACACTATGAATGGTCAATACTAGGAATATCTGAGTATATTTGGTATTGCCTTGATTCAAACAATCGGTTTGGTTAGGTTGAATTGTATTTTCAACCACTTTTTTGGTCTTATATTTGGATTATTAGAGAAGATTGGTGAAGGCAAATTGTACATTTTCGGGTGGTTTCACTCTTCTCCTCCTCCCATCCCGCCCGAGCTAGGTGAAGGGGATTATTTCCACCCGATCTGCACACAGTATAGACAGACTCGCCAGCTAGAATTCAAACGGGGCAGAAAAGTTTATCAAACCGATTTTCACCAACGGATAATACACATTAAGACGAACAGACAGACGAAGAGGAGGACTAAACAGAGAAAAGTGTAAAACAAAAAAAGACAACCAATAGTACACAGAACGGGCGCAGAGCGTCGCTCCGTCTTGCCGAGGGCCTTGTTATAACGGGTAATTGAACCGTTCCGGACGTGGCACCGCTTCCGGTAAAAAGTTGTTTTGGTTCCACAGCGCTGGGGAGCGCTATCTCCCTCCAGCAGGACATGGAGGATTCTAAAACATCCGTTTTGCTAGTTTCTACCCATTGTTCATCTCCCTTGCAGGCAGCCATTTTTCTTGTTGCCTTGGATACAAGTGGGCGTGAAACTGATCTGGCTTATCAGTCCCACTCAGCTCTGGGCCGCAGGTAAACTGGTTTTGGGTGAAGTCACCAGAAATTGTACAATTCACCTTGCATCAATCCTCTCAAATAACCCAAATTTCAGACGAGAATAAAGTTCAAAATACACTTCAACCTACCCAAACATATTGCTAGAATCAATGCAATGCCGAATATACTCGAATATACCTAGTATTGACCAAATTGCAGCCTAGTTTAGCAGAATTTACTAAATGTGTACAGCTGTCAATTGTACATTTTCTGAAAATCTGACCCTTTTAATATCGGGGAATTGCCGTGTTCTTGTCTGTGTGTGCAGAGGCCCTCATCCCAGGGGCCGTGCTGAGGAGGAGGAGGAGGAGCACAGGGAGGAACACAGTGAAATCTCTGGGAAGTATAGCATGCATGGTTGCCTATGAACACAAAGGCTATAATCACCATTTGTATGAGGGTCAGATTGTCAGAAAATGTACAATTGGCTGCTCTACACATTTAGGAAATTCTGCTAAAATAGGCTGAAAAATGATGAATATATGGGTATATCTGAGTATATTTGGTATCGCATTGATTTAAAGTATCAGTTCTCTTATATTAAACTGCAGTTTAAAGCTAATTCATGTCTTGAATGTGGGTTATTTGAGAGGGTTATTTGAGAGGATTGGTGAAGGCAGATTGTACATTTTCTGAAAATCTGACCCATGAAGAAGAAGCAAGTCGTTTCTTACACAATACTGCTGCAGCAGATGGGAGGAATGTAGATGAGGGTAGAAGAGTGGGCGATAATGGGTGTTGTAGGAGGAGAAACAGTACACTAATGATTCCACTGCTATAATTACACCCAGACGCTATGAGTATAAGAACATGACAACTTCAATATGCGTTGACACTGTACGCGGAAAAAAAACCCCAGTTTTAAGTCCCGTTTCCACTTAGCCGTTTTTCCAGTTGGTGACTCTGTCACCGAGCATTGGGAGGAAAGATCCAACCATCACCACCTGAGTGGGAAATTCAGTCTAGGCACAAAGTTGAGAGAGTCCCTTCTAACTGCATGAAAGAAAGCCTCTCACTCCAAACCGCAAAAATGTCATTATAATCTCATTAGGGCTGCAAAATGCAATTATAATCCCATTAGGATGCCTTGAGTCCTGACCAAGAAAAGCTGATAGTGCAGTAGGCGTCCAATCACTGATATACCATTTTTATCTGATTTGAGAGGCTTTAAGCCTAGACTGTTCTATGTAATTTGATAAAGTTTCATCATATAAACGTTTATGTGATCAAATCCTTGACGATAAGGTGTATCTCTGATATTCATAAGCAGTTGTATTTTAAACACAAGCAGATGGGAGACTCAGTCTGCCTATAGTGGATGGTGGACACGGGTCTTTCCACTATAAAATGCAGCACATGCAAAAGCCCCATGATACCCTGTGCATTATATATTGTAATGTTCCCTTTAATGAATGTGTATCCAATGGCCATGTTGTTGCTTTGGATCCTAGGGGGAGGATGTTATTTGCAGTCTAGGTCGAGTCCCTTCAAACTGAGGGAAAGTCTCTCGCTCCAAAGTGCCATTATAATTCCATGAGGACTGCAAAATGACACTATAATCCCATTAGGACGCGTAGTCCTAGGCCAGGGACGCCATTAGAGCAGTACACTCTCCCGCGCAACGTATCCGCACGATACGAAAATGAATACGATTTTCTTGTACCCACTTTTGATACGATTTTTTTCGTCTCAGCGTATTCGGCGAGGTAAATAATAACCTGGGAAAGCTAAATCTCTTAATCCCCGGTGTGCGGTGGTGCGTTAAGAGTTGGCGCATCTGGCGCATCTGGAGTGCGGCAGTGCGTGAAGGAGTGTGCACTCACCCATTACAATGTGACAAAGCAGAGAAAAAAAACTTGCCCATGCTTGGGTTCAATCTAGCAACCTTGTGATTTACAATCAAGTGCTTTAACCATTATACTATACTGAATCAGCTATCAACATGGCCTCAACTAATCAATCTGAATGCTAATACTGTGTCAGAACAGAAAGATAGAGAACAGAAAGAGAAAGAGGGGGAGAGGCAGACAGGAGGATTGCAATTGAAAGAAAGTAAGAAAGAGATGGGCGGGAAAGGAGAGGAAGAGCAGGGAATATTTATATAGAGACATCTATTGTAATAGACCAACATGATTTTGTGGCTTATGTGGGGAAAATGTACTACAATGTAGGAGTGCATGTATTCAACCTCAATGTCGCACACACCTCATGGGACACTTCATTTTCACACCTCATTTCGCTCACCCACACAATGACAGTGTGGGTTCAGTTTTAAAGCGAAATGCAAACCCTAAACAGTTGTAAATATGACTATAGCAAATCATATTACTAGGAATGACTCTATTACTAGCAATTACTAATCAGATATAACTTTAGACCTGGCCGCCTGATCACTGAAAGTTTCAATAAGTATAACACAACTCACATAGTCAATTCAGTTTCAACGATGTGTATTTCCAAGGTATATGCTAGAAAGCATGCTTAATCCTATAGCTAATCCCCCTCCCTGCCCCCAGCCTAGGCGGGGCCAGGCAGCTTAAATATAGGGAGATTAATCCTTATGAGAAAGCTTCAAGCTTTCCCTACCAAAAGGTTCATTTTACTTCATCAATAATTACTGATTCGTTTCCCTTCTAAATACAAATATGCGCTATATGATACAATAATTAAAACATGATTTATCACAGTGGTTAGTGAGTTCAGAACAAGGCACAGATGTTAGGAGGTGAGTGTCATTTATATCTGAAATAAGTAAGAACGTTTCAGGAAAATGAGTCATAAGTCGCAAAAATTATATTTTTCAAAGTGTTTATTTTACAAGATTGCTTCTAATTAGATTATTAGACTGTTTACTATCATTGGAATCGGCTTGATCTCATCTTTTCAAATGTGGTGATAACTCAAAATCCATATTTTGCGACTTATGACTCATTTTCCTAAAACGGATCACTTATAGGTAAGCTTCCAAAATCCAAAACTCAATACGAAGAACGGAGCGCGAATACGGAGCATATCATATTTCGTCTCCGTGATTCAAATGACCGTTTTTCGTCTCAGAAGTTCAGGCAATTTCGTCACCACAGCTCACCAGTAGCGTTCGCGGTGCTCGGTAGACAAAAATCGTCACACTGAAGACGAAAAAACTCGCCGCTCCGTATCGCACGGGTACGGTGCGCGGGAGAGTGTAGGCATCTTATCTTATCTGAGAGGCTTTGAGCCTAGACTGGTCCTTTTCACCACTCTGTTTCATTGCTTCTGACAGTGCAGTCCAGTGTCCAGGCTCAAACCCTCAGATCAGATAAAGGTGGTATGTCAGTGATTGGACGCCTACTGCGCTAATCAAGTTTCCTTGCCTTGGGCTTACGGGATTATAATGACATCTTGCGAACTTAATGCAATTATATAAATGAGACTTTCAGTAATTGGATGCCTACTGTCCTAATGGCCTTTCTCGGTCAGGACTAGGCGTTCTAATGGATTGATAATGGCATTTTGCGGTCCTAATGCAATTATAACGGCATTTTGCACTTTGAGGCGAGAGGCTTTCCCTCCGTTTGAAGGGACTCTCTCATCTTTGGGCCTAGACTGAAAAGGTCTTTTTCACCGCTCTATTTAATTGCTTCTGACAGTGTGCACCCACAGTACTTAGTGCTGTAACTGTTAGAAAGGGGAGCGATCCAGTTACATCTGTAAATATGAAATTATACCTTTATCCAGCGGCATGGCATGACTAGAGCTATTACATTAACCAGATACACCTTAGAGGGGGGACCCGAGTCTGTGGGGGAAAAACGCTTCAGTCTGGGAAGCAATTTCACACGAAACGAGCATTGACAATATGAAACAATCTCCGTCTACTGAGCTTCACAGAGCAGCTCCACAGAGACGGGTCGGATCGTGAGAAAATGTATAATTGTATAATTGACCTTCACCAATCCTCTCAAAAACCCCACATTCTTTACAAAAATCAGGTTCAAAAAGCAGTTCAACACAACCAGATTGATTTATTGAATGAATACAATACAGAATACACTCAGATATACTCAGTATTTATCATTTTTTACTCTAATTTAGCAGAATTTTATAGATGTGTAGATGTGTAGATTGTGCATTTTCTGTAAATCTGATCCAGGTGGATAACCACTCGATTGCCTCCTCAGGATTAAAAGTTCCCATGCCATCTGTATAAACTGATTGGCGGAGAATTTAATTCCATCCTACTGGCTTCTTCTTCTTCAGTGGAAGAAGCACCCATGGGCGATGTCTCCAGAAAATGTACAGTTACCAATAAAATCAAATAACCCAAATTCAAGACGAAAATGAGTGTCAAAATTCAGTTCAACCTAACCAAACAGACACAAAAGAATACTAAATATACCGAGATACACCTAGTATTGGGTGAAGTCACCAGAAAATGTACAATTCACTTTCACCAATCCCCTCAAATAATTACCCAAATTTCAGACGAAAATAAAGTTCAAAATACAGTTCATTCTAATCAAACAGATTGCTAGAATCAATGCAATGCCACATATACCGAATTTATCAGGTATTGACCAAATTACAACTTAATTTAGCAGAATTTAATACAATACATACAGCTACCAATTGTACATTTTCTGAGAATCAGACCCTATTGGTCATTTTCAGCCTAATTATGAACAATTTACTCAAATGTGTACAGCTGCCTATTGTACATGTTCTGTCAATGGTACCCACTGTAACAGCGGGAGGAGCCGGCACCCTTCAATCCGCCTAAGGAGCCGGATTTCATTACTTGTCTAATGGGGCCTGAATGAATGCAGGGAAGTGCTAAGCCAAGAGTGTCTTACATGCAGGTTCAATCCTTACACCATTAAACACCGCTCTCTTGTGTCCTTTTTCCGCAACACAACGCCGAGGTGTAGCACCAGCAGCCCACCCTTGGTCTAAAGTAGACTCTTCCCATCCGAGGTCCATTGTCTTCTCTCCCATAGGGGTCAGATCTTTAGAAAATGTACAATCGTCAGATCTACATATTTAGTAAATTCTGTTAAATTACACTGAAAAATGGTCAATACTAGGTATATCTGAGTATATTTGGTATTGACTTGATTCAATGGATCTGTTTGGTTAGGTTGAACTGTATTTTGAACCTTGTTTTTGTTAAGAATTTGGGATATTTGAGAGGATTGGTGAAGAGGAATTGTACATTTTCTGACGATGTCACCCATCTATAAGGTTCATTGTCTTGTATCCCATGGAGGAGCGAGGAGGATGGGGCTGTGTAAGCCTGTCCTATAGTCTTATTAAGTTTGATGTATTGGAGAAGATACAACCTCGTCCCTCGCCTGTATTTCTGTGGTGGGGCGAGTTATAACGGCCTGCAAGGATTGTCCATTAAATTCACTCGCAATATCAAGTGAATTATTATATGTATGGTTGCTGCACACGTTTGCGTAGCTTGGGATTCAAACACCAACACTTATGAGTGAGTGAGAGAGGAGATTGGTTGCTTTACGCCCTTATCAACACATTTAATATGGTTATATCAAGGGCGGGTGAGTTGAGAGGGAGGCTGTTTATGATCATACCCAGGAAATAGAGATAGAGAAGAAGGGAGAGAGAGACAAGAGAAAAGCGACAGAAAGGCACTTTATGGTCATACCCAGGACCACGCAACACCTATGATTTTGTATATAGTCTTATCATTATCTTCAAAAGACCAGTTATGTTTCTAATGCATTTGACAGTCAAAGAGACACTTGATTGGGCATCAATATTCCCATTGCTTAAATTCATAGTTCACGGAGATCTCCCACATTTCTCCTGCCTTCCCTTTAAGGTGTATTCTCCTGGGAAGGCTGTCACTCTGTCTTAAGGAGATATTCAAAGTCTGGCCTTTTTTTTAGTTCTTCAAAGAGTTCCATCGGGAGGGCAATGACCGATAGTGCAGACATGTATACATCGCTCTGGAGAATCATATACAACTTTAACTTCGGATCGATTATACAGTCTAGGCCCAAAGTTGAGAGAGTCCCTTCTAACTGAGGGAAAGCCTCTCGCTCCAGACCACAAAATGCCAGTATCGATCCATTAGGACAGCAAAATAACATTATAATCCCATTAGAACGCCTAGTCCTGGCCCAGAGAGGCCATTTGGGCAGTAGGTATCCAATCACTGACATACCATTTTCATCACATCTAAGAGGCGGTCCTGGGTATGACCATTAAGTGCCTTTCTGTCTCTTTTTCTCTGTCTTTCTCTCCCTTTGTCTGTCACTCCCTTCTTCTCTATCTCTTTTTCCTGGGTATGATTATAAACTGCTTCCCTCTCAGCTCTCCCGACCTTGATATAACCATCTTAAATGTGTTAATAAGGGCGTAAAGCAACCAATCTCACTCACTCACTCATCTGAGAGGCTTTGGGCCTAGATTGGTATAGTTTTTCCCAGTTCACCGCTTGAAAAAATCGTAAGCATGCAAAAGTATAACTATTATGTGAATTGTCTATCAATCAAAGATTTGAATGGAAGACTATAAGCAGGCATTGCATGTTTCTACGAACGCATAGAAAGGAAATACACACACTATACATTGTTTATATCTTCGTACTTCGGCAATAGCATTCAAACATAGATGTAATTAAATCAAGCACTTTTACAATTATAATAAGCAATGTTTGCTTCCAAAGCTATCCTCATCATTTAGACAGATGTTGCAATAGCTATAGCTGGGAGAAAGCACCACTCTCCCCATCAGAACCACAATCACTGGTCATGTTAGACATGGAAGATTTTCAGAAAATGTACAATTGGCAGATCAACATATTTTACAAATCCTGCTAAATTGACTGAGAAATCATCAACACTAGGTATATCTGGGTATATTTGGTGTTGCCTTGATTCAAACGGTCTGTTTGGTTATGTTGAACTGTATTTTGAACCTCATTTCCGTCTTAAATTTGGGTTATTTGAGAGAATTGCTGAAGGTGAATTGTACATTTTCTGACAATCTGACCCACATGTTGTCATACTGAATGTGGCGGGCGCGTGAAGGATCGCACTGGAAGCCACAGCGGGTAGGAATTGCCAGCCGTCATCGGAAATGACACCGAATATGAATCATGTATGGGTCATTTTCAGAAAATGCACAATCTACAGTTCTACACATCCATCAAATTCTGCTAAATTAGAGTGAGAACTGATAAATACTAGTTGTATCTGAGTATATTCTGTATTGTATTCATTCAATAGGTATGTCTGGTTATGTTGAACTGTATTTTGAACATGATTTGCGTCTTAAATATGGGTTATTTGAGAGGATTGGTAAAGGCCAATTGTACATTTTCCGGAGACCTGATCCTGATAGTTTGTATTGAGGAAGGCTGAGGCTGTCACTCGGGACACAGACAGTTTAGTGAGGAATGCTAAGGCTTCGTCAATGGATCAGGGAAAGTGTGGAGGTAATTATATACACATAGAGAGGGCGATGGGTGCTCTAGTAGATGGGTTAGATTGTGAGAAAATGTACAATTTTCCTTCAGCAGTCCTCTCAAATAACCCAAAATTGAGACAGAAATGACGTTCAAAACTCAGTTCAACATAACCAAATAGATAGTTTGAATCAAAGCAATACCAAATATAGTCATTAATAGGGTCAGATCGTCAGAAAATGTACAATTCGCCTTCAGTTATCTTCTCAAATAACCCAAAATTAAGACAAAAATAAAGTTCAAAACTCAGTTCAACATAATCAAACAGATAGGCAATACCAAATATACTCACATATACCTATTATGGACCATTTGTCAGTCTTATCTAGCAGAATTTACCGAATGTGTAGATCTGCCGATTGTGCATTTTCTGAAGATCTGACCCAGAAGCATGTGGCTTGGCAAGGCGTGTGTAGGTTGTGATGCTTTCAATGCATTGCACCCACACCTGTCATCACCATGTAACGAATGGTTAGAGGTGGGGAAAGTCAGGTCAAAGCCGGCCAAACTCCTTTGATATAGTTTGAGGAGAAACAAGACAGAAACATGCCATTCTCAAGTGAAATATACGGCTCCAGGTACACACAGATGTGATTTAAAGTGAAACCGAAAGTTCACGGTGTCATATGGGTCAGATTTTAAGAGAATGCACAATCTACAATCTATCAAATTCTGCTAAATTAGAGTGAAAAATGATAAATACTATAAGATATTTTTGTTGGAATGTTTTGATTTGTGGAGGGTTTATTACTTCGAGTTATATCAATACATGGGTCAGATCTAGAGAAGATGCACAATTCATCTTCACCAATCCTCTTAAATAACCCAAATTTAAGAGAAAAGTGACGTTGAAAATTCAGTTTAACACAATGAAAGAGATATCTTTTATCAACACAATGCCAATGATACTCTAATATACTCATTATTCATGACTTTTCAGTCTAAATTAGCAGAAGTTACCAATTTTACAGAGCTGCCGATTGTGCATTTTCTGAAAATTTGACCCACATGTCCCAAATCTTAAGACGATGTATGACATATATCCATGCATTTCTAAGCTCATCCTATAGAGTATATGTAGTTAATTTACTGGTACTGCCCGCCCAGAAATATACCATGGAACATACCACATTTAGATATGCTGGACCCGTGACAACATATATATTAACCACTTATGAAACCGAATTCGGAGCGGGCGGGAAATGTAGAATGAGTTTGGAGGCGGAGGGATACAACACGAAGCCAAAGTCCCTTGCCCGCCTAGAATGCGTACCATAAGTTTATTAGTTTGTGCCCTCTTCTTCCATTAGATGTGACGTCATAAAACCGTCTCGTCCCGTCTCGTCCCGTCTAGTGAGTGAGATTGGTAGCTTTACGCCCTTATCAACACATATAATATGGTTATATCAAGGGCGGGAGAGCTTGTTATGATCTTGAATGCTTTAGTGATGAAATAATAAAGAAACTATGAGGCACGACTTGTCTATTAACGAACCACTATTCAACTAACTTTTATTATCATAAATCCATACCCAGGAAATAGAGATAGAGACGAAGGGAGAGAGAGACAGAGAAAAGAGACAGAAAGGCACTTTAAGGTCTTACCCAGGAAATAGAGATAGAGAAGAAGGGAGAGAGAGACAGAGAAAAGAGACAGAAAGGCACTTTAAGGTCTTACCCAGGAAATAGAGATACACTGTATTCCCGGACCGTTGCTGACCGTCCCTGGTGCCTTCAGCAACGTCCAGGTGAATGTTGCATAACAGCGCCTTCAGTTAGCTAACACCACCTGCCGGTCCGCAACGGTGCACAGTTACCCACCGGCCCTAGTGCTGTGAGGTTAGTTCTAAATTTCCCGATGGTGGCGCGGCAGTCGTTTTTGGTTATGTAACGTCGTCATGGTGTTGGGTACCGCTTGATATGCGTTGTGAAACGTTGGTTTATAATATAGGAAAATAAATAGAATTATGTTATAAGAATTTTCGAATAGAAATCCAACTTAAAAATGGCTGATAAAGGTGATTGAATAATACTTGGATGCTCTTAAAATGAACAATTGCTGTCAATCACATGGTTGTCATATTAGTTTATACTTATAATATGACATGGAATTATTAATCACTTCTCATTCAGAGTTGTGCTTATTATTAACTACGTGAAAAACCAAACAATAATCATGATACTCGGTAAATACTCCTCAAATCATTTTGGCGAGATGGGATGGGTTTTGTGAATCACTACAACTGAGTGAAATCATATACCTGACTCAAATAGGCCTACCAAAGAAAACAGTTCATTTCTGATTGATCGCTTCAAGTTTTCCTAACACCTGTCCACATATAGTAAATGTGAAAACAAGCTAAAACTGTCTAACATTATAATTATCTTCTGAGATTCACAGACGTAATACCACCCTCAGACAGAGTCAGTTTACCAGGAGTTATATATAGTAGCAGCTTCTTTTCACAGGGTTGCGCGACTGCAGGTGTGAATATGATGTGATATCCTATTGTATACAGGTATATCGAGAAGACCCTCGAGCTATAGATGTGAATGTGTTAGGACAGAGAAATGAGACATGAGTAGCGGCAACCCATGCGACCAAACTTTACTTATTAGAGCTAGGGGGAATACACATACCCTCTACTATTATATATATGATATAGCGTCAACAAGTGCTTATTTCCCCACACAGTCAGCAGACACTCATACCATATTTGCATGACGCAACAATGTCATTTCTATGCGGCCCTAAAAAATAATGATTAAAAGGGGGAAAAGAGTGGGACTGTAGGTTGACATACAATAATGCAATGTGTGCATCTAGAAAATTAATTAGGCCAAAAGTGACTGGTTAATCAAAATTGAACTCTCTTCCCATATCATTAGGCCTATAAGAATCATGCAATGAAACATGTCTTAGAGATGCACTCTCAGCTATGCGTTCGCAGATCTGTGCATTTTTTGTTTTTGCCTCAGACACTAAGTATATGGCAAACCCAAACATGACCCTTAATATATAGGCGCCGATACCGTCCAGTTCTAGCTTTGTTTTACAATTTCTCATACAAAAGCATTCCGTCACCCTCTGTTTAATCCTCCAGCTATTAAGAGAGTCTGGCCGATGTGCAAACCTCCTGATTTACATTTTTTTTATTGATCTGACTTTATTTCAGCGTTCAAATATCAACGTCCTACTAGATACCACACTAGTTGTAACAGATGTAGAAGCATAAATATTTGCTGCATTCAGGCACAATGATATTATTTCACTGAAAGTTGGATTATTACAGCCTTGTCAATAGGGTACTAGCAACGATTCAGAAAATCAGTAGAAATAATATTCATATGATATAATATAACAATATTAATATAACATGTGTTGTGTGTGGTATGTGGGGGACATTTAAAGGACCCCATTCTTGCACTAACCGGAGCCTTTTGTTGCAGAATTATTATGTAAACTTCAGGCATGAAATGATAACCCATTTGCTTCTCAAGACTAAAATTCTTGACCATAATTCCACCAATTATTCTCAATATATGGTACTATCTCTTACCATTACGCCACTTGTTGACACCAGGTGGCAGGATTGTTTTCACCAGGTGGCGCTCACCGGTAAACAGTTGGCATTTACAATTTCTTTTATAATGAAAGTGCCGCTATTTCACTCATGTTGCATTTATACACTATAGATACTGCCGTTCATGATACTTAGGAGTATTATAATTGATATTCTTCTATACTATATTGATATAATTTCTATATTTGATGTTGGAAACGTCCCGTTTAAAACACCCACATAGCTGTACATATGATTGTGCCTAGTCAGCTGAGAGACCCAGGCTCTCCCAACATCTGGAAGAACCTAATCACATGAGGCTGTGCTTGCTGATACCTGTACCATCAGGCCTAACACTCATTGCCTGTAGCTATGCGGCAGTCATTATGGATGAATAAAAGGTGGAAAAAATGATGTACTATTTGCTATGGAAAATGGATAACTTTTCCAGAATATACCACGAAGTATTATTCAAATGTTGATACTCACCACGAATCAACACCTTTATTTGCTTAAATACATTGGGACTACAGAGCATTGAATGTGACTATAGCTGAGTGCAACAATACCACATTATAATTATAACCTGGTAAATAGAGCGTCGTTGTATGGGCCGTGACGCAACGCCACCCCTAGCGTCAGCCAACGCCCTATCCAACGTTGGCTCACGTGAGGGGGGACGTGCACCTACGGGACTGCCGTTGCTGGCGGCCGAGGGGGCGGCGGCCGCTGGTGCCGGCCCCCTCGGCGGTCAGCAGCGGCGCTCCCGCAAAACAGTGTAGAGAAGAAGGGAGAGAGAGACAGAGAAAAGAGACAGAAAGGCACTTTAAGGTCTTACCCAGGAAATAGAGATAGAGAAGAAGGGAGAGAGAGACAGAGAAAAGAGACAGAAAGGCACTTTAAGGTCTTACCCAGGAAATAGAGATAGAGAAGAAGGGGGAGAGAGACAGAGAAAAGAGACAGAAAGGCACTTTAAGGTCTTACCCAGGAAATAGAGATAGAGAAGAAGGGAGAGAGAGACAGAGAAAAGAGACAGAAAGGCACTTTAAGGTCTTACCCAGGAAATAGAGATAGAGAAGAAGGGAGAGAGAGACAGAGAAAAGAGACAGAAAGGCACTTTAAGGTCTTACCCAGGAAATAGAGATAGAGAAGAAGGGGGAGAGAGACAGAGAAAAGAGACAGAAAGGCACTTTAAGGTCTTACCCAGGAAATAGAGATAGAGAAGAAGGGAGAGAGAGACAGAGAAAAGAGACAGAAAGGCACTTTAAGGTCTTACCCAGGAAATAGAGATAGAGAAGAAGGGAGAGAGAGACAGAGAAAAGAGACAGAAAGTCGATATAGCACTAGTTGTATATCAGTTCACCGATATGGAACTCCCGGTTATAGAATGTGCATATACTAAGAACTAATTCTAATCATCAGAAGCATTTCATGAATATGTTAGCCACAGCATTGGCCGCCACTTGTAAAGGGTAGTGAATATGGGTCAGATTTTCAGAAAATGTACAATTGGCAGCTGTACGGATTTAGTAAATTCTGCTAAATTAGGCAGCAATTTGGCCAATACTAGGTAAATTCAAGTATATTCGGCATTGCATTGATTCTAGCAATGTGTTTGGTTAGATTGAATTGTATTTTGAACTTTATTTTCGTCTGAAATTTGGGTTATTTGAGAGGATTGGTGAAGGTGAATTGTACATTTTCTGAAGATCCAATGCTCAGAATAAACTTCAGATGGACAGCGTTAGTGTGTACAAAGGGCGATAATACAGGTCCCATCAACTAATGGAAACCGTTCAGATCATTGCCACTCTTCTCCAAGCACAATTCTCCTTTTTACTGCTCCATGGCCACCTGAATACCATGAATAAATGTCTCCATATCTGCACGACGAGCAAAGTAGTGCTTTTACAAATGGACGGACTGACTGGGTGTGGGTAGATATACAATGTAAACTGAAGAGTGCTTCAGCACTATTGCATATTAACCATACACCGACCAACACGTATACGGGTCAGATTTTTGGAAAATGTACAAATCACCTTCACCAATCTTCTCCTATATCCTATAACCCGAATTTCAGACGAATATACAGTTCAAAACACAGTTCGACCTAACCAAACAGATTGCTAGAATCAAATATAACCGAATTTACCTAGTATTGACCAAATTGCAGCGTAATTTAGCAGAATTGACTAAAATTGTACAGCTGCCGATTGTACATTTTCAGAAAAATCTGACCCATAAGCGCTTGGTCGTGGTATTCTTTGCGAATATTTCAAGTCCAGTCGACCCTGGACTGTTCTCGCCATAGGAAAGCTTCATGGGTCAGATTTTCACAAAATGTACAATACACCTTCGCCAATTCTCTCAAATATCCCAAATTTCAGACGAAAATAAAGTTCAAAATACAGTTCAAGCTAACCAAGCAGATGGCTAGAATCAATGCAATGCCGAATATACTCAAATTTACCTAGTATTGACCAAATTGCAGCCTAATTTAGCTGAATTTACTAAATGTGTAGAGCTGCCATTGTACATTTCCTGAAAATCTGACCCTTATATGGAGAGAGTGGCGCGTGAACCCGAGCCACTTGATACAATGGGCAGTCATCCGGACCTTCTACTAGAGCAGCTTGTTGAATAGCTCCTCTCGACCCTGCCGAGCAACTCGCAGCCCCAAGGTTAATTCTACGCGTAATGTCCATATAGTACACTAAGAGGGTCCGGCGACCAGCTTGGAACACACTCAGGTTTACTGGTGTGTGAAATCGCCAGAAAATGTACAATTGGCCTTCACCAATCCTCTCAGATAACCTGAATTTAAGACAAAAATATGGTTCAAATTACAGTTCAACCTAACCAGACAGATTGCTAGAATCAATGCAATGCCGAATATACTTAAATTTACCTAGTATTGACCAAATTGCAGCCTAATTTAGCAGAATTGACTAAATCTATACAGCTGCCAATTGTACATTTTCTCACGATTTGACCCCTATAATACACTAAGAGGGTGTGGCGACCAGAAAGGGTCCATTTGGAGTCCAGCGTGTATCGGTATTGGCTTCCTAATGGGACTAGACAGAAAAAGGGCTTCCGGGCCCTCCTCATATATGTTCGTGCCTTTTCAAAGGTTAATCTACATGCCCCTGTGAAATATAGACGTATACTTAAGGCAATACGTAAGCAGAAAAGCTATCTGTTGCTAGTGTTACGTGTCTGCTTTCGTTTATAACATACTGAGTCGAGATGGGAGTAATCATAAATACTTCTAGTATCAGATTCCACCATTTTCTCTAGGTTTTTCTGTATAAATGTACAGCCTTTTCCCTCCCGGCGATGCGGAAGCCAGAAGGTATTTAGGGGCAGATTTTCTGAAAATGTACAATTCACCTTCACCAATCCTCTCAAATAACCCTCATCTAAGACAGTAATCAGCTTCAAAATACAGTTTAACATAACGGAAGTGATACTTTAAATCAATGAGATACCAAATATACTAAGATATACCCGGTATTCTTCATTTTTTAGTCTAATTTAGCAGAATTTACTAAATGTGTAGGGCTGCCAATTGTACATTTTCTAACACATTATCAAGAAGAGTGGTTGACGGGGGGAGGGGGGGGGGGTAGCTAGAAACATTTCCAATCCCTCATAAATCTTTCTTAAATTCCTTTTTATTTCAATGTGAAAATGTCGAAATATATTCCCTAGACTTTAGATATTTCAGGCATTATAACACTTCCAGACCATGCGATATTTCAGACTCGGGGATTGGGAGCGGGTATTTCTGCTTCTCCCACATTCAGGACTGACCCAGGTGTAACCGAGAACAAGATTACACTGCAAGATTTATAAACATCCATTGGCTAGATAGATACCTGCCGAGGTAATTAAAGCCATTTATAAAGAGAGGGCCAAGACCAAGTGTTAACTTGTTCCCTCAGTATTCACAGCTTGTTCATCACTAAACCAGCTGAAGGTTAGTGAAAAAGCTGAAGTGAATATGTGATGTGTTACAATGAAATAAGTTACAAATCGCAAAGAAATAACTTTGAGATATCATCACATTTGAAAAGATGAGATCAAGCAGATTCCATTAAAAGTAAACAGTGGGACATCCAATAAGTATTTCTATATTTAAGTTTGATACTTTTAAAACGTTAAATAACTCTCTTGAGATTTGATTTAGATCTTCGGTATTCATGCTACGACAAGAGTGAGGCAACCCAAACATGAAAACATTCACACACTTATTTGTTATGAATAAATCACTTTGACAAATTGCATTTTTGCGTCTTGCGACGCATTTTCCTGAAACATATTACATATACTCACCGTACAACAACTTGCTGAAGGTTAGTGAAAAAGGTGAAGTGATGTGGGTCAGATTTTCAGAAAATGTACAATTGGCAGCTGTACGGATTTAGTAAATTCTGCTAAATTAGGCTGCAATATGGCCAATACTAGGTAAATTCGAGTATATTCGGCATTGCATTGATTCTAACAATGTGTTTGGTTAGATTGAACTGTATTTTGAACTTTATTTTCGTCTGAAATTTGGGTTATTTGAGTAGATTGGTGAAGTTGAATTGTACATTTTTCGAAAATCGGACCCATATATTCATCGTACACCGAGCTGACATGCTTTACACCCGTGCTTACTGGAGGGAATACCTGTACGTCAACCCTACCATCAGATGGCAACTGACTGCAGCGACGTGTTCGCTTACCCCTACACTATAGCACTGCAGACATTCAGATAGGAAACCATAACATAGGCAGCAATATGGGACTTGCATTTGTCACCCAGAATGTCAACTTTTTTTGTATTAGTACATGTTACATGTTCATGAAAAAAAAATAGAACCACTAGCGCCACCAGCTTAATATGGGAACAATTTGGTACTAAAGTACAGTCTAAAAGTCTATGAGAATACCCTACAGATAAAAAAGAAACGACTGGTTCATAAAAAAAATCTATGTACATAAAAAAAAGTGGGAACTACTAGCGCCACCAGCTCACTATGGGAGCTCCCATAGCGGCCAAAATGGTACTAAAGTACGTTCAAAAGCGACTCCTATTACTACTTGTATTCAATTATATGGAATATCCTAACTTCTAAAGAAATATATAACATATGGGTCAGATTGTCAGAAAATATGCAACTGGCAGCTCTATACATTTAGGAATTTCTGCTAAATTAGGCTGAAAATGATGAATACCGGGAATATCTGAGTATACTTGGTATCGCATTGATTTAAAGTATCAGTTCTGTTATGTTTAACTGCATTTTTAAGCTCATTTTTGTCTTGAATTTGAGTTATTTGGGAGGATTGGTGAAGGCGTATGGTACATTTTCTGAAGATCTGACTCATATATTCCCAGCAATATCCCAACCCCGCCCCATACTCGGCCGGTCACTGACCCTGTTTGTCAACAGGGGGCAGGTCTGATATGAGGGAGCACATTCCTGTTAAGTGAAATATAGGATGATAAACTGAATGTGATGTGTTACAGATAAATGAGTCACAAATTGCAAAAATGTTCTTTTTTCAAAGTGATTTATTCACATGAACCCTTACTCAGAATGTTTTCATATGCGGGGTGTTTAGTGCTGTCAATAGCATAAATATATATACCAAATTTGATGACTGTGTATTTAATATATGTGATTCATTTTAGGAAAATGAGTCATAAGTCGTAAAATATAGATTTTGAGATATCACAATATTTGAAAAGAGGAGATCAAGCCGATTCCAATGATAGTAAACACCAGGGTACCTAACCTGTATTTCTATATTTTAAGTTTGATATTTTATTTTTGAAAAAAAATGTTTGCAAGTTTCTGGCTGAGTAAACCAGTAAAGTATAACTACACTTGTTTTGTCCCCAAACTGTCAGGATAAAAATGTGTCATTGTAAATATCCAACAAATCCAACACTGTTCTTTTTCAAATATAATTTTCCTTTTCTAAGATATTCCAACACATAATCAACATGACTTATGGATATCTTAATATCAGAAGAGATACTTTCTTGGATTTGCGACTTTCTTCCTCTCACAGAGATATCAGCAAATCCACCATCTGATGATTTTTTTCATTCCTTTTCACCCTAATGTACATCAATGTATTCCTACACCCGCATCTAAATCTTCATTGAAACATTGTGGGGTGCCTCAACTCATCTCAGAGAGAGAGAGAGAGAGGGAGAGGGGGGGAGGGGAGGGGGAGAAGGGAGGTGAGAGAGGGAGGGTCAGGGAGAGGGACAGATATATAGAGACAGATGTTCACAGAAAGGGGGAAACAGGGAGAGGGAGTGAATCTACAGACATGACAGAAAGGAAAGGAACCCAAAAGTCAGTGTCCGATCACTGTCATCCCCTTGTGATCACTGTCATCCCCTTGTGCGATGTGCTATAGCAGCAGATGGCACATGTCATGGGTAATAAGGGAGTCGTCATAGTAAAAAGGCTCCTTGTCATGGGTGAAAAGATCTCCGTAATGAAGAAATAGTCAGTGCCATGAAACTATTTGTTCCAGGAATAGGAATATCCAGATTGTAATAGGAAAAGGTGTCTTTGTTATGGATTTTGGCTATGTGTAATATGTGCAAAAGAAGAAGAAAAGTTTGTAATATTACACAGGTCGTACAGATGACGACTTTGGGACGCAACAATACTCGATATACCCAACTTTCCATAATTTAGGAAATAATTGTTCATGAAAAAAAAATTGTTTGTGTGAGGGATTGCCTAGACTATACATCATCGGAGGCCTCACTGATGCCACACATAGTTGTGGTTAGGCCCGTCGGTCCACTCGGTCATTTGCTACTGCAATCGGCCGAAATCGGCCGCGAAATCGGCTTCAGAGCGAGGACTGTAGTTGATACATGGCAAATTTCCAACTGACTTAAGTCCTGCACACACACAACCGATTTGCCTCCCGATTGTCCCCCGATTTAGGTCTTCTGGTGAATCCTATGATTTCATTTCTTATCCTTGTTTATGTTTTTGAAATAACATGAACCAGAATTAGAAATGAAATCATAGGATTCACCAGAAGACCTAAGTCGGAGGACAATCGGGAGGCAAATCGGCTGTGTGTGGGCAGGGCTTTATGATACAACCTGGGGTACTTGTAAATCTCGCTATTCAAGAGCCATCAATCTAAGAAGCTGGTGGCTGAAGGAATGACAGCACGCAATCGTATTTCTAAGATCTGTATCTGGTGGTAAACTGGCAAGTGTTCAGGGGAGTTTTTCCCTGCTGCTGGACGAGGTGTTGGCTGAGAGAACACTGGTGCAGGTGTTAGGGGAAGTTAAACCTTAGGCCAAAAAAGAATAGGTGTGTTTCCGATTTATCTGGCTGAAAACTAGGTTGGGGGGTGGTGACTTTTTTTTTTGTTATTTTTTTTTGTTTGGAAACCACCTCCCAGGAACTGAAAAGAATGTCTTTTTCATAACAATAGTTGTTTTGAACATGGGAAATGTGCTTTTTGACAGTTTCGGGTTAGGAAAACACGTTTTCCTGCTTTTTTTGTCAAAAAATGCAAAAAAAGTAAGATATGATAGGGGAAAAATCAGGTATGGTAAAAAAATGTTTAGGTAGGGTAAGGTTTTTCTAGGTAGGGGGGGGGGGGGGGGGTAAATCGGAAACACACCTATTTTTTTGTTGGCCTTAGGTGCAAAACCACCTTACTATATATACTGGCAAGTCCTTGTCACCGATTCAAACAAACAAACTTAAGATAAGATAAGATGATTCTTTATTTGCCATAAGAATATTTCGACAGACAGGTTGCGATCTTCTCAAAAGAGGCCTTCCCAATCATGCCTTTCTTGTTGTCTTTTATTTGGTTACAGATCTACTTTTGACTAAACTAACTGGGTCAGATTTTTGGAAAATGTACAATTCACCTTCACCAATCTTCTCCAATAACCCGAATTTCAGACAAAAATACAGTTCAAAATACAGTTCAACCTAACCAAAGAGATTGCTAGAATTAATACAATGCTGAATATACTCGAATTTAACTAGTATTGGCCAAATTGCAGCGTAATGTAGCAGAATTGACTAAAAGTGTAGAGCTGCCAATTGTACATTTTCTGAAAATCTGACCCATCTACGCGTTCACAGTAAACTTGGCAGGTATCAAGTAACTAATCAATTTCCATGTGCACATGTCCCCTAGAAGTATAATCATGAAAATTGTATGTTCTAAAGTTGATAACAGTTGATACAATTATGAAATATCGATGCCAAATGAGAAATAAGCTGAATTGCAATCCGGATGTCGTCTCCTCAAACTACATCCACTCAACTCAACTCAACTTACAGATTAATAGGAGCAATTTGCCATATATTACATTAGTACTGGTGTAGCTTGTCATATAACTCATCGCTCCTGCATCTGATAAATAGACATGATTTATATTATATTTGATTGTTTTCTATACAAGTAATGACAGGAGATCGGTTGTACTTTCTGCTACAGAGCAGTTCTTCCAAGTATACTAGTAATATAATTTATAACATAGTCATGTGAAGTGTTTTTTAAGGGTCAGATTGTCAGAAAATGTACAATTGGCAGCTGTACACATTTAGTAATTTCTGCTAACTTACGCTGCAATTTGGTCAATACTAGGTAAATTCGAGTATATTCCACGTTGCATTGATTCTAGCAATCAGTTTGGTTAGGTTGAACTGAGTTTTGAACTTTATTTTTGTCTGAAATTTGGGTTATTTGAGAAGATTAGTGAAAGTGAATTGTACATTTTCTTGCGACTTCACCCATATATATAAAGTACAACAATCATTAGGATAGTATGAAGCAACACTTCTAATTTACATATTGGTTTAAGACTGCACTGTCTTTATGGACTAGAGGAATGAGGAAACAAGTAGTTTGAAACCTAAATACATGAAATACTAAAATATCTTATTATTATACATCTTACTTGAGTTGTACAATTAATTATGTAAGTAAGTGTGTATTTACCTTGATGGTTGACCATCAAGTCTTACTTTCTAGAATTACAATACCTAGTTTTATTATATGCACATTCTATATGAGAGGTGCTATATGTGGGGTGCTATAAAAATATTCATATAGTACGCGTCCTATATGAACTACTTCGTCACCAATTCGGCCACTTTTATGCACTTTTAATAGTTTTATGCACCAAGTTTTATGCCCATATAATAAATATGGAATGGAACTCGCCTGCAATAATCGAAAAAGTTATTAGACTTGATTAGTCCACATAAGCACTCTGCCTACGGCATCGTGCTTATGTGGTCGAATCTCGTCCAATAAATTTTCGATTATTGCCGGCTCGTTCCATTCTCTCTATGTATATGTATTTGTAAGACTAAACCTCAGTGCTTAGTTTTCATATATTTACATACATTATAAAGCATTTTTGCTGTTACTTTACACCGTTGGATCTATAAGGGTAAGATTTTCAATTGGCAGCTCCACACATTTAGGAAATTCTGCTAAATTTGGCTGAAAAATGATGAATACTGGGTATATCTAATTATATTTGGTATCACATTGATTTGAAGTATCAGTTCTGTTATGTTAAACTGCATTTTGAAGCTTATTTTTGTCCTAAATGTGGGTTAATTGAGAGGATTGGTGAAGGCGAATTGTACATTTTCTGAGAATATGACCAGTAGAATATAGAACATGACCAAAAACCCTAAAAAAATAATACCATGAAGGAAGAGTTAATTGAACCATTGGTTATGGGTGACGTGATGTAGGAGTGTGTTGCAACTAAAGCGACATATGAGATATTCAAGTTGTTTTACTTGTACAAACAATATGATTCATGTTCATGAAGTAAGGTATACCAGGATGTAACTGCATGGGCCATAATTTCAGAAAATGTACAATTCACTTTCACCAATCCTTACAAATAACCCTAATTTAAGAGAAAAGTGACGCTTAAAATACGGTTTAACGCAATGAAAGAGATGTTTTATCAACACAACGCCAGAGATACTCTGATATACCCAATTCATAATTTTTCAGTCTAATTTAGAAGAAGTTACCAAATTTGTAGGGCTGCTGATTGTACATTTTCTGAAAATCTGACCCAACTGATGAAGGGTAACGTTAAATGATGTAGACAACTTCTGTCATCATTCCTGAAGGCTTCCTCCATCTTTCCTCAAATATTTCTTATTTTTGCATAGCGATATCAAAGATATCATAAGCTAGATTGTGTAAGAAATGGAATCAACTGAATTAAAAGGAAGTTTAAATGAGGTATCAGATGACTTATTGAAGTTATTGCCACTTTCAATATATTTGTTTATGAGGGGTGTAGGAATTAAGTGACAATTTGTCAAATATAATTATGCAACAAAATAACTATGAAAGGTTCTTTATGAACTATTTTGAAGGTTTTAAGAAAAAAATCAAATGTGTTACATATTATATATGAAGGCAATATGTCACTCCTTGTAGAAGTCCTGGATTGGTTGCATTTGATTAAGAAAAGCATGGCCAAGTTTTGTAATTCAACATGTCAGGCAAAGTCTTGAGTGGATTGGCAGCTGAGTGATTGATTATGTTGGCTACGGGCAGGCAGTCACATTGGAAGCAATGTTTCAGAGCTGTGGTGTGGAAAAAACATCACCTTCATCATTGGGTGTCCGATTAGGATGTCAGGAGTTTCCCAGGATTCTCTAGATTCCTCCGGGAATAGACATTTACTGCCATATGTGATGTACACTTTTTTCTAAAATTTCTATACAGCCAATCTTCTGTAAAATGAGAGTTGAACATAGGCATGTATACACAGTGTACAACGAGTGTATGATTAATGGAGGACATGTACATATGAGGATAATGGGCTCATGGTTAACTATTCAATGCAGAATAACTATGGTCTTCCGCCCACTGCTGTGTCTAACTACACTAGGCTCTATTTATATTTGAACGATATGTTACCGACCAAAACACTCCTGTTTTGGGGAAATGTGATCCATTAGCTTTCATGTCTCACATGATAACCTTGGATGATATATAGTTATGGATTGGTATACTGTAAAGGAACATTTAATCCTCATAAGGAACTACTTTTTATTTGGAAATTGAATCGTTATGTCCTGAGTTATTGAGGATATAAGGAACTCATTTGATACCGGGCATACCCAAAACAAATATCACCTTGTTTCAACTAAAATAAAAACTGACATATTGAAATCTGGTTAGTATAATTGGTGTTTTTAGGTGGTGGGGACATCTATGATACCAGTCAGAAGGGATATGAGTTTATACTTACTATTTTTTTTCAATCTTCCTAAATCTCACAAAATCGCAAAATTTTGTACATTCTAAAAAAATGTGACCCATATATCAAACTACTCAAAATCAAGTCCAAGTTAAAGGATATTGGATCAGAGTGAGAACAAGTACAAATTAACTGCCATATATATATGATAAATATACTCTTTAGGATAACCTTGGAAACGTATGAACATATTTAATACAATCGCTTGAAATTTGGTATCAAATTGAAGTGAACTTGATATAATTATTGATACTCCGGTGAATTATGAAATGCTTAGAGAAAACACAGCGACAATCCCTGGGTCGATGATTCAGTGTGAAAGGCAGTGAATGGACTATTTGAGACTCATTTTCCCGTACACATTACAATATAGACTGGAGGCAGAATTTCAAAAGGGGCTTAGAAATCACTTTAGGAGGTACGGAATGTTAGAGGGTGGCATCCACCCTGGATTGGTAGCCTGACCATCACTGATTAAATTCATGGTGGATGCCACTTGCGCTGACCTATATTTGCCGAGAAAATCCAAGATGGCCGCCAATTTTTCTGACTTTTTTAGTTTTTTTGCCAATAACTCGGAGGATAATGCATTTACATCTTAGGTTAAATAAAACCATGTGTAGGGCACATGATTATCTATTGATTGATACCAGCCACTTGATTCTGCATGCAGTAGTTTTTGTATAATCACCTTTTGAAAAATGAGGTCATTTTGCGCTTTTGTGACACATGACATTAAATGGTGATTGGGATGAGGATTTATGACATTTTATACTTAAATTAAAAACCTTTTTTGATACATTTTATGACAATACATCCAATTTTACATGAGAAACAATAGATGGGTGACTTGACACCAAATATCCAAGTTACAGACACTAGAATGTAGGAGGTTTTTGAATTTAACCGATAATAGGAGTATTCTTTTAATGGCTATAAATTCATAACAAATTCAATTTTAGTCATAGAGACATGTACAATAAGTCATTTTAAAGAGCATTTCATACTCTAACAAACATTTAATACATGTTTAGCTCTATCTCCAACAGAAACTTGACTGTGCTTCAGGAAAAAGAGGCCTATGTCATTTTGTCACAAAAGCGCAAAATGACCTCATTTTTCAAAAGGTGATTATACAAAAACTACTGCATGCAGAATCAAGTGGCTGGTATCAATCAATAGATAATCATGTGCCCTACACATGGTTTTATTTAACCTAAGATGTAAATGCATTATCCTCCGAGTTATTGGCAAAAAAACTAAAAAAGTCAGAAAAATTGGCGGCCATCTTGGATTTTCTCGGCAAATATAGGTCAGCGCAAGTGGCATCCACCATGAATTTAATCAGTGATGGACAGGCTACCAATCCAGGGTGGATGCCACCCTCTAACATTCCGTACCTCCTATAGTAAAATTTGAAACTTCTGCCTCTAGTCTAATAGGGGATTTCCATGTGCCACTGCGCATGTATGTACTGTGCATCCTGGGATGGATTCTGATGAAATATTGCAACATTCTATCAAAAATTGCAAGAATCTTTTCACCAATGTCATAGCTTGTGGAAATGATCTATACAAACCAAATGCATGATTGGGAAAATGGGGACCTGTGTTATGGAAACGTGTATAACACATGGATATTAACCTTAGAACATTGACAAATATTCCATGCTGAACATGGCATGATTTCTATAGATTTTAGACTGTACCATTAGTCCCAAAATTCCATGCGAATCAAGATTCAAAATGGCGGCTATGCAAATCCCCTATTGGCTCCTCCAGACATGAATTCCAACTTCACAATTGAGTCACAAAGTATTTTGTATTCAAGATTTTTATTCAGCAAAGAAACATTATGTAACAATTACACTATTCTCAGAGTATGCTGTTGGAGTTATAAATAAGGGAGATAATATATCGTGGGGTCAGAACCAAAAGGTCGTATATAGCATTTTTGCATAATTTCACTTTTTCTCATGGGGTGAATAACCATTTGATTCCGCAAATTTTGATCTAGTCTTCATAAACATTTGATGATTATTAATGATTTATCATAACATTCTTCAGAAATTATCTAAATATATATATCGCAAATCATTCCAGATAAGAGCAACATTAAGAACCTAGCACATTAGGCATTTACTACAATCTTCATAAGGAAAGAATAAAGTAGTATTTAAACATAAATAATCTATTGAAATAAAAACCATCCCCCGCGTTGTGTCTTATTCATATATTCCAAGGGGGTATTCCAAGTAACATATAT
This sequence comes from Sthenelais limicola, assembly GCA_942159475.1. NCBI lineage: Eukaryota > Metazoa > Annelida > Polychaeta > Phyllodocida > Sigalionidae > Sthenelais > Sthenelais limicola. The sequence goes on from OW804099.1 coordinate 94,191,256, forward strand.
ATCACTGCCATGTTTCGGACTTCTGGTGTGAGTGTATAATTAGAAAGGGAAAGAATTCAATTGTCACCAATAAGTGATGCATCAAACGTAAATTATGCAACAGACCTTGAATGGGGCCCTGCCCATGTTGACTGTTTGATCTCACAGATGGATCATGAGTATAATTGATGGGATGACACAATATATGCCTGTTCAATTGATGGTGTCCCCCAGTGTCATTGCGCTCTGCAAGAAGTCTCAGAGGAGATTAAGTCCCAAGGCATTCATCAATGCAGACACATCTGTATAGCTGTTTTTGCCCGAGATAGATCCTGTACTCAGTTGCAAACCATTTGTTGCTTCACAATGGAGCTTCATTCTAGGCTCAAAGTTGAGAGAGTCCCTTCAAACAGAGGGAAAGCTTCTCGGTTGAAACCGCAAAATGCATTATAATCCCATAAGACAGCAAAATACCATTGTAATCCCATTAGCACGCCTACCCATGTGCCAGAAAATCCATTAGCGCAGTAGGCCTACAATCAATGACATCCAATTCTCATCTGGTCTGAGGGGCTCTGAACCTATAGACTGGCTTTATATGGCCAAATATACATAATGCATGAACATCTTCATATTAATATTTAGACGTATTTCCCTCTATTAATATATGTATGATAAACATACAAATATATGTTAGGAAGTCTTTTAACAATTTATATTGAAGCCAGTGTCCTTTTCAAAAATCTATATTCGAGCATTTAGTAAAAAACATAATGTAATTGTTAAATGCACGAATATAGATTTATAAAACTACTTGTAGAGGATGCTTTACCCTGTTTTGATACGACAATTATATGTATGACGAAGTACCATCTGCTTCATATATATGGAAAGTATTGGAATAAAAATGTTATAATAATGATAAAAGAACAATATGATAACATTTTGTTGCACTCTCCATTAATTAGGTTGATGTATTGCTGATAGTGCATCATCATATTTCACATATGGGTCAGGTTCTCAGAAAATGTACAATTCGTCTTCACCAATCCTCACAAATAACCCACATTTAAGACAAAAATGAGCTTCAAAATGCAGTTTAACATAACAGAACAGATACTTTAAATCAATGCGATGCCAAATATACTCAAATATACAGGTGGTATTCATCATTTTTCAGCCTAATTTAGCAGAATTTACTAATTGTGTAGATCTGCAAATTGTACATTTTCTGAAAATCTGACCCATATAACTGACTATGTGGATCCATAGTAAGGCTCCAAACCTAATCCCATGTGCATATTCATGTGAACAGTTTGTTTTATAGAAATCTAATTAACGAGCACAAAAGAACATCTTGAGGAGAAAGGTAGTATCCTATATGTGGGTCAGATTTTCAGAAAATGTACAATTGGTAGCTGTATACGTTTAGTAAATTCTGCAATATTAGTCTGTAATTTGGTCAATACTAGGTAAATTCGAGTATATTTAGCCTTGCATTGATTCTAGTAATCTGTTTGGTTATGTTGAACTGTATTTTGAACTTTATTTTCGTCTGAAATTTGGTTTATTTGAAAGGATTGGTGAAGGTGGATTATACATTTTCTGAAGATCTGACCCATATATGAGTGTGTATGTGTTATCCATCTCGATAATTACTCATACTCAACCCTCAATATCTCCAAAATCCAAATCCAAATCCAACCCAAATCTCGAAAATAGGGAGATTCAGCAAGTCTAACCTATATGTAAACCTAAACGTATCCGTAACTCTATATACAAAAAATTCTATGTTGAAAGGAAGAACGAATTTCAGCAAAACATGGCGGGAAAAACGTAACGTAAAATATCAAGCAACATGTTTCATGTCACAATTTATATTTATACATAAAAATGCGAGGTAATTCCCCCCAAAAGATAAGATGCGGTTACGTAATTGAGATATGTTTGCTTGCGGAACCTCTCTAATATCTCTTACTCAACGCTCAACATTCATTTAGCATTCACAAAGAAATGTGCATCGCCTCATATTTAGGGTCAGATTTTTGGAAAATGTACAATTCGCCTTTATCAAACCTCTCAAATAACTGAAATATCAGACAAAAATAAAGTTAAAAATACATTTCAAACTAACCAAACACATTGCTAGAATCAATACAATGCCAAATATACTCGAATTGAACTTGTATTGACCAAATTGCAGCCTAATTTAGCAAAAATTACTAAATGTGAACAGCTGCCAATTGTACATTTTCTGAAAATCTGACCCTTTACGCTATCCCATTTTTTGCCCACAACTCGACTACACACATTACCTTTGTCATTACTGGGAGGAAGAGTTTACCGATTACTGATGCTAAAATTGATTCACATTGTCAGATGACTACAGTCATTCTCTAATACCACAGGGGGATTATTTGTTTTTGCACCAGCAACAAATTACCTCGTGTTTTCATGGTAGAAGACAATGGTGCTTGAAAGCCGTCGGTGTATATCTCGGTGTGGTACAGCAAGGTAATAGCTCCTCAAGTGTGTATGGGGTCAGATTTCCAGAAAATGCACAATCTACCGTTTTACACATGTATCAAATTCTGCTAAATTAGAGTGAAAAATGATAAATACTAGGTATATCTGAGTATATTCTGTATTGTATTCATTCAATAAATCAATCAGGTTATGTTGAACTGTATTTTGAACCTGATTTCCGTCTTAAATTTGGGTTATTTGAGAGGATTGGTGAAGGCCAATTGTACATTTTCAGAAAAACTGACCCTAATGGCTCGCTCCTCAAGTGTATATATATGACATGCAGCTGTTTAGTAAGAACGGTCCGTCTCTTTTTACCAGGCTCCATCTCCCCCACTTCTCCTCGCCATCTCTCTAATCTTATAAAAGAAAACACGTATATCACCAGTGCGCCGTTTTCTATTTAATGTTCCAATGATGAAGAGGTACCTTGTAAGCTTGGCTGATCCCTTAAGTGAATCAAAGCATAGAAACCAAGGCAGGGAGAGAGAGCACTGAATAATGCAAGAATGCTGCTTTCAAGGAAGAGGTGATTTATGTCGAATAGGGGCTTGATATATGGGTCAGATTTTCTGAAAATGTACAATTCACCTTCACAAAACCTCTCAAATAACCCCCATTTAAGACAAAAATGAGCTTCAAATTGCAGTTTAACATAACGGAACTGATATTTTAAATCAATGCAATACCAAATATACTCAGATATATCTGATAATCATCAGTCTGATTTAGCAAAATTTCCTTAAAAATGTAGAGCTGCCAATTGTACATTTTCTGAAAGTCTCATCCCTATAGCGCCTGTAAGTCTTAGAGTACCGCCTGACCATAGCACAAAATGAAGGGAAAATCCTTTGTTTAGGAAATCAACATGAATAGGCCATTGGCGGCTCGTGTGAAAGCTTGTTGAAATTCGCATCAAGCAAAGTATGCATTCTTCAGCTCAACGTAAGAGTGGTGGTAGAGACACAGAGGGTTAGCTCAAAATACTAGGGAGTTTCAGCAAGTCTAACCTATACATTAACGTTAACATATCCGTATATATATCTGATATACAAACATGAATTAATTAGACAGAACTGTACAAGAGGTTAGAATTACAATTGTGATTCAATGGCTCGAGTTTACACTTAATTTTGTATCCAACAAGCGGCTGCATGTCGCGCTTTGGATACAAAATTAAGTGTAAACAAGAGCCATTGAATCACACGAGTAGTTCTTAACCTTGAGTACATTTCTTTCTTTTTTACTACGACTTGGAAATATAGAAAATTGTCATTCTTATGCTTGTATTAGGCTGACAGAAGCAGTTAATGACGCCATGGTTCATTCTGAATGTGCGGAATCCCGAGTCATGGCTATAAGAATGCTCGTCTGTGATTGGTCGTCAATAGCGCCGTCATTGATGACGTCAGACCAATTGATGACGTCACGCTCCTGTATTATACATGTACAGAAATGAACAAACTATTAAATGGGTGTATTCTTCCCGCTCAAAGTGAATAACCCATCCAGTTGTAGTATAAAAAGAAAAACGAGGTTCAGGAAACATGGCGGGAAAAAACGTAGCGTAACATATCAAGCAAAATGTTTCATCTCACAGTTTTGTTGATACATAATGATGTGACGTAATTCACAAAAGACGGACGTAATTCACAAAAGACGGATGCGTTAAGTTATTAAGATAGGTTTGCTTGTGGATTATTAAGATAGGTTTGCTTGTGGAACCTCACTAATCACCCCAGTGTGCAGGAGGGGATTCCATTAGGCAATATGTATAACGTGGGTCAGACTTTCGTAATAATGATTATATTCACGATACAACAAATGCACAATCTACAGTTCTACACATCTATCAAATTCTGCTTACTTAGAGTGAAAAATGATAAATACTAGGTATATCTTAATATATTCTGTATTGTATTCATTCAATAAATCTGTCTGGTTATGTTCAACTGTATTTTGAACCTGATTCTCGTCTTAAATCTGGATTATTTGAGAGGATTAGTGAAGGCCAATTATACATTTTCTGGAGACTTGACCCAAGTTCTGTGCTGCTCTAATCTGACTTCAAACGTCCCTCCCTCCACTATCCACTATTCATCTTGCACAGGAAGGATTTGCACTCAAATGAATAAATGATTTCTGCTGAAATCCAACTGCACCGAACACTTGATACCACAGAGGAGGGAGTTGTGCTGCAATTGAAGGCACCAACAACAGAGAAGTGTTTCCTCAGAAGCTTTTTCTGAGTTTGTTTAAAAAGCTGGAGATGTCTGACTTGTAAAACTGACGTTACTCCGCTTAGTGCAATGCCATGTCCCACCATGCACTGTAAACGAGCGCCTGTTTACCTCCACAACAGAAGAGTTCTTGGAGAAATCGCAAGAAAATGTACAATTCGTCTTCACCAATCCTCTCAAATAACCCAAATTTCAGATATAATCAAGTTTATAACACAGTTCAACCTAACCAAACAGATTGCTAGAATCAATGCAATGCCGAATATACTCGAGTTTACCTAGTATTGGCCAAATTGCAGTCTAATTTAGCAGAGTTTATTAGATGTGTACAGCTGACAATTGTACATTTTATGAAGATCTGTTCCCGTCCACCGTAGCGCCCCCGCGTGGCATCTTCCCAAGATTACCGCAGGGCTTGCCTCGGTAAACAGACCCTTTAACTTCCGGCGGTTGCCTCGATGACGGATGCTTGGATGGGATGTGTTAATGGCGGCGATACAGTTGGCATACATTCGCACACTCTGTGTATGTCTCGTATGGAAACATCGCCGGCGACCGTTCATAGAAAGAAAGCAAATACATCCTATCCCTTGATAAAATAGCCTTGCTGAAGTTTATGACATGGCTCTTAAAGGAAATTCCCCCCGGTCCTCTCAGTCTAGGCTCAAAGCCTTTCAGATCATATAAGAATGGTATGTCAACTGCCTACTGCGCTAATAGCTTTTCTGGCAAATGGGTAGGCGTGGTAATGGGATTATAAATTTATATGTTGGTCCTAATGAAATCATATTGGCAGTTTGCGGTTTGGAGCGAGATGCTTTCCCTCAGTTTGAAGGGACTCTCTCATCTTTGAGTCTAGAGTGCACTGAACAAATACAGTATGAGCCAATTACTCTAGCAAAATGTTGTTTCTTTCATACGTGAGTTAGCCCATCATAACCAAAAGATGTTCTGATATATCCCGAGGTAACAGTTCCACAAAAAACACCTGAGTTGGCCAATGCAACATTGGCCCAATTCCATATACTACTAAGATAAGAAACACCAACGGAACGATCGGCATCTGTGATCAATTCCTACCAAACCAACATTGTGTGTTTTATCCGTAATGTAGGGATGATATTGCCTTAGAAGTAAATTTGTGAAGTGACATATCTGTGTGAATGATAAAGCTCGCCTTCATCTAGTGTGGGATTCCAGGCAGGGCTGGGACTATAGATACGGGGTGCCTTCACTACCAGTTACACCCACTTGGGACGTTATCGTAGATACGATCACTGGGCGTCCATGGGAAACAGGACTTTCCTTCCCAGTTCCTTGAATCACTCACGCAAGCGAGGAACTTATATGGGTCAGATCGTGAGAAAATGTACAATCGGCAGCTCTACATATCTAGTGAATTCTGCTGAAAAATTATAAATACTTGGTATATCTGTGTATATTTGGTATTAGCTTGATTTAAAATATCTTTTTGGTTATGTTGAAATGTGTTTTGAGTCTGATTTATGTCTGAAATTTGGGTTATTTGGGATGATTGGTGTAGGCGAATTGTACATTTTTAGAAAATCTGACCCACATGCTAAAAATAGACGGCAATGTGGGAAGCCTGGTTGACTGGTTTAGATTCTTCATTAGCCTTCAGTATTAGATAAGACGCCGGAGATTCCAGGTGCCAGTGGCAAAAATGCTACATCAAGTGTATTGGCGCCTAGGAGAAAATGGGTGAAGTCGCCAGGAAATGTACAATTGGCCTTCACCAATCTTCTCAAATAACCCAAATTTACGACGAAAATCAGGTTCTAAGTACAATTCAACATGACCAGACCGATGTATTGAATGAATGCTATACAGAATACACTCAAATATGCAAAGTATTTATGGTTTTTCACTCTAATTTAGCTGAATTTGATAGATGTGTAGATGTGTAGATTGTGCATTTTCTGAAAATCTGGTCCAAATCTGCAGACGCAGCCTTTCTTCCTTAGTTGATACAAGTAATTTCATTTCCTCTCCAAACGTGAAGCAGCGAGAAAATGAGGAGGACTCGCTCCTCATCACCTTAAGAATTTGGTTCTCTCTCCCTTTTTGTCTCGGCAATATATGTGATGTGTTAAAGGAAAATAAGTCACAAGTCGCAAAAATTGGATTTTGAGATATCATTATATTTGAAAAGATGAAATCAGGCCGATTCCAATGATAGTAAACAGTCTAATAATCTAATAAGTATTTCTAGATTTTAAGTTTGATATTTATATTGTTGAAAAAAAAGGTTGTAATATTTCTGGGGGGCAATAACCAGTAAAGTAATTAAATATACTCCATATCTTGACCTTTAACACGAAAGGATATATTACATACATTGTCCTGAAATTTAATACATCGATTGATGTCACCATAAGTGATAAACTCCCCAAGAATCAGAACATTCCAATAAAGTGATCTTGTAAAATAAACACTTTGAAAAATATCATCTTTGCGACTTATGCATCATTTCCCTGGAACACATCACATATGTCATCTAGCTGTACATACAACCCATTCAAGTGACTGGTAATATGTCATCATTACATTGAGAAGGGATTCTATCTATTGTGTAGGCGGTGCCTGACGGAGGAGAAGAAGAATGTGTGTATATATGTGATGTGTTATAGGAATATGAGTCACAAGTCGCAAAAATGATATTTATCAAAGTAGGTTATTCACAAGATGTCTTTATGGGAATGTTCTCATTTTTGGGGTGTTTATTGCTGTTTGTAGCAGGGATACACGTGCCAAATTTCAAGACTGTAATGAATATATCCATGGGTTTCCAGGGTCATCTTATAGAGCATATTTAGCTAGTTTACTAGTAATTATCCACCCAGAAATAATGCAATCATTTTTTTCACAAATACAAATATCAAACTTAAAATATAGAAATACGTATAAAATGTAGGCACTATTATTGTTCACTGGTAATCATCCACTCACAAATATTCCAAACATCTTTTCAGAACTAAAAATATAAAACTTAAAATATAGAAGTACTTGTTAAATGTCCTACTGTTTACTACCATTGGAATCGCCTTGATCCCATCTTTTCAAATGCGATGATATCTCAATACCCAATTGTTGTAACTTATGACTCATTTTCCTGCAGCACATCACATATATATGGGAAGGTAAAATCAACTGTCTTCCTTAGATAAATACATTTGACATTGTCTGGCCTTTCTTATCCTAAGGACATAACCCTGACGAATGTGGGGTTATTTAGAGGCTGGTCCCACATAGTAAATTCATTTAACCAACTTGCAATTACCAAGACTAAATGGTGTGGCCTGGGAAAACGTGATTACTCGCCAGAACGTGTGGGTGTTCAATCAGTCCACGGTTTTACATTTCTCCGTGCAAAACTAGCACGGTGTAATTGAAGCGTCCGAGCAATATTTCACGGGCTGCAAATTAGCGGTGCAGTGTGTGTAATGTGGAAGGGAGGGGATGGCAGCAGGCGGGGGAAGTGGTTAATTATTTCTTGTAAATGCTGCATACAGTTGTCCGTCGCCTGCATGGTCGTTTAGAGCACCATTAGGCATCGTCTGGACGGCCTATACAGGGTCAGATTTTTAGAAAATGTACAATTGGCAGCTCTATACATTTAGGAAATTCTGATAAAAAATGATGAATATCGGGTATATCTGAGTATATTTGGTATCGCATTGATTTAAAGTCTCAGTATGGTTATGGTTAACTGCATTTTGATGCTCATCTCTGTCTTAAATGTGGGTCATTTGAGAAGATTGGTGAAGGCGAATTGTACATTTTCTGAAAATCTGACCCACATGTGGGTGAAATCGTCAGAAAATGTACAATTGACCGTCACCAATAACCTCAAATAACCCAAAAGTAAGGCGAAAATGAAGTTTAAAATTCAGTTCAACCTAACCAAACAGATTGTTGGAATCAAGGCAATATCAAATATGCTCAGATATACCTAGTATTGACAACTTTCCAGTCTAATTTAGCAGAATTTACTCAATGTGTAGATCTGCCGATTGTATATTCTCTGAAAATTTGACCAATATGTCCATGCAATGTAGGGTCATAGCCTCTACGATCAGATTAGATGGCCCATGTAGGAATGAGTGGTGGAGGAGAGAATGGAGGGATGAATGAATAATGGGTTTCAATTCTCCATTCAAATCCTGCATTCAATCCATGGAGAATCATATAATATTCATTTGAATGATCGGTTGATCGTTTATTTATACAGTCTATGGCCAGTCTAGGTCCACACCCTCATATTGGATAAGAATGGTGTGTTAGTGATTGGACGCCTACTTCGCTAATCAGTTTCCCAACCTAATACTATGCGTTCTAACAGGATTATAATGATATTTTTCGGGGATTAATGGAACTATAACGCAACTTTGCGGTTTGAGGCGAGAGGCTTTCCCTCAGTTTGAAGGGACTCTCTCATCTTTGGGCCTAGACTGTTTAATCGATCCGAAGTTAAAGTTGTATATGATTCTCCAGAGCGATGTATACATGTCTGCACTATCGGTCGTTGCCCTCCCAATGGAACTCTTTGAAGAACTAAAAAAAATAGCCAGACTTTGAATATCTCCTCAAGACAGAGTGACAGCCTTCCCAGGAGAATTCACCTTAAAGGGAAGGCAGGAGAAATGTGGAGGATCTCCGGGAATTATAAATTTAAGCAAGGGGAATATTGATGCCCAATCAAGTGTCATCTGTTTGGCAAAACATTATCTGTAGAAATTCATTAGAAACATAACTGGTCTTTTGAATAGAATGATAAAACGGTCATCTATATGTTTTATATATATATTGAAACTCTATTTTCACTTTGATGTAAATAAGGTCTATATGAAAATAGGACTCTCGTCTTTGTCAGAGACAGTTCTTCCAACGGAACCTTAGAACTACATCTAATAAATAGTAAATAGTTTCCACCAACATGGTGGGGGCTAGTTAGCCTTGCAGTACTAACATTTAAGGGTTGGTGTATGGCTTACATGTGTAGTAGCCTAGAGTGTGGAATCTGGTTACAGTGTTGCCTTTGAGAATCAGTCAACCTCGGTGGTGTAATGGTGAGCATAACTGCACGCATAGCGGGTGATCCATGGTTCGATTCCCGGTTGAGGAAGACAGTTTTTCAGGGGTCATTACAATTTGGTGCCGTGGCCAGTCTCACTCAGGTATGTATCCTTCGCCGCCTTGGGCACGAAATCATATGAATTTCGTGCAGAAAGGGTAGGGGATAGTGTAGTAGCCTATAGTGAGGAATCAGGTTACAGTGGTGGCCTTCCAGAATCAGTCAACCGCGGTGGTGTAATGGTTAGCATAACTGCATGCATACTGGAAAATTTGTGGTTCGATTCCCGGTTGAGGAAGACATTTTTTCGGGGGTCATTACACATGCTTACAAAGTATGTGTATTTATTGTTGTATTACATCATAATACATTATATTATATCTCACTAACATCATCATTATTACTTCACTAGGAAGGAGGGAACTTTATAACAATTTAAGAGAGAAAATCTCCGGACAAACTTTCAATATATGGGTGAAGTCGCCAGAAAATGCACAATTCACTTTCACCAATCCCCTCAAATAACCCAAATTTCAGACGAAAATAAAATTCAAAATACAGTTCAACCTAACCAAACAGATTGCTAGAATCAATACAATGCCAAATATACTCAAATTCACCTAGTATTGACCAAATTACAGCCTAATTCAGCAAAAATTTCTAAATGTATACAGCTGCCAATTGTACATTTTTTGTTTAAATCTCACCCATATATCAATTGCCTCGATCCCAGGGCAGAAATGGTAATAGAAAAGAGGCTAATTAAGCTGGACAAGTTGAGACACTGCCAAGAATCAAAAACTATAATGACATTACAGGACACAGATAATCAATTAGGTCAGCAGCACTCCTTTCATCTCCAATAGTCCATTGACTGGATGGGTCTGACATGCCTTTCACAATGAATCATCATCACAAGAATTGCCTCTGTGTTATCACTAAGCATTTCATAATTCACCCAAGTATTAATCATTATATCAAGTTCACTTCGATTTGATTGATTTATTTCATTTTGACAATATCTAATTGAAATGTTGATAATATTTAATTGAAATGTTGATCTTAAATCAATCGCATCCTCTTATGTTTTCTCCTTGCATGCCTTTTCCCCCGGTGCTCATGAGATACATTGGATCTCTGCACAAGGGTAAAATAAGAGAACAAGATATTTGGAAACACTTTGGGCAGAAGTGGCAGGGCAACAGTTGAGTCATGTAGCTTTTCTTCGTTTATATAATAATAATGATAATAATAATGAATTCTTTATTTTGCTAAGACAGTTCGATAGTTGATGGACAATTACCAGTAAAGTAACTAAAATATACTCCATAGGATGACCTTCAAAACACAAGGATATATCTAATGCACTATCCTAAGATTTCGTACATAAATCTATATGACGTAAGTCGCTAAACCAGCCAGAAGAGACAACATTCCAATGAAGAGATCTTGGGAATAATTCACTTTTGAAATATCATTTTTTGCGACTTGTGACTCATTTCACTGTAACACATTATATACATACAGGATAAGTCACTAGTAGGTCTGAAGGAGCGGGAATATCTGTTATGCAACGAGTGCGATATTCCAAGCGACGAAGACCCACAAGTGATTTATCTGATTTATTATATATGCTTTATAAGAGGTAGGACAGTAGATATATTGCCGGAAAAAAATCATATTTGTATTGAATTGCATTGTATTTGCATTTCAACCATTATCACTACGCTCCTACGTGTAGCAAATGAACATAGGCCTAAAGGAACACTGAGAGAGAAAGTTTGTGCGAGAGAAATAGCTCACATTTCCGAATCAATTTCTGTTATGTTCACAGCTCTAAATCTAAACTTAAAGTATCAACAAACTCTACAATACGTTGTTTCAACGGCAACGCGTATATAATAAAAGTGCATATATATGAAACACTCACTGACGAGTCTGTGCTAGTCCTACCTCTTGATGATGAAAAGTAAAATTATTGATTGTTAAACGGCGGCATCATAATGTCGCCAAGTATTATATTCCCTTATCTAGAAGAGGATAATATTGGATATGTGTTAATAAACAATTTCTGTCATCTTGATAAATGTGATATGTTACAGGGAAATAAGTCACAATCGTTAACATGGATTTTGAGATATCATTATATTTGACAAGATGACATGATTCCAATGGAGTTAAACATTAAGGACATTTAAAAGTATTTCTAGATTTCATGTTTGTTATTTTTATGTTTGAAAAATGTTTGCAATATTTTTGGGTGGGGAATTACTAGTAAAGTAGCTAAATATACTCTATAAGATGTAAGAATATTCCAACCAAGAGAGATCTTATGGATAAATCACTTTGAAAAATATCGATTTTGCGACTTGTGACTCATTTCTCTGGAACACATTACAATATTTTATCAGAGGCTGTGTGTTGCAAATACGGTATAAGTGTTAGCACTGCTCTATCCCATTAACCCATTAATACGTGTTCAAAATCCTTGTTCTAAAAATCGATACATAACTCTTTCATAGTGTGACCGCTGTGCCCAACCTCCCAAGCATTAACCACACATTTCCTAGTTTTATGTGAAAATGATTTAGTGTCGGTGGGTGGTTGGTGGTGGTTTCATCCAGCAATCACTATAAATCGTGTTATGCCTCCATAACCTCTTGGTTTGTCTAGCAAATCAAGATCGATGCACCAAAACATGCCCAGGGACATAAATGGTCGGTGTCTAACAAGTTTTAAGATGATTCTTTGTCGGAACCCCAAGGGTCAGGTTTCTTGTAAATGTACAATTCACCTTCACCAATTCTTCCAAATAACCCAGAATAAAGGCATAAATGAGGTTCAAAACTCAGTTCAACATAACCAAACAGATTGTTTGAATCAAGGCAATACCAAATATACTTAGATATACCTAGTATTGACCATTTCCCAGTGTAATTTACTAGATGTGTAGATTTGCTGATTGTACATTTTCTGAAGATGTGACCCCCAAAGTGAAGTGAGGGCCTTCCTTCCTTTAGTCCATTGAAATGCTTTTAGTATCAAAGACGAAGATCCATTACTGATGGGGAGCTTCGGTTATTGGAAATACCATAGGCCTGTCGACTTATCAATCATTTGTGATGTGTTCCAGGGGAATGAGTCACAGGTCGCAAAATGGATATTTGGGTCAGACTTTAAGAAAATGTAAAATTTAACTTCGCCAATCCTCTCAAATAAATCAAATTTCAGACGAAAATAAAGTTCAAAATACAGTTCAACCTACCCCAACAGATTGCTAGAATCAATGCAATGCCGAATATACTCGCATTTACCTAGTATTGACCAAATTGCAGCCTTATTTAGAAGAATTTACTAAATGTGTACAGCTGCCAATTGTACATTTTCTGAAAATCTGACCCATAGGCCTGTTCACTTATCAATCATTTGTGATGTGTTCCAGGGGAATGAGTCACAGGTCGCAAAATGGATATTTTTTTGGACAAAATTTTATTCAGGTACACAGACAGTTACAATCTTCACAAAAATATTATTATTATTGTGATTGTCATCATGTCCTGACTTAGTTATTCTATTCATAGAAAGCAGAGAAGATTCCATTCATGTTCAGCCAGATTAGATTTAAATTTAAACATTTTATAAGATTAGAAAAAAATTTCTTTTAGAAAAAGTTTTTAATAAAAGATGAGTGATTTTGAGTGAGTTGATATTGATCAAAGTGTTTTATTCACAAGGGTCTTTGTCGGAATGTTTTCATTTTTGGGGTGCTTAATACTGTTTGTAGCATGCATACATGTACCAAATGTCAAGTGTGTGAATTAAATATAATATATTCATGTATTTCTAGGCTCATCCTATACAGTCTAACCTTCTACCGGAGGGCCCAGATAGCATCTCCCATCCCCCCTGCGCGCTTAACCGCAATTTACCCATAACATCTCTTATAGCTGTCCCAACAAGGTGTAGGGTTACTGAGACTGGGGCTCTTGAAGTTCCACTATACTAACTGAGCATTTGGGAGGATTGCGAAATGACACATATTTATGAGTGTCCATTGCAAGCACTGTTTATATCTGTGTGTAATTTATATCTTCATTATTCACAAAAGAATAGGACGAATATTTACATATTTTGGAAATAAATTACTATTCAATTAATTCAATTTCAATACAAATCCAGGTCCATATCTTGCCTGTCTAGTCCCTCATAGAGAGCCTCACACTCCAAACATGTGTTAGTGGTTAAGGTGGTCCCTTCTTACCACATATCAATTTAATCCCCAAATTTGGTTGCTAAAACCCCAGTAGTTGCTAGGACTGTATAGGGTATATTTAGCTACTTTACTTTACTAGAAATACTGAAAACTCTTTTCTCAAAACAGGAAATAGCAAACTTGATGTACTTATTAGATGCCCTATTGTTTACTATCATTAAAATCGCCTTGATCTCATCTTTTCAAATATAATAACATCTCAAAATCCTTTTTGCGACTTGTGACTCATTTTCCTGGAACACATCACATTTCCTAATCAGAGCGTATTCGTCCTGCATCCTGTAAGTGCATGCACACCCGTCTAGAATACGCCAGCAAATTTCCTTTCAATAACAGCAAAGGAAGGGAGTGGCAGGCGATCTTGGGGCTTCTGTATATGGGTCCGATCGTGAGAAAATGTACAGTTTACCATCACCAATCTTCGAAAAAAAAAACCAATAAGACCAAAATGAGCTTCAAAACTCAGTTCGACCTAACCAAACAGATTGTTGGAATCAAGGCAATATCAAATACACACAAATGTACCTAGTATTGACCATTTTTCAGTCTAATTCAGCAGAATGTATAGATCTGCCAATTGTACATTTTCTGATGGTCCGACCTATATATATATGCATTTGGCCGATATATGGGTTCCTATGCGCTTCCTGAATGTATAATGTGGAATTAATGTGATGGGATGTTATCGTGAACTGGACATGACATATACCGTCAATCTTACTATGCAACCCCCGGAGAATGCCAAGTGGGATCATGCTATGGGTGCGTTTATATGCAGGGAGAATTACGAGGCAGTCTAGGCCCATAGTTGAGCGAGTCCCTTCAAATGAAGGGAAAGCCTCTCGCCTCAAACCGCAAAGTGCCATTATAATTCTATTAAGACGGCAAAATGTCATTATGTTCCCTTTAAAACGCCGAGCATTTGGCCAGGAACCGATTAGCGAAGTAGGCTGATATACCATTCTTATCTGAACTGAGGGTTTGGGCCTAGAGTGTAGGGCAGACATAACCAATATGTTGTCATACTAATAGGGAGTTTCAGCAAGCAAACCTATCTCAGTTACGTAACCGTACCTTTTTTTTGTGAATTACGTTGCATTTTTATGTATAGAAGATAAATTGTGTGATGAAACATTTTGCTTGATATGTTACGTTATGTTTTTTCCACCATTTTTTGCTGAACCTCTTTTTTCCTTTTAACGTTTAATCAGAGATACGGATACGCTTACGCTTACGCTTACGTATAGGTTAGGCTTGCTGATCCTCCCTAATTATTCATTATGTTCATACGCAAGTAAATATAGCACTTATTTTCAATGGTGACGGATGATTTTTTATTCATAATTGTATTAAATAAGATCGAAAATTGTAACATTTCCATCCAATTCCCACACAAATCTGCTCACCAATTGTGATGTGTTTCAGGAAAATGAGTTGTAAGTCTCAAAATTGAGACTTTTAAAACTCATTTATTCACAAGATCTCCTTTTTGGAATGTTTTCATTTTTGGAGTATCTAGTCAGAGAGGTCTTATTAATACATGGACTAAGTTTTAGGATACTGTATTTAATATATTCATGCATTTCTAAGATCATCCTATGGAGGCCATTTACCTACTTAATTAGAAATTGACCACCAATAAATATTGAAAACCTTTCTTTTCAGAAATAAAAATTTCAAACTTGAAATATAGAAATACTTATTTAATGCCCTTAATGTTTATTATCATTGGAATCGGCTTGATCTCCTCTTTTCAAATGTAATGATATCTCAAAACCCTTATTTTGCGACTTATGACTCATTTTCCTGAAACACATCAGAATTTACTCCATATTATGGAAATGTTGGACCCTGGCACTCGATACTTCATCGATGTCATTTTGCGCGATGATTTACTACTAGCCACATATTGAGAGCGGCTATAACACGTTGCAGGCCGTACTGGTGGAATGACCATAAGGTTCCTGTCCCAAGCCTCTGCCTTTTACTAGGAAATGCTCAAAAAAGCTGGCAGCAGGTTCCTTAGGGTGCGAGCCAGCCTGCAGTATGATTAATGTGCAGATCAACCGCATTAGCCCCAGTCACCCTCGCCGTAAATGTGATGTCTTTAAGCCCTGCACAAACACAGCCGATTTGCCTCCCGATTGCCCCCCAATTTAGGTCTCCCGATGGATCCTATGATTTCATTTCCAATCCTTGTTTATGTTTTTGAAATAACCAATTTGAATGAACCAGAATTGGAAAATGAATTCATAGGATTCCCCAGAAGACCTTAATCGGGGGACAATCGCGAGGAAAATCGGCTGTGTGTGTCCACCCCTTACAGGGAAATGAGTCACAAGTCCCCCAAAATGTATTTTGAGGTATGATTAGATTTGAAAAGATGAGATCAAGCCGATTCTAACGGTAGTAAACATTTGGACAATTGATAAGTGTTTCTATATTTTAATTCTGATATTTTTAGCTTTGAAAAAACAGTTCGCAATATTTCTGGGTGGTCATTAACTAGTAAAGTAGTTGGATATGTATACTCTATAGTATAGAATCGCATGGATATACTTTGGACTCAAGGGTCACAAGTCGCAAAAAATGTATTTTGAGGTACGATTAGATTTGAAAAAATGAGATCAAGCCGATTCTAATGGTAGTAAACAGTAGGATATCTAATAAGTATTTCTTTATTTTAAGTTTGATATTTTTATTTTTGAAAAAAAAAGAAGTTTCTGGGTGGACATTTACTAGTAATGTACACTCTCCCGCGCACCGTACCCGTGCGATACGGAGCGGCGAGTTTTTTCGTCTTCCGTGTGACGATTTTTGTCTACGGAGCACTGCAAACGCTACTGGTGAGCTGTGGTGACGAAATTGCCTGAACTTCTGAGACGAAAAACGGTCATTTGAATCACGGCGACGAAATATGATATGCTCCGTATTCGCGCTCCGTTTTTCGTATTGAGTTTTGGATTTTGGAAGCTTACCTATAAGGTGAAACTTATTAAATATTGTTTTAACCTGAGGTATATGCCCGACAGGCACTGAATGCAATTGAGTGTGATAGCACTGTGCATAGAATGACAATTACGATTGTCAAATAAACACGATTGTATAGGTAATTATCATCTAGGATAATATTGCAGGGCAAACGGGAAACAAGGTATTAACATAGCTCTGTCAATGGACAATACGATATGAACTAATAAAAAAAATTTAAGCAATTATAAAAGGGTGAATTAAATCTGTGGGAGAAGTTGAGAAGTAATAATCAGAGGTGCCAAATAGGGGGCTACATATATAGCATATATATTCACGCATTCAGGTACAATTAATACACCGAAAGGTTGATTATTACAGCCTTGTCAACTCTAAATTACAATAGTGTACTAGGAACGATTACGAAAATCAGTAGAAATATTATTCAGATAATCTTAACATCTATTTGGAAATAAGCATGGGGTTTCTTTGACTTGGTGTCAGGGAGTGAGTATGAGTGTCTGATGTGCAACAATGAGTGTGAATGCCAGGTGAGTATGCAGTGGCAGGTATTGTGGCCTTTTGTGGCTTCATTGTGATGTATAATGTTATGGTAGTTGTGGGCGCGGATTTGGTTAGAAACATCATTTGGGATAGAAGTGTTAAGAATGTTTAGGCTATCCCAATATGTTATGTAGACCTAAAAGGAATATGAGAGAACAATAACGACCCTTCATAGTTATAACTATGAAGGGTCGTTATTGTAATGTTCCCCTTATAAAAGATAACTTTAGCCTAAATAAGTACAACCTTATATTCATTCGTCTCTCTACATGATTATGGGTGTAAAACATAGGCTAATGACCAGTTTGTTTTTATTTTGGAGATAACAATTTCCCGCCCATCTCTTTCTTACTTTCTTTCAATTGCAATCCTCCTGTCTGCCTCTCCCCCTCTTTCTCTTTCTGTCCTTGTCTCTGTTTCTCTCTCCCTCTCTCTCACACACAATATTTTCATCCAGACTGATTCCTTGAGGGCTTACTCACAGCTGGTTCTGTGGTGTAGTGGTTAGGATACTCGCTTGTGAATCCCAAGGTTCTTAGATCGAACCCAAGCATGGGTTCGTTTTTTTTCTCTGTTTGGTTCTACTCTAGTGGCCGTCATACACCAATGGTCACGCCAGCTTGTCTGGCACTGGCCGGCCGGCCGGCCGTAGGGGTCTAAGGGATAAGGAGACTAATCCTTTAGCTTTCCCAGGTAATGATTTACCCGTCGTGGGTACGAAAAACGCTGTGACGAAAAAAATCGTATCAAAAGTGGGGACAAGAAATTCGTATCCAATTTCGTATTGCGCGGATACGGCGGGCGGGAGAGTGTAGCTTAATATACTCTATTATAAGATGACCTTAGAAATGCATGGATATATTGATAACACTGTCTTTAAATTTGGTACATGTATTCATACGACTAAGGGCATTGGATACCTTGAAAATGAATACATTCCTACAAAGAATGTGAATAAACCACTTAAAAACCATCCTCCGTTTCCTCATGACTCGTTTTCCTGTAACACATCACATATGGGCAAGCAAGGAGAACAGCGGTTCTTACAGGGCAGCAGCATGTGTCATATATGATAAAGAAAGACATTAAATTGCCCGGCTCTGCAGGGCTCTACAGGGGCTCTACAGGGCTATACCGGGCTCTGCAGGCTGTAGTCCCGGCCCGCAATGTTGAATGCACGGAGACTGCCCTGGTCTCAAAGGTCAGGGGTCCGTCACGCCACCAAGTCCGGCCTGATGAACGCCATTGTGCGCCGTCCTTGCTCAAAAATCCCCCGGGGGAGGAGGGACATATATTTTTGGCATAATACCGGACGCTTTGCTTTGAAACCCTTGTCCACCTCCTGTCCTCAAGGCTCTCCGTATGAATGGCCTCCTCATAAAAAGCTGATTTATGAAGCGGTATAATCGAGGTGATTTACGCCCTTGGTTACCACCGGTGGTGGTGGTGGTGGTAGTGTACGTGGGTCGGAAATATATGGAAAATATGAAATATATATGTGATGTGTTGCAGGAAAATGAGTTTACAAGTCGTTTATCTACAAGTCTTACTCGCTTGAATTCTGATGTTTTTAGCAAGAGTTAATATTGTAGAAGCAGTAACGTGAATATACATTAATATTCCCAGAGTTATTTTTAATATTATGTAAAACTCTTTTTACACCTCTTTATTGATTGAAAGTGAATTGTGATGTGTTACAGGAAAATGAATCACAAGTCGGAAAAGGATTTTGAGATATCATTGTATTTGACAAGATGAGATCAAGACGAGTTCAATGATAGTGAACATTGGGACATTTAATAATTATTTCTATATTTTAAGTTTAATATTTCTATTTTTGAAAAGAAAGTTTTGAATATATATGTGTGGACACTTACTAGTAAAGTAGCGGAATATACTCTATAGGATGACCCTGGAAATGCATAAATATATTTAATACACCGTCTCGGAATTTGGTGCACGTATTTATACGACTAGGGGCATTAAATACCCTGAAACTAATAATATTCCTACAAAGAAGAAATTAAATGACTTTGAAAGATATCATTTTTGCAAATATAGTGACTCATTTTCCTGTAACACATAACATATATGGGTCAGATTGTCAGAAAATGTAAAATTCAACTTCGCCAATCTGGCAAATACAGTTCAACATAACCTAATAAATTGCTAGAATCAATGCAATGTCAAATATTCTCGAATGTAGGCCTACCTAGTATTGACCAAATTGCTGCCTAATTTAGCAGAATTTACTAAATTAATGTATACAGTTGCCAATTGTACAGTTTCTGAAAATCTGACCCATATGAAAAACATGAAAGATATAGTATGTTCCCAACGTGATTAAACTGCGTTGTGCAAACCCATAGCGGGTAAAGTATAATTAAAATTATTTGTAGGAGACGCTCACCATGTTTTATGTCTAATTGTAATCGCGCATAATCTCACCATTATTATTGTTTGGCCCTAAGCCATGTTTATGGGCTACATAATCCGTCACACAGGATTTACAAGGGACTGGATGTATTAGAATTTCTCATTCTTCGGGGAGGTTATTATATGGGTCAGATTTTTAGAAAATGTACAATTCGCCTTCACCAATCCTCTCAAATAACATCCATTTAAGACAGAAATGAGCTTCAAAATGCAGTTTAACATAACAAAACAGATACTTTAAATCGATGTGATACCAAATACACCAGATATACCCAGTATTCATTATTTTCCAGCCAAATTTAGCAGAATTTACTGAATGTGTAGATCTGCCAATGGTACATTTTCTGGAAGTCTGACACATATCCGTCTATTTATTTACAAGTGACTCTAGAGGAGAAACTAATGGGGTAACACATCTTCTTTTCTTTCATTTATTTGTTTCTTATGTGGTAAGCAACAATCCCCGAACATTTTATGACAATTTTACTGGTCATTCTTTTCCATTGGACTGTCCTGTATACCTTTAAAGTGGCTAAGATCACTATGTTGACTAAATGTCAATTTAAATGTAATTGTTGATATTCATGATATTGCATAGGTACGATCATTTGGGCGGATTCTTACAGCTATGTATTCACTAGATTAGTTGACATTTGCAAATATAGTTTGAGTGGAGTTGAGTCATTTGGTCTAATTCTTACGGAAGTAGCTCGTAGCTGCCAACTGACTATGGTGGTGGGTTTGGGTACCAGGACAGAGTCAGTCTGCTAGCCACCACCTATAGTGGACCTGGGTAAGACATTAAAGTGCCTTTCTGTCTCTTTCCTCTGTCTCTCTCTCCCTTCTTCTCTATCTCTATTTCCTGCATGTGTATGACCATAAAGTGCCTTTCTGTCTCTTATCTCTGTCTCTCTCCCTTCTTCTCTATCTCTATTTCCTGGGTATGATCATAAACTGCCTCCCTCTCAGCTCTCCCGCCCTTGATATAACCATATTAAATGTGTTGATAAGGGCGTAAAGCAACCAAACTCACTCACTCACTCACTCACTCACTCACTCACTCCACCACCTATACCCAAGTCCTGTCCTGTTGGTGTGACACAAGAAACTATTTATAGAACACAATAAGGTCAGCAACTGTTTCCTACCTTGGAGAGGTTATGTCCCGGCGGCTCAATGTTTTAAATCCTGAAATGCATCAAATCCACATTTTTCCTAACAATAATCCTTTAGGGTATTGATTAGTGACATAATGATCTAGCCCATGTTTGAAATTCAAGCCAACTTTGCGAAAATCGGGAACTCAGTGGCAAGTGGTACTTTAATTGTCAAACGATCTTGCACAATTCGCTTCATGCAAATGAGTCACAAGTCGCCAAAAATGTTTTTTGAGATATGATCATATTTGAAAAGAGGAGATCGAGATGATTCCAATGATGGTAAACATCAGGACAGGTAATAAGTGATTCGATATTTCAAGTTTGATATTTTTAGTTTTAGTTTTGAAAAAAAAGTTTGCAATGTTTCTGGGTGGGCCTTTACTAGTAAAGTAGTTAAATACACTCTCTAGGATAAGCTTACAAATGCAAGGATGAATATTAGCACGATTTCGAAATTTGGAGAATGCCTTCATACGACTTCAAACAGTACATGGGTCAGATTTTCAGAAAATGTACAATTGCCAGCTGTACACATTTAGTGAATTCTGCTTAATTAAGCTGCAATTTGGTCAATACTAGGTAAATTCGAGTATATTTGGCATTGCAATGGTTCCAGCAATCTGTTTGGTTATGTTGAAGCGTATTTTTAACTTCATTTTCGTCTGAAATTTGGGTTATTGGAGATGATTGGTGGAGGTGAATTGTACATTTTCTGGCGACTTCACCCACATACTCCAAAGATGAGAACATTCCTACAAACAGATCATGTAGATAAAACAAATTAGAAAATATCATTTCTGTGATTGTGACACATTTTCCTGAAACAGATCACAATTCACATGTTTATGGGCCACACTTCGTGCAGTGCCAGCCTATGAGCCCCAGCCTTGCCGCACTTCAGGGCCATAAATCTCAACGCTTATCAGCAGCAGCCAGGTTTCTTCCACTGTGAACGAACCCGCTCTAATCAGCCCGTATTTTTAGACTTTTCATGTTTGGTGGACGCGGAGACGAGCGATCGCTTATTAGCGCGTCAATCAGGGCGAATATTCGCCATCATTCTCCGCCCGGTAATGCTCTCCTCACGAGGGGTGTTAATGGATCATCGCTCGCCCTGCGGTAGTGGCAGGGGTGTAATGCAAATATTAGAAGGTCTTTTGCCAGTGCTTCTGCCTCCATCGATCTCCATCACGGGCATTATGACAATATATGAGACCTTTGGCAGCGTCCTAGCCAACTCAGAATGTCATTCCATCCTCCAGTGCCTCGTACAATAAGTATTGTGCCAGCCACTTACAAACTGCTGCTGATCAAATCGAGCCGTAGTGGTGTGCCACCGACGTAGTGCGGTCTAAAGCCATAATGCATATTTGGGTCAGGTTTTCAGAAAATGTACAATTCAACTTCGCCAATCTTCTCAAATAACCCAAATTTCAGACGAAAATAACGTTCAAAACACAGTTCAACCTAACCAAACAGATTGCTAGAATTAATGCAATGCCGAATATACTCGAATTTAACTAGTATTGACAAAATTGCAGCCTAATTTTGAAGATTTTACTAAATGTGTACAGCTGCCAATTGTACATTTTCTGAAAATCTGACCCTAATGCATATTTCAGCGGCGGTGGCAGCAATGGCTGACAGTTGCTCCAATTGATGGGTTTCTTCTGGGTATCGAGCAGCTCGCGTGAGGAGATTGGGTTGTGCGGGCCATGTAAATGAGGATGTAAACAAATAATGAAAAAGTGGTATTCATAAGATGGCGTCTGGATGAACGATTGGAATTCCCGCAGAAGTATTATGACATAATTTGAAAACTATGGCAATGATGTTGATGGATGATGAAGTAATATCTCTGCCATTTATAAGGGTCATGCCTGAAAAATGATGAATACCAGGTATATCTGAGTATATTTCGTATCGCATTGATTTAAAGTATCAGTTCTGTTATGTTGAACTGCATTTTGAAGCTCATTTTTGTCTTAAATGTGGGTTATTTGAGAGGATTGGTGAAGATGAATTGTTCATTTTCTGAAAATCTGACCCATGAAGTAATATCTGGTCCATTTATAAACACGATCCGACTAATATGACCTTTGTACGCCTTCCTACAGACCAGTGTGACCATCTGACCATTATACCCTGAGTAGGATCATATCGTATACCTATTAATATAATTCGATGGGAGATGGGGGGAGGACATTTTGGGCTTTGTTTTATTGTAGTGATATTACATGTCCTGACATGTTTCGACTAACAGTATAGTCTTCATCAGAGGATCTATTAATATAATTATGGAATTATTATGGAATATCAATTATGGTTTTATTATGGAATATCAATGTCATTGTATGTAATACCAAACATGTCATGTAAAATACCTGCATCTTAAAGTGATGGAGTAGATTATACATTTATGTACATTTAAATAAGGGACATACACAAGAAAGACCACGATGTCCGGTATAACTTGAAAGCCCAAATTGAATATCTATAAGGAAATGTACATAAAACATCACTTATTAACATTACTGAGTAAGACGAACACTCTTTGACTACTTGGCCCCTTGGCCCTTTTGTCTCTTATCAGGGCAACCATCTTTCCAGCTAGTTGTGTTGCTGGAGCCCCTTCTTGCCATGAATTACTATATTACAAACCATAATAAGTAAGGGCCACCCTCATGTCGTTGACGTGTGGGTGGATTGTTACCCTTACTTTCATATGTTCCACCACTTTGTCCAGCAGGGCTTGAAATCCTCCCTAAATTTAGGGAGCTTAGACCCGCCGAGATTAACGTACGTTTAATAAAAGTACCAACAACAACAAATATTGTTATGAATAATACAGAGTAGTAATAAGAGTATTTGTAAAAGAGGGATAAGGGAAGCACAACAGATTATAACCGCCGAAACTTTGTTATATCTGTAATTCATTGGTGACCAGGATAACCTACCCTGTGCGTGGTAAAGTCTATTTCGGTGAAATCCTATTACATGAACTGTAGATGTTTACTGAATAAAAATTGTTATATTTTTGTAATGATCCTTGGTTCTTTCAGAAGGAGAAATAATAACAGGACAAACGTCTACTATTACTATTCCCTTTAATGATGACTAGGCAGTTTTACTGAGGCCATATAAAGTGGTGTGTATATACAAATTATTTATGTTTTAAATATGAAATTCAGATGGCAAAACAGTACTATGTAAATCGTGGTTCCACCTTGTGGGTAATACAGGGAATTACACATATACATAGTAAGGCAAGATAGTATAAGTAGTGTATGAGATATGGATGACTGTATGGCATATATTGCGTCAGTTTTCTTGTTCAATGATGTACGTTATAATAGTGAGTGAGTGAGATTGGTTGCTTTACGCCCTTATCAACACATTTAATATGGTTATATCAAGGGCGGGAGAGCTGAGAGGGAGACAGTTTATGATCATACCCAGGAAATAGAGATAGAGAAGAAGGGAGAGAGAGACTGAGAAAAAGAGACAGAAAGGCACTTCATAGTCATACTCAGGAAATAGAGATAGAGAAGAATGGAGAAAGAGAATGAGAAAAGAGACAGAAAGGCAGTTCATGGTCATACCCAGGACCATGTATATTACAATATATATGTATACAAATGTTGTACAAATTGTGAAATCTGGGTATATATTTAACACCAGGTCCCCCAGCACATGCCTGAACTATAGCCTTATATAGATGCCATTATTGCAGATAGAGCGAAAACCTTCTATTTCTGTAGTGGTTTGATGATGTACCACTGCCCGGTATTCATCCCCGGACTCCACCCTACCCTAACACCTAAACACAGTTCCTCTTTGAGTCAGATTTTCAGATAATGTACAATTCGCCTTCACCAATCCTCTCAAATAACCTACATTTAAGACAGAAATGAGCTTCAAAGTACAGGTTAACATAACAGAACTGATACTTTAAATCAATGTGACACTACATGTACTCATATATATACCCCAAATTTATCATTCTTTAGCAGAAATTACTAAATATGTACAGCTGCCAATTGTACATTTTCTGAAAATCTGACCCCTTGGGGGCTTTTTGATGGAAGCTGTTTCCATGTGATCAGTACCAGAGCCGCCTGTAGGGATGACCATGTCCTGGAGAGGTTGGTGTGGGAATCCATTATCATTCAGTATTCCCAGAATCAATAATAGTTGGAGAGAACTGGGCCAAGGCTGTGCAGCCATATCATCAGGACAATGTGATTGTCCAATTCAACTCTGGCTCCCGGAGTATAAGATATGGGCGATGGATCATGGTGGCGGCAGGGGGATGCTATAGAGTCCGTCCCCCCACAATAACAAATCCCATTTTCACTTCGTTACTGTTTGAGGGATGCTTGTTACAAAGGGTGTGTTTGGCTGGGGGAGGGGTGTGTGGGGGGAGGGGTGTGTGGGGGGAGGGGCGGGAGGAGGAGGGGCAAGGATCATTGGCTGAGGATGTTCCAATAGGGGATTTGCATACATAGATGGAACATAGCAAGGGGGAAGTCTACACTTGTTAGTGACCAAGGGAGTGCAGGAAGGTAGAGGGCGTTAGCCCGAGATCTTCCACGCTCCCGAGGTCACTAACAAGTGTACAGACTTCACCTGAGCTTTGTTCCATATTTATTACACCCCATTAATGAATATAAAATATAAATAAAGAAAATTAAAAGAAGTAATTTCAGTTTTTGGCGCACCTACTTGTTGTATGCGCCAAGGGTGGCATAATTTACATGTTATGCACCACCTTGACCAAGTGTGGCATACAATGCTGAAGGTATAGGCAACTACAGCACAGGGGTGTAATAAACTGCTATGCCTATGACATTGGTCAGAAGTAGGTGGATGTCTGCCTGCCAGCGTCAGGCTAACTTTACGTCCTACCAAGTTTATGTCTAAGGGACACTCAATACCAGTGTGTCACCGGCGTGCCTTCCCGTCATGCCTGATCGCCCCGTCGCCAGTGTGTGATGTGATGTTGCGACAAAAGTGAAAAAGCTGCTTGGTCTGTGATTCGACCCCACAATGTTCAGTTTTGGAGTCTTAGAGGCTAACCATTTGACCATAGAGGACTGTAGAGATGATGCATATAAACACTGGGCATACCTGGACTTCACCTCCTAGTATACCTGTATTAGTAGACCTGTTACGTAATAGCTGCATTGGCGGATAGTCGTGAATATTTCATGCCCTACATGGATGTTGAGGATATATGTAGGTCTCCGAACTGACGCCCATATTCTGAGATTCACTGTGTAGCTGCCATTTTGAATCTTGATTTGCATGGAGGTATGGGTTTAGTGGTACAGTATAACATCTATAGAAAACATGCCATGTTCAGTATGTAATATGTATCAATGTTCTAATGTCAATATCCATGAATTAATCATGTTCCCATAGCAATAGTCCCTATTTTTCCCATCATGCATTTGGTTTGCATAGAACATTTATAAAAATGATATTAGAGAAAACATTCTTGCAATTTTCGATAAAAATGTTGCCAAATATTTGTATGTCAGATTGAACTGAATCCATCCCAGCATGCACTGTAACAGACATGCAGGGTGGCACATGCAAATCCCCTATAGCCCTCAGCGGATGATCCAATACCCCCTCTAGTGGTCATCAATCCGATACACCCAGGAGCTAGCCTTCACACCAAATCCCAGTCCCCCTTCGTCCTCTCCCTGTCATGTGATATCTCAAGCATAGTTACCTTACATAGTGTAATTGGCCTGGCTTTATAT
The DNA here is from genome assembly GCA_942159475.1 of Sthenelais limicola. Lineage (NCBI taxonomy): Eukaryota > Metazoa > Annelida > Polychaeta > Phyllodocida > Sigalionidae > Sthenelais > Sthenelais limicola. The sequence continues at coordinate 94,218,270 of OW804099.1, forward strand.
ATCTAATAGCCCGATAGAGGTTTCAAATCGGTCGAGACGGAGGGTCAAATCGCAAGACACCCCATAGGGGTGGAGTGCGATTTGACCCGACGTCGAGACCGATTTGAAACCGAATAGAGGGCTATTAGATATTTATTTCATACTAAATCAAGAAGAGAAGACGATTTTAATGACATTTTACCTTGATTTCCATCGATTCTTGTGGATATACCGATGACAGAACCGCCAGTATGGTCCGAATCACATACGTATGTGATACGAGATTTCTAATGGCACCCCCGAATGGCACCTCTGTAATCACACACGTATGTAATAAAGGCTTTAAGGTCCCTATTATACCTGGGTAGGGGGCTGGTGGTATGAACAGTCGAAAGCCATGGACACACACAGCCGATTTGGCTCCCGATTGTCCCCCGATTTTGGTCTTCCAATGAATCCTAGGATTTCATTTCCAATCCTGGTTTATGTTATTTCAAAAACATAATCCAGGACTTGAAATGAAATCGTAGGATTTATTGGGAGACCAAAATCGGGGGGGGGGGGGGGAATCGTGAGCCAAATCGGCTGTGTGTCCATGGCTGAAGGGGGACCCACACATGAACTGACATGGGCCGATTTCAAAACAAGAGTCGATTTCAGCCCTCCCGATGATTGAAAATGTGAAACCGCTACCGCTACAGTCTCATATATCTGAGAACATATAGTTAAATAATTGTTTGGAATATTTCTAGGTGGGCAATTACTAGTATAAAGTAATTAAATATATACCATAGAATGACCTTCAAAATGCAAGGATATAATTAATGCACTGTCTTGAAAACTGGTACATAAATTCTTATGACTTAAAGTGCTGAAACCCTCAAGGATTAGAACATTTAAACAAAGATATCTAGTGAATAAATCACTTTGAAAAATATCTATTTTACCACTTATGACTCATTTTCCTGGAACACATCACATTTGATGTGAATAAAGTGTCCATAACACAGCCAGGCAATAAAACAGCATTAGAAACACTAGAATATCGCCCACATCTAATATGTCTATTTCGGGGAGACAGGCGGCGAGAGATTGAGTGCAAAAGGAAAACATGACTTCACATCTTCCCCTCCAGAAATGTCTGGCCAATAGAAATATCTAAAAAAAAACTATAAAAAAAAACACAAATGCTGGAATAATAGACGCACGGAAGGATTCTTCGACGGAACATCGGTAAACTTTGCCAGTTTCAAACTCATTAAACCAACTTGTCCGCCTTCTAATTTTCCGTTTGCTGTGGTGGGATTGCAGCAGATTTACTGGGTGAAGTCGCCAGAAAATGTGCAATTTGTCTTCACCAATCCTCTCAAATAACCCAAATAAAGTTCAAAATACAGTTCAACCTAACCAAACAGATTGTTAGAATCAATGCAATGCCGAATATACTTGAGTTTACCTAGTATTGACCATTTTTCAGCCTTGACCATTTTTCAGCCTAATTTAGCAGAATTTACTAAATGTGTACAGCTGCCAATTGTACATTTTCTGAAAATCTGACCCTATTAAAGGCGACGAGGAGTAGTAGGAGCGATTAAGTGTATAGGGTTTCCCAACAACACAAAGGACTTACCACGTAAATTTTAATAGGTCTATATATCCTCCGCCATGCAATGCCATTTGCAGCGAACACCACTACTCCTCATGTATTCAGCTGTTGGCAGTTGGCAGCTCTTTGCCAGTGCTCAGATCTGCCCGAACCACAATCTGGGTGAAATCGCCAGAAAATGTACAATTTACCTACACCAATCCTCTCAAATAACCCAAAATTAAGACGAAAATCAGGTTCAAAACTCAGTTCAACACAACCAAACAGATTGCTAGAATCAAGTCAATACCAAATATACTCAGATATACCTAGTATTGACCATTTTACATTGTAATTTAGCAGAATTTACTGAATGCGTGGATGTGCCAATTGTACATTTTGGGAAGATCTGACCCATCGTGCTCGACCACAATCTACTCGTGTAATGTATGCCATCTACTGCTATTATCGCCCATCTGGAGCTGGTGGGAACAGCTGTATTGTAAATTGAATAGGAAATGTCATGAGGAGGCGAGGGTTGATTTCAATGGCATGTGATAGGAATCCCCAATGGAGTCAACAAATAAAGGAGCTTCGTGCAGCGGGGTATATAATGGATCAGATTTTCTAAAAAATGTACAGTTCACCTTCACCAATCCTCTCAAATAACCCAAATTTCAGACGAAAATAAAGTTCAAAATATAGTTCAATCTAACCAAAGAGACTGCTAGAATCAATGCAATGCCGAATATACTCGAATTTACTCGAATTTAAGTATTGACCAAATTGCAGCGTAATTTAGCAGAATTGACCAGATGTGTACAGCTGCCAATTGCACATTTTCTAAAAATATCACCCTAATATATACCATTCAAAGCTGTCTGAGCGTTTGAAAACCTGCAGCTGGTAGTGAAGCAGTGAAAAGACTATATATGATGATACAATAATGGGGAAGGGAGAACCAGGTGAGGCAATGAGTGAGTGAGTGAGTGAGATTGGTTGCTTTATGCCCTTATCAACACATTTAATATGGTTATATGGATATGGTTATATCATGGGTGGGAGAGCTAAGAGGGAGGCACTTTATGGTCATAGCCAGGAAATAGAGATAGAGAAGAAGGGAGAGAGAGAGACAGAAAAAGAGACAGAAAGGCACTTTATGATCATACCCAGGAAATAGAGATAGAGAAGAAGGGAGAGAGAGAGACAGAGAAAGAGACAGAAAGGCACTTTACGGTCTTACCCAGGAAATAGAGATAGAGGAGAAGGGAGAGAGAGACAGAGAGACAGAGACAAAAAGGCACTTTAAGGTCATACCCAGAGAAGAAGAAGGGAGAGTGAGAGACAGAGAGAAAGAGACAGAAAGGCACTTTATGGTCTTACCCAGGAAATAAAGATAGAGAAGAAGGGAGAGAGAGACAGAGAGAAAGAGACACAAAGGCACTTTAAGGTCGTACCCAGGAAATAGAGATAGAGAAGAAGGGAGAGAGAGACAGAGAGAAAGAGACAGAAAGGCACTTTAAGGTCATACCCAGGAAATAGGGATAGAGAAGAAGGGAGAGAGAGACAGAGAGAAAGAGACAAAAAGGCAATTTAAGGTCATACCCAGGAAATAGAGATAGAGAAGAAGGGAGAGAGAAACAGAGAAAAGGAGACAGAAAGGCTCTTTATTGTGTTACCTAGGACCTTGGTGAGGCAATGTATAGAAACCTTGGATGTAAAAAGGCAAAGGGATGCCATGAGGACATAGGGACATCTGGGTCTGATTTTCAGAGAATGTACAATTTGCAGCTCTACAAATTTGGTAACTTTTGCTAAATTTGGCTGGAAAATGAGACATAAAATTCATATTCGAGTTTATTTGTGTTGACTTGATTAAAAATATTTATTTTGTTGTGTCAAACTGTATTTTGAACGTCATTTGTCTCTTAAATGTGGATTATTTGAGAGGATCGGTGAAGGTGAATTGTACATTTTCTGACGATCCAGCCCATTTATGTACGATGAAGGATCGCTGTGGCAGTTCAATGGAGGTGCCCCCTCCCCACGAAGGGTCCCTCAGAAGGATTTCTATTTGTATATCGTTGGTCGGTACATAGGGTTTGCCTGCGGGTGTACAACATTGGATCAAACGTGATAAATGTCAAGGTAGTAGATATTTGTGATTATTATATTATTGGAATCACTGCCGGCTTATTGTCAAGGCCATACCACAGCCTGACCGCATTCTCTCCCCTTTCGTCTTTCTGTCATCGATCTATCATATACGTATAACAGGGATACCTGAGAACAACATCCGACCATGTAATGATATTTCCTGAATAAAAAAAGAACATTAAATCTCAACTCTTAAAATATTAACCATATAATATATATATTAATGTATGCAATAATGGAGTATAGTAATCATACACTGTAAGCTAGTAGTATGCATAAAGTGCGCCTGACAGCATCTATACCAGCAAGGCTGAGTGAGATGCAGGGGGAGGGAGTGGGCAAAATGCTTTCATGGGGCAAAAAAAAATAATAGGTGTGTTTCCGATTTATCTGGCTGAAAACTAGCTAGCCCCCCTACCTGTTTTTTTTACATCTTTTTTTAGTAAAACCACCTCCAAGGAACTGGAAAAATCTGTATTCTATTACAACAGTTATTTCAACATGAGAAATGTGCTTTTTGACAGTGCCGGGTTAGGAAAACCTATTTTCCTGCTTTTTTTATCAAAAAAATCCAAACAAAGTAAGATATGGTAAGACAAAAATCTGGTATGATCAAAAAGAAATTTAGGTAGGGGAAGGTTTTTATAGGTAGGGTCAGGGGTGTAAATCGGAAACACACCTATTTTCTTTTCTTGGCCTGAATGGGAGCCGTCTTCTGCTGGTATAGTCTGTCCGAAAAGTAGTTGACACGTGATTCCTTAGTTCCTTTAAGGGGAGGGAAAAGTGGGGAATTTTGACTTCAAACTATTGCCCCCTGAATCGCCGTTTGCGACCGGCCATGGCCGACCATGGCCGTTTGCGACCAACCATGACCAAATGTACAGCTGTCCTGTATTGTGCTATCTCTGTTCTATGTGCAGCAGCTGTTGTTTTGCTTAAAAAGAAGGAAGAGCTGGTTATACTGGCCCTGTTTCTCAATGGTTGATTGCAATAAGCAACTCGCTGGGCAAAGAGTGGACAGGTCCTTGTCATAAATAGAAATCAGAAATCTCCCACTTTTCCCTCCCCTTAATATATATAATAATAAATAAATATAATATAAATAAATATAATATAAAGGGACTTAGGAATCACGTGTCAACTACTTTCTAGACAGACTATAGAAGCATAGATTCTTCTACTGTTCTAACTTCACTTACTCGAGCTTGGCACACAAATAGGTTTGACTCAGGAGCAGCTCGACGAGGCAGGACATGGCTCGTTGTAAAGAGAGTTAATATTCCCTCAGGCTTAGATGGGCTCATTTTGGTGCTAAGGCCGGCGGGAATAATCGCGTGTGGTATAGAAATGGATCTCCTTTACTTGTTCTAGTCCATAGCCAGAACAAGGCGTCATAAACACTAATGGGTCAAATTTTCAGAAATTGTACAATTCACCTTCACCAATCTTCAGATCCAAATTTCAGATGAAAATAAAGTTCAAATTGCAGCTCAACCTAACCAAACAGATTGCTAGAATCAATGCACAGTCGAATATACTGGAATTTATCTAGCATTGATCGAATTGCAGCCTTATTTAGCATAATTAACTAAATGTATACAGCTGCCAATTGTTCATTTTCTGAAAATCTGACCAACTAATATCTGCTCTTGGCTGGTGCTGGTGCGACGAATATAACTAAGATTCATGTCCATGTACCGTGTTACTTTAATATAAGTTTAACCGAATGGCCTTCTAGAGGTTTACCTCCGAGGAGAGTGAGTCCATATAGAAACGTGTAATTGCTGTTAGATGCTTGAATTACAGGGATCGTACAGCCGCTTTTTACCCTAGACACATCTATCGCGAGAAGTTCTAGATTTTGACCAAGGACTCTAGCAGGTTTCAGTTTCCTTTGATTAGACTGACGTGTCCCAGACATGCTCTTCTTATGACAGAAGTACCTGGGATATCCGTGCTTTGGCTTTAGTGCAAATTCTTAATAAAGCCGCACAAACTTTAGACATTTGTGATAGCATATGTGATGTGTTACAGGGAAAGGAGTCACAAGTCGCAAAAATAGATTTTGAGATATCATCATATTTGACGAGATGAGATCAAGCCGATTCCAATGATAGTAAACATTGGAGACACCTGATAAGTATTTGTATATTTTAAGTTTGATATTTTTAGTTTTGAATAAGAAAAGTTTGCAATATTTCTGGATGGACATAGTAAAGTAAAGTAAGACATTACATCATAGGTGTCCCAACTGCTGGGACATTGTGGTGCCTTTTTATGTAATAAGTCTGGGAACTGATATGGTGTCTTTGAAGAACTGGGAGTTCTGAGAATGATCGCACATGAATGAGTCAGATTTTCAGACAAAGTACAATTCACCTTCACCAATCCTCTCACATAACCCACATTCAAGACAGAAATGAGCTTCAAAGTACAGGTTAACATAACAGAACTGATACTTTAAACCAATGGGATACCAAATACACTCAGATATACCCCAAAGTTATCATTCTTTAGCAGAGATTACTAAATATGTACAGCTGTCAATTGTACATTTTCTAAAAATCTGACCCATATGTGCTTGATCAATATACCGTCTATGTAGACATGGCATACATATGTACTACACATTCTCCCATCATAAAGCTCTATTTATACCCATCATAATAATAGATTTTTATTTCCATATCACATTTACAACAATTGTCATACAATGTAGATTTTGATTTGATTTGATTTGTAAAATATCTTTATTCAGGACGTAGGACATTACATCACTGATGCTATTCTCAGAATCGCCTGATGTTACAAAAAAAGTGTTACAATACTATGGAACATATTCCGCGAGATGACAATGCAAAAGTTAATAGTGGTATGAAGAGATAATCTCAATAATATAATCTCAATAGTATAAATGAAATGATATTTAAAAGAGAGAAACCTATGTAAAGAGGTATAATCTCTACCATCATCCACTAAATGTCAGGCCACATAAATCAATTATCAAGACTGGAAATCAGTGTGAATGCGCTGACTGAAGGCCAACAAAGCAGTTATGTTGTCTCCTGATCAGCTCTCTTGCTCCTGATTAAGTCGCGGGAAATGACCAAAAATGCCTCTCTCACTTTACAAGAAGAACTGCGCCCCAAGAGTGAATGGGCCTCGCGTTTCTTCGCGTCAGACTGCTAACGAACCTTGAGATTCCTGATTAAAATGTTCAATGGCTGTCATAAAAGTGTAATGAATTAATACTGTGAGAAGCAGAGGTGTCAGATCAGGAGACATGGTATGAAGGCGGAGATTATATTTTTACTCCATCTCAAATTTGAATTCATTTCTCAACGAGTGGAGGAGTTCTATGTCTAGTGCCTGATATGGGTCATATATTCCGAAAATACACAATTCAACTTCGCCAATCTTCTCAAATAACGCAAACTTCAGAAGAGAATAACATTCAAAATACAGTTCAACCAAACCAAACAGATTGTTAGAATCAATGCAACGCCGAATATACACGAATTTACCTAGTATTGACCAAATTGCAGCTTAATTTAGCAGAATTGACTAAATGTGCACAGCTGCCGATTGTACATTTTCTGAAAATCTGACCTATCTAGTGCCCTGATATATGGGTCAGATCATCAGAAAATGTACAATTGGCAAGTCTACACATTTAGCAAATTCTGCTAGATCAGACTGAAAATAGATAAATACTAGACATATCTGAGTATATTTGGTATTGTGTTGGTTATGTATATGACTTTTGCTATGTTGAACTGTGTTTTGAACCTCATTTCTGTCTTGAATTCGAACTATTTGAGACAATTGGTGAAGGTGAATTGTACATTTTCTGAAAATCAGACCCATATAACTGAAGCGAGATCGAAAATATCCAATTCCAAATTAGCAGCGAGCAGGAGGGAAATAGTCAATGTATAGGGAACCCCAGTGGAGCAAGAAGCTCTGATATGTGATGGGTTCCAGGGAAATGAGTCACAAGGCGCAAATCGAATATCCGTCAAAGTATTTTGTCCACAGGATCTCTTTGTAGGACTTTTCTCATTGTTGGGGTATCTAGTGCACCAAGTCGTATGCATGTATCAAATTAATCAATCCAATTCAAGACGGTATATTAAATATGTCTATGCACTTCGGAGCTTATCCTATAGAGTATATTCAGCTACTTCACTAGTAATTGTCCACCAAAAGATATTGCAAACTTTTTTTTCAAAACTAAAAATATAAAACTTAAAATATAGAAATACGTATTAGATGTCTTAGTGTTTACTATCATTGGAATCGCCTTGATCTCATCTTTTAAAATATGATGGTATCTCAAAATCCATTTTTTGCGACTTATGACTCATTGTTCTGTAACACATCACATATGTGAACTCCGATACCTGAGGTATGAGGGTAATATCCCCAGTACTTGAGCTCAGTTTACATTTGATTGACAATTGGCAATAATATTATATGGTCTTTGACAGGAAAATGAGTCACAAGTCGAAAAATATGTATTTTGAGATATCATCATATTTGAAATGATTAGATCAAGCAGATTCCAATGATGGTAAACATTAGGACATTTGATAATATATATTTTAAGTTTGATATATTTTTTTTTGAAAAATAGGTTTGCATTATTTTTGAGTAGACAGTTACTAGTAAGATAGCTAAAAGTACTCTATACGATGACCTAAGAAATGCATGCATGGATATATTTTCTTGAACTGTCTTGAAATTTGGCACATGTATTCATGCGACCTAGAGGACTAGACACTCCAAAGATGGAACCATTCCAACAAGGAGATCTTGTGAATACAACACTTTGAAAAATACCAATTTTGCATCTTGTGACTCACTTTCCTGTGTCACATCACATTTGATTGGCAATATGCACCAATTATTAAGCAATGAAGGGGGAATAACACCAAACGTTATGATAATTATGCACGATTTTACACGGGTCTAATCTCCACGGATGGCAACCAGTAAACCCATGTCAAATTACAATTAATACCAAAGGTCTACTTAAGCTTTCTCACAAAAAGCAAAAACGTTGTAAAAGTCCCACCAGGACGAAACAGGAATCGATTTTTTGTCGACATCAGCGAGAGGTTACAGCCCCTGTGAGGACCTTTAAAGATTTATTATCATCTTTTTATCACTTTAACTGGCAAGAATTAGCTTTCTCGTTAAATACCAATAAATCGGGTGTCATGGAATCCCGCTCTTTAATGTACAATGATTCACTCTGGGCAGGGAATTACCATTATATCCGGCAGGCTTATCTTATTTAAAGCTTCGTACTGAGAGAGGATTCATATAAGTCAGGCCATCTCAATAATGTATTTACAATTCCCAATTCCCGATTCCCACAATAAATCACAAGTCGAAATTCTTCTGTATACCTATCATAGTAGGCTACACAAAACATTAATGAAATATGGAAAACGGCATTAAACGTACTTTAGAACTTTGTTGATGAAAGTACTAAATAGTATATGTATGCTACAGATGAGATGAAGCCGATTTAATGGTAGTAAACAGTAGGACCTCGAAGTAGTGTTTCTATATTTTAAGTTTGATGTCTTTAATTTTTTTTTAAATTATTTATAATTTGGGTTGGATAATTACTAATAACGTACCAACATATATATTCCATAAGATGACCTAAGAAATGCATAGACATATTCAATACATTGCCTTGCAATTCTTTACATGTATTAACGTTACTAGCAGCATTAAACACCTCAAATATTAGAATATTCCAACAAACATATCTTATAAATAAATCACTTTGAAAAATATCCATTTTGCGACTAATGACTCCTTTTTCTGAAACACATCATAATTCTCAAAGAATGACACGTGCAGGGTCCAATACAAATCCCCAGCAGTATGATTTGATTTGAAAAAATATTTTTATTCAGGACTGCAGACGTTACATTGAAGATGCTATTCTCAGAAATGCCTGATGTTACAAAAAGTTATTACAGTATTTTAGAACATATTCCAAGAGATGACAGTGTGAAAAGTTTTTATTTATATAAAAGACAATCAAGTTATTATAAATGATACGTCACATAGAGAGGCATAGTTAATTAAGTTAATCAAATTACATTTACATAGACAAGATAAGAAGAGCCATCAAATTTTCATTTGAGCATACATTGAATATCATACGAACAAAAGTGCTGCAGGTTTACACCTAGACAGTAATAGTATGACAAGAATAAAATCATTTGTTAAAAACAGCTAGCTCTGCTCTTTTGTTCTTGATAATCGCATCAGTGAATCGAGCAAAAGCAAAATCCAATTAACAACGAACACTAGCCGCCCCATCTCACATAAGTCACACATAATGTCACTTATCATGGGTCAGATTTACAGAAAACGCACAATCTACAGTTCTACACATCTATCAAATTCTGCTAAATCAGAGTGAAAAATGATAAATACTAGGTATATCTGAGTGTATTCTGTATTGTATTCATTCAATAAATCTGTCTGGTTATGTTGAACTGTATTTTGAACCTAATTTCCGTCTTAAATTGGGTTATTTGAGAGGATTGGTGAAGGTGAATTGTACATTTTCTGGCGACCTGATCCATATACACCCAGAGCAAAATACAAATGCGTTGAATGAAGGACTTCTATTGTTATTACTTGCTCGTGCTCGTTGTTGTTCTGCCACGCTTAGCAAGGCCCCATTGTGCTCAAGTTATGCTTAATTAGAACGCGACAAAAGCCTCTTGATTAATGATAAATTAGATGAAATCACACTTCATACACTGGCTCTTTTTAAACTGCAATAACTCTCCTTAGCCACCATAGTATGCATTGTTATTGAGCATAGCGGTGTTGGGTCACATCTTCAGAAAAATGTACAATCAGCAAATCTATACTTTTGACAAATTCTGCTAAATTAGACTGAAAAATGGTCAATACTAGGTATATCTGAGTATATTTGGTATTGACTTGATTGCAACAAGCTTTTTGGTTATGTTGAACTTGGTTTTGAACCGAGTTTTTGTCTTAATCTAAGGTTATTTTAGAAGATTGGTGAAGGTGAATTGTACATTTTCTTCGGATTTCACCCAGTTGCTGAGCATGGGAAGCATCGTTCTGAGATGGTCTGATCCTAGTTTTTAGAATATTCTCTGAAGCGTAGTCCAGGTCGCTTTATTCTGCTATTAAATGGAATCTAAATAGGGCGATAGCTCAAGTTGGCACCCCTCGGCCGAGCATAAATCACAACCAAGCTTCCTAGGCGGAGGTGGAGGAGAAGGAGGCTTCTTTGGATGGGTCAGATTTTCAGAAAATGTACAATAGCGGACTTGCATAACTGCCATTTTGAATATTCATTCGCATGGAATTATGGGACTAATGGTACAGTGTAAAATCTTTCGACAAATGCTATGTTCAGCATGGAGTATTTATCAATGCCCTAATGTCAATATCCATATACATGTTTTCATAACACAGGTCTCCATCTTTCCCATCATGCATTTGGCCGTTAGTCCTAGATACATCATTTATACAAGCTATGATATTGGTGAAAACATTCTTGCAATTTTCGATAAAAATGTTGCCAACTGTCTGTATGTCAGAATGCAACAGAATCCATCCCAGCATGCACTGCAGTAGACATGCGCAGTGAGACATGCAAATCCCCTATTGGCAGCTGTACACATTTAGTAAATTCCGCTAAATTAGGCTGCAATTTGGTCAATACTAGGAAAATTCGAGTATATTAGTCATTGCATTGATTCTAGCAATCTGTTTGGTTAGGGTAAACTGGATTGTGGACTTTATTTTCGTCTGAAAATTGGGTTATTCAATTCAAACTATTATTTATTTGTACCTAAATATTTTGTACAAATAGGAGCCATGTTTCAGAAACGTATTCCTGTTTTTCCTGCATGGTCTTTGACTACAGGGGTGTATAATGTTTAGTAATATGTGTAAAGACCAGAAAGTTATTAGTTGCTACACTACAATTTCTACAGTAAATATCTTTGTTATTACACAAAGTGTCTACACAAACAATTAAACTAGTTGGACATAGTAAATCAGCATTAATGAATAGAGTAAATGAAGTAAAATGAAATAAAATAAACTGAAAAAGAGGATTGGCGAAGTTTGATTTTTTTTTTTTTTTTTTTAAGTTTTTATTCAGTCTATCAACAAATCTTTCCTCCTCCGGGGTCGATCACACAATTTTACATCGCACCCTCTCTTCACTTGGACATTGATTATTATTTGATCTAGAGATATTTAATTAACACAAAAACATAATTATTTGCTCTATGTATAAAGGACGACTATTTGGTAACAAAAAGGTAAAGGTACTGAGAATGACTCTTTGATGATTAATTAAACTAAAATCAACTAGGTTTACACTTCTCGTGTAGGCGAAGTTTAATTGTACACGTTATGAAAATCTTTCCCAGATATGGAGAATGGGACTTCTTTAGATATGGCCTGGCTTATTTAATGGCGATGATTAGTTTCAAATATATCACGGCCAGTGAGGCAATGATTGCTGTGTTGCACCTCATTGCCGGTAGAGGGAGCGACGAGCGATAATAAGTAGTGCATAAAAACTGGACCCAGGCGAGGGCTACAACAGAGGAACATCATAAGGGTCAGATCGTGAGAAAATGTACAATTGGCATTCACAAACTGTCTCAAATAACCCAAATTTAAGACAGAAATGAGGTTCAAATTACAGTTCGGCATAAGCAAACAGACTGTTTGAATCAAGGCAATACCAAATATACTCAGATATACCTAGTATTGACCATTTTACAGCCTAATTTAGCAGAATTTACTGAATGCATGGATTGTTCACTTTTTGAAGATCTGACCCATCACAAAAGCCATGAATAAGAAAAAAAGAGCTCGATATCATTGCCATTATCCTAAGATGCATGGCCCTGTATATCACATTCTAAAAGATAAGAAATGGCCCTTTCACACATCTCCCTGGGTATATATATGTCTCAATAATAACTCCCATCTTTCCCTGTCCTTAACGACCTTCTAATAAATCACACCGTCTGTATTGACCTTACAACCATGGAACACATTAAGACAGATTTATGTTGTTAATGGTGTGAGTTGGGGCCTGCTTCCAGGGGCAGTAGTTAAAGGGTCAGATTCTCAGAAAATGTACAATTCACCTTCACCAATTCTCTCAAATAACCCAAATTTCAGAGGAAAATCAGGTTCAAAATACAGTTCAACCTAACCAAACAGATTGCTAGAATCAATGCAATGACAAATTTTCCCGAATTTACCTAGTATTGGTCATTTTTTAGCAGAATTTAGCAGAATTTCCTAAATGTGTGCAGCTGCAAATTGTACATTTTCTGAGAATCTGACCCAGTTGATGTAATAGCGACACTGGGAGCGGTGGGATTATGATGAACGGGCAGGAAGGCCTGCAGGTCATCAATCTTGGTGCGATTGAAACGAACTAATTTCATCCAGCCGGGTCATAATTCCACACTACACAGCTGGGCATTGTTGCACTGATCCATAATTCAACCCCAGGCATCTTTTTCTGTTTATTATGATGAAGTAATTTGGGCAGATTAATTCTCCCCAGGTGATCAAATGACAGGATTTTTGTGTTTGTTGTCATCCTCCCCGGAGGAGAGGTGGCCAGGGAAGGGATGGTGTCACACATGGGGGATGTGGTCCTGGAGTTATTTCTTTTCATGACCAGTTTTTTGTTTTTTTAAAAAAACTCGTCAATGAATTTTTTAGTTGATTTATTATGACAGGTGTGAGAAGGGGACACCAAATGTATTATGATTGTTGATGGGTGTTTTGTCTTCACGCGATATTTGATCTCCTTGCATCGAGGGTCACATCTTCAAAAAATGTACAATCAGCAAATCTAGACATTTAGTCAATTCTGCTAAATTACACTGAAAAATGGTCAATACTAGGGTATATCTGAGTATATTTCGTATTGACTTGATTCACACAATCTGTTTGGTAATCTTGAACTGAGCTTTGAACCTCATTATTGTCTGAAATTCAGGTTATTTGAGAGGATTACTGAAGACAAATTGTTCATTTTCTGGCCATTTTACCCTTATCCGACCATGGGGACGGCGGCCATGCGCCCCACAATCTTTTTGGAAATCTTGAACTGAGTCTTGAACCTCATTTTTGGCTTAAGTTTGGGTCATTTGTGAGGATTGGTGAAGGCCAATTGTACATTTTTGTGGGCGATCTTTTTCTCATAGGAAAAAACAGGCGGTTATCTGTACTTGGCAAGCTATGGTTCTCATGTAGCTGCCCGCGTTAGTTTATCACAGCCATCCTTCCCCTCCCGTCCACAGTCGTATATATATACTCGCAAAGCCCAGAATATATATTGGTTGCAGAGATTTTGTGTTCAGGCAGAAGGATATATATAATGTGCAAGTTCTTTTGGTCCCCAGTTCACCCCTCCCCCCAGACAATCATTCCGCACGTCTAAACAAGTAGTCCATCAGATGGAAGAAGAGATTCTGTACAGTCAAGGTCCAAACCCTCAGATCAGATAAGAATGGTAAGTCAGTGATTGGACGCCTACTGCGCAAATCGTTTCTGGCCTAGGACTAGGCGTTCTAATGGGATAAATATGAAATTGTACGGTCCTAATGAGATTTAAATGGCATTTTGCGGTTTGCAGCGAGAGGCTTTCCCTCAATTTGAAGGGACTGTCTCAACTTTGAGCCTAGACTGAAGCCACCATCTCTGAATTGGAATTTTAGACGACAATCGGTCTATTTGAAACTAATTGCCAGATTAAAAAGAAAAGGACCGAGTGTGAGAATCATGTATCGCCGTGTCTCGGAGCGGGCGAGAACACGCGAGATCAGATTCCCGCGCCTAGGAACGCTTAGAGTGACGTGTGCAGTGCGGAGGACTTTAATTCCCTGTCTAAGATTTCCAGATGATAAGACTTGGGCGAGATCTTGTTTCATTGCCAGGAGAAGGTTCAGTCATAATATTGCAACACTATGGATAATTCTGAGAGCCTGGTGATGAATAAGCCAAGTATTATATAATTATTGACCATGTGGGTCAGATTTTCAGAAAATGTACAATTCGCCTTCACCAGTCCTCTCAAATAACCCACATTTAAGACAGAAATGAGCTTCAAAATGCAGTTTAACAAAACAGAACTGATAATTTTAATCAATACGATATCAAATAAACTCGGATATTCCTGGTATTCTTTATTCTCAGCCTAATTTAGGAGAATTTCCTAAATGTGTAGAGCTGCCAATTGTACATTTTCTGAAAATCTGACCCACGTGATAGTAATGGGTGACTGCTTGTACACATTGTTCAATAATTGTAGATATCAGAAGGATTATAAAAAGAAATATATGCTCTACGTATCACATTGTGTCACTAGCGATTTTTTCTCATAATATTCCCTGACTATCTAAAATGAAAGATCTTTAACAAAATTGGAAATGAATAGTCAAGTCACGGGCTATGAAGCTTAATCAATTTCATGAAAGTTCATGTCGATGATGTCCCTCACGAAGATGGCATTTGAATTTCATAGAATTTCCAGAATATCTCTATACTGAACTTGTATAATAATCATAATTCCGTGTGAGTAATTCGTAATCATTGAATCCCCTATTCAGTCTAGGCCTAAACCCTCAGATCAGATAAGAATGGTGTGTCAGTGATTGGACGCCTACTTTGCTACTTCGTTTTCCTGTGCTATGACTAGGTGTTCTAATGGGCTTATAATGACATTTTGCGGTCTTAATGGAATCTACCCCCACGATTACGATGAACATAAAAAAAATACAGTCAAACTTTATATTTGTAAAGTATGCCTGTTTAATTTTAAGAAAATTGAGAATTCGCATCAAATTCGAACTGTTATCTTTGCAAGAACTCAACAGAAAATGGAAAGATAGCATGAAACAATACCCCTGCGGGTGAATCTAAGGACAAGCTAGTGAGGATGTATTGATTATCGTGTCTTATCCTGTCCTCTCTATAGAAGTCACATATGGGTTAGATTTTCAGAAAATGTACAATTCGCCTTCACCAATCTTCTCAAATAACCCGAATTTCAGACGAAAATAAAGTTAAAATAAAAACAGTTCAACCTAACCAAACAGATTGCTAGAATCAATGCAATGTCAAATATACTCGAATTTACCTAGTATTGACCAAATTGCAGCTTAATTTAGCAGAGTTTACTAAAGGTGTACAGCTGCCAATTGTACATTTTCTGAAAATCTGACCCATATAAGATGGTCAGAGATGGGGGCTGCAGTGTATGGGAGGACTGAACTCTGCGAGAACCGCTTTGAATGACCTTGCAACCCTTGAGGCGATAGGCTTTTCCTCCATTTGAAGGGACTCTCTCAACTTTGGGCCTAGACTGTCTAGGTTAATGATGTGCTACTCGACTCATGCTGCCCCCAGAACACAGTATTTAAGCCTCCCGAATGTGGTCTTAATAGAATTATTATTACATACGTATGTGATTACACAGGGCATGATTCGGGGGTGCCATTAGAAATCTCGTATCACATCCGTATGTGATTCGGGTTGTCATGGAAGCACGTGACCCAAATAACGTAATATCATTGGTTCATGACGTCGCGCTTCTTAGCGGCAGAAGCGTAGCGCTGCCTTGCATGTTTCGTAATTCGTCTTGAAAAACAGTCATATGAGGTAAATATAACAAATGAATCGATAAATCAGTATGAAATAAATACCGAATAATAATAATAATAATGGCACAGGCTTTCCCTCCGTTTGAAGGGATTTTAGATTTAGATTTAAAAATATTTTATTCAGGAACTTCGACATTTTCATACAAGAAGCACAAATATTCTCAGGGGAGCCTGAATTATTAGAAAAAATTTTACATAATACAGCAAATGAGAGTTAAGTTACAGATGTTTTAGATAATAATATTATAAGCTTTATGACTCTATCGAACATAGAAAGATTGGTAAATTAAGATAGTTTTTAAGCATATATATACATAAATCAAATACCTCGAAAAATAAGAACATTCTCCATACTCCTATTACATAAGGTGATGCAAAGTTGCAGGATGATTAAAATACATGTATACAGTGTGTCGACGCCGCGCTCTTTCATATTAACCATTAATAATCATATAAATTTCAAATAGTTGTACATTTCTTCAAGAAGCGATCAGCTGTATCAATACTACCAGCAACCATGGTGTAACAGGTGTAAATCATACCTTGAGAAGCAACCTATGCAAATTTAGACAAGCAATACAACATTAACCGCAATATATAATTTTCTCATCCATTTTTCGATTTTTTTTCGTTTTCTTATAAGCATCATTTTATGATTCGACTAATCCTGCTCTAATAAAGTTACCTTGATATAGATTTTTCAGTCTAGTCTTGAGTCGTTTAGGGTCATTTTCAATACGTATAATTTCAGGCAGGGCATTCCACAATCCTACACCTCTGGCCAACGTACATCTACTTAGTCCTGTTTTTTTCCACCTGTAAACCTCAATACGTCTAGCATTACCATTTCTTAAATTATGACCATGTGTTGTATTTATGAACTTAGCGGTTCTTGGTAGTAAACACAATAATCTGAGTTCTCTTCTTAGGGAGATAGGTAGTAGCTTACTCAGAACATGTAAATTGAAGACACCTCTACGTTTGTACAAATCACCATAAATTATTCGAAGAGCCTTATTCTGGATTTTTTGAAGGCGTATATAAGAGGTTTTACCAGCTAGATCTATAAACATACAGGATCTTTCAATGATCGGTAATATGAAGGTCTTGTATACCAACATACACCTTTCCTTGGACAGTAGATGTTTAACTTTGATTAACCTGCCAAGGTAGCAACTAGCCAATCCATAATTATTGTTAATTTGTCTTCTCATAGACAATGTGGAATTAAGCCATAACCCAAGATACTGAAACTCCTGTACAAACTCAATCGGACTGCCATTCATATATACAATTGGTAAATGTCTTGTATAAAGATCAACCGTGCTACGTATGAAAAGAATTTTACTCTTATTGCTATTCACTTTCAGGAAATTGGTGTCAGCCCAGCTTTTAAAATTATTCAGATCGTGTTGTAATAAAGTAAAGGAGTCTTTGCCTAAAATTGGCATACAAATCGCACAATCGTCAGCATAAAGTGTGATTTTACCATGAAATTTTACTTTACATAAATCGTTCAAATAAATAGTAAACATAAGAGGTCCTAAAATACTCCCTTGGGCCACACCAGCCTTCATAGTGATCGGATCAGAGGTAAAATTATTGAAACACGTTCGTTGAGTTCTCCCAATACAGTAGGAACTAAGTAAACTCAAAGTAAGGTCATCAAAACCTAAACATTTCATCTTCTTTAGCAATAATCGAATATTTACACTGTTAAAAGCTTTTGCTATATCGAGAAAAATAATAGCACAGTTGACAGAATGGTCTTTGTAATACAATACATCGTCGAGTACAATCTTTAAAGCTGTATCTGTTCCACAATTTCGTCTGAACCCATGCTGAATATTAGAAATTAGGTCATTCTCCTCCAGATAATCGTTCAATTTTTTCACCAAGATTTTTTCGAACAACTTACTAATAATTGAGGTGCATATGATCGGTCTAAGATCATTGACTCTTCTGCTATGCTTCGTTTTTGGTATAAGGGTACATAACCCATCTCTGGGCCTAGACTGTATTGCTTGTCTAGTGCAACTAGACTCCCCCCTCCCCGGATGAGTGCTAAGACCCGGCTGATAACGAATTGCTCTGACAGCTTCCTTTTGAGAGAGGATGAAGGAAATGAACACAAGTAGAGAAAGTCTTTCTCTGCTGCCATCCGTCGTGTCCCCAGACTTAATGACATCGTAATACTGGGAGTTGATTGATACTCCTTCTTGTAAGGCAGTGCTGCCATTGTCTCATTCCTATGGGCTTGGGTCTCACTGTAGTAGTCTGGTTTACTCGCCTTTTATTTGGGATGAACGGAAAAAACTCTCCATCATTTTCTTACTGCAGTATTTGATAGCATAAATGAAACCATATTTAACTTGTCGCCTTTGCTTTGTTTAGTGAGAGGCATTGAACTCTATGTTGGACATAACCGATCCATCTCATATTTTCCATGTTTTATACAAATAGTGTCCTTAATTTGTCTAATTAATTATAACCTCAGATATTCTGTTCGTTAGATAAATAATTAGGTTGAATTAAGAGATAATATCCCTCAAGAATAGAAATGAAAGAAATGAAACCATATTTAACTTGTCTCGTTTGGTTTGCGTTGTGAGGCTGGCATTGATTACATCTTATAATTGTGTTGAAGATTGTACAGCTACTTTACTAGTATATTCCAACCCAAAATATTGCTAGCTTTTTCAAAACTAAAAATATTAAACTTGAAATATAGAAAAACTTATTAAATGTCCTAATGTTTACTTTCATTGGAATCATCTTCATGTTCCTTTTTTCAATGATGATGATATTCAAAATTCATTTTCTGCGGAACTTGTGACTCATTTTCCAGTCACATTTGGAATGAATGGTAAAAACTCTCCTTACTGCAGTATTTGATTGCACAAATGAAACCATATTAACTTGTCGCCTTTGGTTTGTTTAGTGAGGGGCATTGAACTCTATGTGGGACATAAGCCATCCGTCACATATTTTCCATGTTTTATACAAAGTGTCCTTAATTTGCCTAATTAATTATAACCTCAGATATTCTGTTTGTTAGATAAATAATTAGGTTGAATTAAGAGATAATATCCCTCAAGAATAGAAATGAAAGAAATGCAACCATATTTAACTTGTCGTGTTAGGTTTGTGTTGTGAGGTGCATTGAACTACGATGATTCCGTCTTATAATTGTGTTGAAGATTGTACAGCTACTTTATTAGTAATTTCCCACCCAAAATATTGCTAGCTTTTTCAAAACTAAAAATATTAAACTTGAAATATAGAAAAAATTATTAAAAATCAGATATTAATGTCCTAATGTTTACTTTCATTGGAATCATCTTCATGTTCCTTTTTTCAATGATGATGATATTCAAAATTCATTTTCTGCGAAACTTGTGACTCATTTTCCAGTCACATTTGGAATGAATGGTAAAAACTCTCCTTACTGCAGTGTTTGATAGCACAAATAAAACCATCTTTAACTTGTCGCCTTTGCTTTGTTTAGTGAGGGGCATTGAACTCTATGTGGGACATAACCCATCCGTCACATATTTCCATGTTTTATACGAATAATTTGCCTAATTAATTATAACCTCAGATATTCTGTTCATTAAATAAATAATTAGGTTGAATTAAGAGATAATATCCCTCAAGAATAGAAATGAAAGAAATGCAACCATATTTAACTTGTCGTGTTTGGTTTGTGTTGTGAGGTGCATTGAACTACGTTGATTCCGTCTTATAATTGTGTTGAAGATTGTACAGCTAATTTACTAGTAACTTCCCACCCAAAATATTGCTAGCTTTTTCAAACCTAAAAATATTAAACTTGAAATATAGAAATACTTATTAAATGTCCTAATGTTTACTTTCATTGGAATCATCTTCATGTTCCTCTTTTCAATGATGATGATATTTCACAAAATTCATTTTCTGCGAAACTTGTGACTCATTTTCCAGTTATACATCACATTTGGAATGAATGCTTTCTTACTGCAGTGTTTGATAGCACAAATGAAACCATATTTAACTTGTCGCCTTTGGTTGGTTTGTTTAGTGAGGGGCATTGAACTCTATGTGGGACATTACCCATCTGTCTCATATTTTCCATGTTTTATACAAATAGTGTCCTTAATTTGCCTAATTAATTATAACCTCAGATACTCTGTTCGTTAGACAAATAATTAGATTGAATTAAGAGACAATATCCCTCAAGAATTGAAAGAATAAAAATGAAAGAAATGAAACCATATTTAACTTGTCGCCTTTGGTTTGTGTTGTGAGGCTGGCATTGAACTACGTTGATTCCGTCTTATAATTGTGTTGAAGATTGTACAGCTAATTTACTAGTAATTTCCTACCCAAAATATTGCTAGCTTTTTGAAAACTAAAAATACTAACTTGAAATATAGAAAAACTTATTAAATGTCCTAATGTTTACTTTCATTGGAATCATCTTCATGTTCCTTTTTTCAATGATGATGATATTCAAAATTCATTTTCTGCGGAACTTGTGACTCATTTTCCAGTTACACGTCACATTTGGAATGAATGAAAAAAACTCTCCATTTTCTTACTGCAGTGTTGGATAGCAAAAATGAAACCATATTTAACTTGTCACCTTTGGTTTGTTTAGTGAAGGCATTGAACTCTATGTGGGACATAATCCATCCTTCACATATTTTCTATGTTTTATACGAATAATGTCCTTAATTTGCCTAATTAATTATAACCTCAGATATTCTATTCATTAGATAAATAATTAGGTTGAGTTAAGAGACAGAAAGAATAGAAATGAAATGAAAGAAATGAAATTTCTACTGATGTTCATGAATTCTATATTGCCTGGACGCTCTCTGTACATTTCCCCCATTAAGATATGGGTCAGATTATCAGAAAATGCACAATCTACAGTTCTACACATCTATCAAATTCTGCTAAATTAGAGTGAAAAATGGTCAATAATAGGTAGATCTGAGTATATTTGGTATTGACTTGATTCCAACAATCTGTCCGGTTATACTGAACTGACTTTTGAACAGCAATTTTGTCTTAATTTGGGGTCATTTGAGAGAATTGGCGAATGTGAATTGTACATTTTCTGGCGATTTGACTCTTATATAATGTGTTACAGGAAAATGAGTCACAGTGTTTGATATCACAAATGAAACCATATTTAACTTGTCTGTTTTGGTTTGCTTAGTGAGGTCATTGAACTGCGGGGGACATTGAACTATACGAGGGACATAATACGTCTGTCTCATATTATCCATGTTTGATGTAAATAATGTCCCTAATTTGCCCATGGCTATAGAGTGTATTAATAAAGTCAGACATTCGGTTTGTTAAATACATAATTATGTTGAATTCTTCCTCGATAATAGAAATGATTAAATAGAAATGATAGAAATTTCTACTGATGTTGATAAATTCTATATTGCCTGAACTCTCCCTGTCAATTGCCCACTTTAAACTATGTGATGTGTTCACAAAATGTTCATTCAGGCAATATAAAATTCAGGAATATGTGATGTGTTATAGGAAAATGACTCACAAGTCGCAAAAATCGATTTTGAGATACCATCATACTTGACAAGATGAGATAGAGTGGATTCCAATGATAGTAAACACTAGGACTAACATAATAGGTTCTTCTATATATCTATATATGCATGGAAAAAAGGTTGTTCATATTTCTTAATAGTCACTCACTATAGTAAAGAAGGTAAATATAGTTAGATATACTCCTTAGGATAACCTCCAATATGCATGGATATATTCAATACACAGTCTTCACACTTGGTACAAAATTCGGGCCACGATTTTACATGTCTTGTAAAATCGTGCCCCGTAATGGAGGTCATAAAAAGATTTTACTTAGATAAAGAGTGAATAGGGCACTCACCCAG
Source organism: Sthenelais limicola (assembly GCA_942159475.1). Lineage (NCBI taxonomy): Eukaryota > Metazoa > Annelida > Polychaeta > Phyllodocida > Sigalionidae > Sthenelais > Sthenelais limicola. Next base: position 94,240,628 of record OW804099.1, read on the forward strand.
CTTGCTCTCACTCTTGAGATGTATTTATGAATGAATGAATAAAAAATGTTGTTCTTGTGGTAACCGTTTCCAAGAGTAGTAGTAGATTCTGTTAGCGTAGTAGTATGGAGACGAAGTCACTTTGATTAATAAGACAAAAATGGGCACCGTATGAAAACTTCCCTGGGGGATGGTGCGTTTTTTTCTAAAAATTGTTTAAATATTGTATATTGGCCCGAAATGAAATAATAATAAAAAAAAATATTCTGAGCAAGGGTTCTTGTGTATAAATCACTTTGAAAGTTATCAATTTTGCGACTTGTGAGCTAATTTCCTTTAACACATCACATTTGTAACTCATTTTAACACATCACATCTTCGTGAATTCTATATTTTGCCTGAATGAACCCTCTCTGTCCGTTGCCCACATTAAACTATAGCCGCCTTTAGGTTTTTATTTTGGTCTCTCTTACTATAACATCGGGGTATGTTGGCATTTCCTATGATAAAAGCCTACTAAGGTCAGATTTCCAGAAAGTGTACAATTGGCAGCTGTACACATTTAGTAAAGTTTGGTAAAATTAGGCTGCAATTTGGTCGATACTAGATAAATTCGAGTATATTCAGCATTATATTGAATCTAGCAATCTGTTTGGTTAGGTTGAACTGTATTTTGAACTTTATTTTTGTCTGAAATTTGGATTATTTGAGAGGAATGGGGAAGATGAATTGTACATTTTCTGAAAATCTGACCCACTACAGACTATACTGTAACCAAAGTGAATGTACAATGTTGTTCAGTGTTATCTCGACCCTGCCACTTACAGTAGAACTTTCTTATCACTTCCAGAGGGAAAACATTGAGATAGGAGACCACGGTGACAGCTCACAGGTGGCGCTACTGTGCGGGGACAGCGAGGCGGTGAAACACATGCTCCCTCTATACGTGCATGCACTAACTAGAGTGGGGTACAGTGTGGCCACAGCGGAAGGGCTGGTCAAGAGTGAGTATTGTGTAGTGCTGTGTTTTTATCATGGGTGAATAGGCGTTGACAAATACAGTCCACTCTGTGTACACTGGGCACGTTTAGACCACCCAACATGAGGCTTTGTATTCACCCAACAGGAGTGTTGAGGGCCTGTTATTCACAGACACAGTTCCAAATAAGTTTGAAAATGACTCATTGTATGGTTTTGATTTTGCAAATATTTTATTCAGGACTAATAAACATTTTTATACATCGAGCATAAATATTCTCAGAGTAGCCTGATTTTATGGTTTACAACTGTGTCATTATTTCTGACCTGTTTTTCACATAAACTTTCATCATTACTAATAGTATCCTATATGAGTTCTACAATACAAATTAAAAAGTGAGACAAACCAATATAATATACTTATATATGTCATATATTCAGTATATATTCGGTCTGCAAGTTAAAACAACCCTCCACGAGCCATATATAGAGTCGTTTATTAAAGTTTACATTAAGAGATATTATAGAATTATGAAGCTATATGAAGCAAGAAGTTCTAACTTAATGAAGCAAGAAGTTGTGGTGGTTGAGAAGTGGCTTTTACTGCTGAACATCGGTTACATTTATACTCCGAAGGAGTTCTCCCGCTAGGGGGGGGGGGGAGAGCGTGGGTCCAGTATGTGGTCTAATTTAATTAATGTATTTCGGAAAAAAAAAATTGTATTTCGGCCCATGCTGCATTCCCTCACCTATTTGGTACTTAGCTAAACAAAATATCTCATAATTCTACAATATCTCTAATCCAATAAGAATCTCTAATATCAGAGATATCTCTGATCCAATAAAAGATATCTCTAATATTAGAAATATCTCTAATTATAGATATCTTTATTCGGAATAAAGATATTTCTAATACAAATAGAGATATCTCTAACATCCATGCATTAGAGATATCTCTAATACATTAGAGATATCTCTATTTGGAAAGGATATACGTCTATTCGGAATAGAAATATCCCTAATAGATTAGAGATATCTATAATATTTTAGATATCTCTAATTGGAATAGCGATATCTCGAATTCACTTTTTGGATAACGTGAGGCTTTCTATTCACCCAGCATGAGTGTTATTCAGTTTATATGAGGACACTGTTCCACACAAGTTTGAAAACGACTTGGCGAGTCATATGGTTATTTATCAAATAACTTGAGACACATTAGAGATATCTTTTTCCTAATATTCCATTTGTGAATTGTATTAGAGATATCTATAATTGGATAGAGATATGTCTATCATTAGAGATATAGCTCATAATAATATAATAATAGATTGTTATTTCCATATCATAATTACAAATCGTGTCATACAATGAAAGGTCAAAGTAAAAAACATACTGTGCAGAAAAAATTGGAAAAGGAATGCTCTCTGTGAATGTCAAGTCTATAAAGTCTTCCGAGTATCTCTATACATTAAACATATCTATATTCGGAAAGATCTCTAATAATATAATGATGATGATATAATAACATAATACTATAATATCTCTATTGTATTAGCGATATCTCTAATATTCATATAGATATTGTATTAGAGATATCTCCAATTCACATTAGAGATATCTCTGATTGAATCATAGATACAGGGAAGGATTTGGACGGGTCCTCCAAACACAAATGAGCACGTTTTAGAAACTCTGTAGCAAAAACAACTGTACAAAATCCTTCAAAATTTTGGTCAAATGACATTTAGATGGGTTGTAAAAGAATGGAACAAGACGTAAAAAGTTCAGTTCCGATGTAAGCTGAGAGTTCAGCTTGAATCTCTGTTGTTATAGTCCCTAGGAAAAGGCAGTGGTTAGGGTGGTTTAAACCACTCCAACGACTTCCAAGTGTTTTCATTGTTTTTCTTGACAGCCACCAGATAATCCTAAGAGTGGAAATGCCACGTGCAACAAAGCCATACAGTCTAGTACAATGTTTCCCTACACAGCGCACTTCCCTCCTACTCATTTAGGGACTGTTCATAATTAACCACTAGGGGAGGAGTAGAGAATTTGCAAAAGAGTCTTGTTCAAAATTGTACCCCCCCCCCCCACACACACACACACTGAAAGTTTGAGCAAAATTTCATCATTATAGTTCTGAGTCTGTGCAAAAAAGATGCCCCCACCCCACCCCCTACACACACACTTTTAGAGTCTGCGCAAAAAAGTCCCCCCCCCCCCCTGAATATTCTCCCCTCCCCCTCCCCTCCTCAGCGGTTAAAAATGTACAGTCCCTTATTTATGTATTTTTCGTACACCCGCACAGACAACAGCGCCCCCAGCGTGAGTGACATGAGTTGTGACTCTGCCACGCGCCACCAGAGGTCGTGGAGTATACTCATGTGTCTGTCGGACGGTGAGAGTGATGGTGTCTGCGTCCAACAGACGGCGCCACCGCCCCAGCCTGACATACTCCAGCACAGGGTGAGACAATTTTTGCATTTTTGCATTTTTTCTGATTTTTTCTCATTTTCCCTCCTTTTTAGTACTTGTTACATGGGTTAGATTTTCAGAAATTGTACAATTGGCAGCTGTACACATTAAGTACATTTTGCTAAATTAGGCTGCAATTTGGTCAATACTTGGTAAATTTGAGAATATTCGGCATTGCATTGATTCTAGCAATCTGTTTGGTTAGGTTGAACTGTATTTTGAACTTTATTTTCGTCTGAAATGTGGGGTATTTGAGAAGATTGGTGAAGGTGAATTGTACATCTTCTGAAAATCTGACCCATGTACTAATTCGTTGTTCATGTATTGGGGAACTGTTTTTTAGCACTTGTTACTTAAAGCCTTGCACCGACACTTTGTGATCTGTCCTCGCCTAGTACATACATTCGTTGTTCATGGGGCAGCCAAATGAATAGCCAGAGCACCATTACAGCAGGGCTACAACTTCAACTCAGATCTTTGATTTGGGGATTAAGTGTGATGTGTTATAGGAAAATCAGTCACATGTCGCAAAATTGATATTTTAAGTGATTCATTCACAAGTTATCTTTCTAGAAATGTACCCATGTTCAGGGTATTTAATGCCCCTATAGTGGTATACATACATATAACAACTTTCATGACGGTCTATTAAATATATTCATGCATTTCTAAGGTCATCTTATAAAGTATATTTAGCTACTTTACAAGTAAATGTTGAAATATTAAATACCAGAAATATTGCAAATGTTTTATTCAAAATTAAATATATCAATCCCAGCTAGGAAGTGAGCTCATGTAGATCTCACTATGAGCTCAGAAACTTCTCATGTATGTGATATCAGAACTGTGAGGTCTGGGTGAGGTTTTTGTGATCTTGCATATGTGATCTCACATGAATGGTTTCAGTGTGATCTCAGTGTGAGTTCACAAGTTCTAGCTCACATTTAGCTAACAGCTGTGATATCTCAGTGAGCTCAGAAACTTCTCATAGATGTGAGATCAGAACTATGAGGTCTGGGTGAGATGTTTGTGATCTTGCATATGTGATCTCATATGAATGGTTTCAGTGTGATCTCAGTGTGAGTTCACAAGTTCTAGCTTACATTTAGCTAACAACTGTGATATCTCAGTGAGCTCAGAAACTTCTCATAGATGTGAGATCAGAACTATGAGGTCTGGGTGAGATGTTTGTGATCTTGCATATGTGATCTCACATGAATAATTGGTTTTGGGCAACATTGGTAGAGTGCCAATTTTTGAGATATTCGACCCACTAGTTGTCGGCCATCCTGTGCCGATGGAAAAGAAATAACCCCCCACAACTGTAGCTCCATGTCTCTAGTTTCCATAAATACCAAGGACAAGTCAATCTGGCCAGAAATAAAGGCTGTAGCAGTGTTTTTGTGAGGCCATGTTTGGTGGAAATATAAAATCGCCCATTATCGCCATGCCGAACGTCCCGCCGATCAGACATGCCCGATCGTTTCCCCGTCTGGAGCAAGTTTGAAACATAGATGAGTGTTGCCATTTGAAAGACTGGGAGAATACATGTTTATCTCTAGATCCTGCAAATCTCAAAAGTCTGTGTGGAAGGGAAGGGTGTTTTATTTGAGCCCAGATTTTGGCAAGACTTGCAAAAACGGGAAGGTCTTAAAAGAGACAATGGCGTATATTTTTTGTGACTTAAACAAATTTCTGCTGGTGTGGCATTGGCCCATCCATACACAAAACTTACAAATAAATGATTGCCAATGTCTTTAGATCATGCAGGTCTTTAATTTGAATCAATACGAGCAAGTGGGAGGAAACCAGAGACCAAAAGGTGATGCAACCTCCAACCGGGCCAAGAGGAACATGTTTTCTAGATTTGTCTAGGCTTGTCAAAAAATGAAACAGTCAATTTTGGGAGCATTGCAGGCAGCTAGGGCTTAGATATTCGAGTATGACATGAAGCGGGCCCTGTTCTACCCTGGTGCCAAAGGAAATTCTATTCCGAGTATTCCTTCATTTTCAAAAGAAAGTATCCGTTTTGGGTTGCAAAGTGGGTAGAAAGAGTTAGGCTTTTTAGTTACATGTCTATGGCAGAACAAGTGAAAAATTCGACTTTTTTCTGGTGGCCCATAGAAATTTGTGACCTAGTCCAGTTTTTTCCCCTCTTTTCAAATCTGGCCTCCAATGTTTTCTATTGGCATTATTGGCGACGTTATCGGCAATCCGACTTTCTCACCAGGTGGCAGTACCGTAGAACTTGGCTTTCACTAGGTGCCCTCACAGGTTACTACATGCCATTTACAATTTCTATTAGAACAAAAGTCTCACTAGTAATACTTATATGAGGCATTTATACCTTATAGATATTACACTTTATAAACTTGGGAATATTGAAAGCAATGAAATCAATACTTTATTTGTATAACTTACCTGCTTGATGTTGAAAAATGTTGTGAAGAAAGCACCCTTATAATTCTAATATTATTATTATGAGTACTACTGAAGTACCCAGATTGTCAAACACCAAGTTGCAATGGATACCTATGTTAGTTACAGGAGAGGAAAAGTCAAGCAAAGGGACTGCATATAATATGCAGTCTCTCCTTGAATGCTCTTGGGCGAAATGCTTCTGTGGAGAAACATTCTACCTTAGCATTGAGCACAAATCTGCTGTTTAGAAGCTGATCAGTAGTGCAAAAGACAAGTCTAGTCTTGTCATCTTATTGATTAATAAGAGTGAGATTGTGTGAGAGTATACTGTTAGTTCACATTGTGACATTAGATATTGACCTCACCATGAGATCATAGTATGAGTATACTGTGAGGTCACATTGAGAGATCATATTGATGCCACTGTGAAGTTACACTTTGACCTCACCCGTGAGGTCATACTATGACCTCAGAGTGAGATCATACTTATGACCTCACAGTGAGATCATAGTATGAGTATACTGTGAGGTCACATTGAGAGATCATTTTGATGCCACTGTGAAGTTACACTTTGACCTCACCCGTGAGGTCATAGTATGAGCTCACTGTGATAAATATTGTGAGCTCTCAGTGAGCTCACTGTGATCACACATTCTTAGCTGGGTTAAACTTAAAAACATACATAGAAATATTGTATTCGATGTCCTACTGTTTACTACCATTAGAATCGGCTTGATCTCATCTTTTCAAATATGATGATATCTCAAAATTCATTTTTTGCGACTTGTGACTCATTTTCCTGTAACACATCACAAATAAATAGCCAGAGTACCATTTCAGGGCTACTACTCAGCAGATCCGTGACTTGGGGCCAAATTGATAGGTCGAAGTTGGATAGGTCTGTTATTGAGAGTGTAATAGTGCAGGGTTGTGGGGCCTTTATTTTTGTCGGATGAAAATATGTGATGTGTTTCATGAAAATGAGTCATAAGTCGCAAAATGGATATTTTTCAAAGTGGTTTATTTATAAGATATCTTTGTTGGAATATTCTATATTTTGGGATACTTCATGCTGCTAGTAATATAAATAAATGTACGGAATTTCAAGGCAATGTATCAAGTACATCTATGCATTTCTAAGGTCATCTTATGGAGTATATTTAGGTACTTTATTAGTAATTATCCACCCAAAATATCAATAATTTTATTTTTTCAAAAATAAATATATCAAACTTATAATATAGAAACACTATCTAGATGTCCTTGATGTTTACTACCATTAGAATCGGCTTGAGCTCATCTATTCAGATATGATAATATCTCAAAATCCATTTTTTGCGACTTATGCCTCATTTTCCTGAATTACATCACAAATATCGAATACCTGAGTAGAATTAATGGTCCAAAACACTGTTTGGCACTGCCCACCACTCTCGTGGGCCCGTGATGCAAAACTGCATAACAGTATACTCTGTTCGAGTCCTGTTGGCAGTAAACATCAAAGCCCGCATCAAAGTGGGCAACGGTTAAGCCTATGGGGTGCCGCTGCCTACAGGACTCATAGAGTGTGTAGCTCAGTATAAAACTAAAACGATATCACCACTTGTGTTGCAGTTCTTCGAGAATTAAAAATTATCACAATATCCTGGGGTTAGGTTAGGGTTCAGTCTTTCAAACTTCTGGCTAAAGTCTACATTTTATCGCGCTGTAATCTAACAGTAATGTTACAGGAAAATGAGTCACAAGTCGCAAAAGATAATTTCTTGAGATATTATCACATTTGTGATCTGTCCTCGCCTCAAACACTGTTTGGCACTGCCCACCACTCTCGTGGGCCCGTGATCAAAACTGCATAACAGAATACTCTGTTCGAGTCCTGTTGGCAGTAAACATCAAAGCCCGCATCAAAGTGGGTAACGGTTAAGCCTATGGGGTGCCGCTGCCTACAGGACTCATAGAGTGTAGCTCAGTAAAAAAACTAAAACGATATCACCACTTTTGTCTTTCAAAATTCTGGCTAAATTCTACGTTTTATTGGGCTGTAACAAGTCGCAAGAAATATTCTTTCAAGATATTATCACATTTGAAAAAAGGAGATCAAGCGGATTCCAATGATGGTAAACATTTGGGCATCCAATAACTTCTTCTATATTTGTGTATGCGTGAAAAAAGTTAGCAATATTTCTTAATGGACACTTACTATAGTAAAGTAGGTAAATTTAGTTAAATATACTTTTAGGGTAACCTCCGATATGCAGAGATGTATTCAATATACACAGTCTTCAAATTCGGTACATATATTCATGCTACTAACAGTGCTGAACACTCCAAAAATGAGTTCAGAAAGGAATAGAAATATTTAAAACACTGTCTTGAAATTTCGTACATGTATTCATGCTACAAGTAGCACTAAACACCTCAAAAAAGAAAATATTCCCACAAATACATCCTGTGAATAAATCACTTTAGAAAATATCAATTTTGCAACTTAAGATTTTCCTGTAACCCATCATATATGATTGGCAATGCTTCTCTGAACTTATAGCCGAGAATGACAAACGCAAGAGGCTGGGGCTTATCTCGGCGAGGGCCCAAACGTCTATAAGGGAAGCAACATCATATCTGGTGTCTAATAGGGGCTGACTCTTTACTTGCTATCTCTGACGCAAAATCAATGCGCTTTTTATGGGACCTTTCCAAGTTTCACCTTGGAACATACTCAAAGTGAAGGTTGTGGGGGAAGTGGGCAGTGGGGCCAGATCATCAGAAAATGGACAATTCACCTTCACTGATCCTTTCAAATAATCCATATTTAAGAGATAAAGGACGTTCAAAATACAGTTTAACACAACAAAATAAATATTTCTAATCAAGGTGACACAAAATATACTCGAATATACATTGTATGTCTAATTTTCCAGCCCAATTTAGCAGAATTTACCAAATTTGTAGAGCTGCAAATTGTACATTTTCTGCAAATCTGATCCAGTACTTGAACTGGTGGAGGGGAGCAGGTCAGAGGCTCGTGCATGGAATGAGCTTCTCCCTAAGTCCCTCTCTGTCAGCCCAACACACGTCAGATCTCGTTCTGTGAGGCCCTCCGTCTACTACTCCCGCCTTTCCTGGGGGATTATTAGTGGTGGAGTCTGAGGTGTGTGTGTATGGGTCAGATTTTCAGAAAATGTACAATTCACCATCACCAATTCTCACAAATAACCCTAATTTCAGACAAAAATAAAGTTCAAAATACAGTTCAACCTAACCAAACAGATCGGTAGAATCAATGCAATGCCAAATATACTCGGATTTACCTAGTATTGATCGAATTGCAGCCTAATTTAGGAGAATTTACTAAATGTGTAGAGCTGCCAATTGTACACTTTGTGAAAATCTGACCCATATGATAAAATGTAGTAAGTTGTCTAGGGTTGTGATGTGCTACATGACTCATGCTGCCAAATTTCATGATATTTTCCAAAGTGTTTTATTCACATGATAAATGTGTGGGAATGTTTTCATTTTTGAGATGATTAAAGCTCTTTGTTGCATAAACATATTTACCAAATTCCAAGACAGTGTATCAAATATATCTATGCATTTCTAGTGTCATTCTTTAGAGTATTTAATAGTCACTTTACTAGTAATTGTCCACCCAGAAATATTGCAAACTTGTTTTCAAAGATATAAATATCAAACTTAAAATTGATGTTCAAGTGTTTCCCATCATTAGAATCGGCTTGATCTCATCATTTCAAATATGATGATATCTCAAAATACATTTTTTGTGACGTGTGACTCATTTTCCCTGTAACACATCACATTATTTATTATTATTATTTATTTATGTTGCTGATTTTGCGGTCTTAATGGAATTAAAATGTCACTTTGCGATTTAAGGCGAGAGGCTTTCCCTCCGTTTGAAGGGACTCTCTTATCCTTGGGCCTAGACTGGTCCCCTGACTCATATACAGAGCTTGGAAGGAGGCCAGCATAGCCATCAAACCAATCCAGTATCATGTATTCTGATCTAACACATTGATGTGTGCATTACGGCTATAATTATAGATAGCTATCTGCCTAATCATGGGGCGACTCCACGTCCAGTAAATAATTTACTTTTGATCCAGCGCAATCTACCCCCCACGATTACAATGAACATAAAAATTAATAGCGTAAGTCTGTATACTTGCAAAATATGCCTTTAAATTTCTAGGAAATTGAAAATTTGCTTCACGGTTGAACTGTTATCTTTGTAAGCATAAGAGACTCAACAGAAAATGGAAAGATAGCATGAAACAATACCCCTGCGGGTGAATCTAAGGACAAGCTAGTGAGGATGTATTGATTATTGTGTCTTATCCTGTCCTCCCTATAGAAGTGGCATACATAGATGCGGTCAGAGATGATGGCTGCAGTGTATGGGAGCTAGACTGAACTCTGCGAGAAACGCTTTGAATGACCTTGCAACCCTTGCTTCTCTGTCATTCAGTTAAAATCAGTTGTGGCAGTTGGGCCAGCCACAGGGCATTGGGCGGGGGAAGGAGGAGGGGAATGGGAGGTGTATGGACTATGTAAACGGCAGGGAATGGACTAGGGGAGGAATACCATGCATTTCTTACATCAGCTGACGTCAAAATGTTCTGCTTCAAAAGAAATCTTTGTATAGTACAATACAAGTTTACTCTTAAATTAAAGAATGTCATTAAGGGATAACTTGACTGTTGTATCAAGGATTTAGGGACAATAGAATCTTTAAAAAATATAAAAAATTCATGTAATAATTAGTAAGAATCCTTGTAACATTATCATCATTTTAAACTTTCGTTCCGCTTGAACTCGGAAGATTGTAACTCCTTAAAATCTTCTAATGTATTAATTTTATTCAACATTTGGTTCAAGTCTGGCTGTAGGAACTGCTCTGCAGAAGCTAATGACCAATTCCTGTATCTTTATTACTGGAATACAAATATTTATATGTATAGTTTATAGCGATTACCCTATAGACATAAATCCATAAAATAATGTGATAAATCCTTGAAATAATGTAATAAGATTTGATTTTGAATCAAAAGCAATTGACGCTATTCGTGTTTGAATAAATCAAATGAAGCAGATTCTATTCTTGAAAAACAAGTTTGCAATATTTCTGGCCGGACATTTTTTTTTAGTAAGGTACCTAAATATTCTCCATAAGAGGACCTTAGAAATGCAGTGATATATTTAATGCACAGGCTTGGAATTTAGTACATGCATTCATGCTATATACGAGCAGCGTTAATCACCCCCAAAATGAAAACATTCCCATGAAGATATTTTTTAATAAAACACTTTGAAGAATATCCGTTTTGCAACATGTAACTCATTTTCCTATAACACATCACATATATATGATATATATTCTAATCTACACTATTGAGCCTCACTGGTTCCACTGGTATTATAGATTCTCAAATGTTATCTCCCTATAAGGGTCAAATTTCCAGAAAATGCACAATCTACAGCTCTACACATTTATCAAATTGTGCTAAATTTGAGTGGGAAAATGGTAAATACAGAGTATATCTTAGTGTATTATATAGAGTATTCATTCAATAAATCTCTCTGGTTATGTTGAACTGTATTTTGAACCAAATTCTCTTCATAAATTATGGGTTATTTGAGAGGATTGGTGAAGGTCAATTGTACATTTTCTGGCCACTTGACCCATGAGCTTCTGCCACTACAACTGCCCTCAGGTTATGTGAAGTTAGTGAAGGAAGCCCGGCCAGCAGGGCATAAATAAACTCATTCATCATTCCCTGCGTGGTGTTTATTCCGGCATTAACATGTTCCGGCAGTAAAGCTGTCATTGAGAAGACATAAATACTGTGTTCTTAGGGCAGTACGAGTTGAGTAGGACATCACTTATCTAGACAGACTAGGCCGAATTAAAGATAAGAGAGTGCCTTCAAACGGAGGGAAAGCCTCTCACCTCATATCGCAAAGTGCCATTATAATTCCATTATAATGAATATTGTTTTTTAACGCCTAGTCCCGGGTCAAGAAACCGATCAGCGAAGTTGGCGTCCAATCACTGACATTCTTATCTGATCTGAGGGGCTTGGGCCTGGACTGGGATGATTATTTTGCCCAAACCAAGGATATTTTAGATTGAATCACAAATATTGTTGAATGTCATGCGTAACTGCTCATTATAGATGTATAATTATAGGGCCACCTAGACATGACATTCGGACAGAACAGAAAAACAGAACAGAAAACAGTTGCTAAACTTTGCTATGGCATAGTCCATAGTGGAGAAGAAAATATGGTTGTTATCCAATAGAACAAAAATTAGATCAAGGCTCAGATTGAAAAAAACAGTAACAAAAGACTTCAGATTGAAGGTAAATGGACACAGGCACTGAACACTGTTAAACCTAGTGAAACGAATATAAAAATGACCACCACCAAGATCACTGAGATTTTTAAAACACACACAAAAAAAAAACCTGCACAAATTATCATAGACCTTTTAGAGATGAACAGAAAAAATCCAAATATCAGTAATGTGTCAGTTTCATCTAAACGTTTGAAAGGATTATAGCATATTTGATTCCTACTGCACGAAACAATGCTGAACTGCCAGCTGATTTTGCAGTTCCGCAACTTGTGAAAAAACTCGGTTCTCCAATATAATAAAAAAAGGTATTATAATTCAACAAGAAAAAATGAGATAGAACATTTTACCAGTGCAAACATATGCTAATAAATAATACATTATACCATTTATATCTTGTTATTAGGTGAACCAGATTTAACCCATAGTGGAGCACCTGGGAACAAAAGTAGCCTTATGTCACACACTGAGCTCCGTCAAACATATTCCGTCATCATTATGTAACAAATCACACACACCCCTATTGAAACTATCATATGAATCCTATGTCTAATATCCTAGCCTCAAGAAATCCTAGCCCAGCATCCGTTAAAGTCAGGTAGCTTAGTTAGACACATTTGTGGGCAGAAAACCATGGCTATTCCTAGTTAAGATAAGATAAGATAAGATAGAGGTTTTTTATTTGTCTTTTGTCTAAAGATGTACAAAAATATTTTGCTTATGAGGAAGACAAACTGGTCGATATGCCTTATGGGACAAAATTGATGAATTGACCCGTTTCTTCCGGCAATTACCGTCTTTTGGAATAAGGTTCGAGCGACTAAAAGAGTTCTATGTCTAAAGCTACTTAATAAATGAATGATAAAATAAAATAAAATAATTATTGACTTGAATTAATCCCGTGAGCCCACGTTATAATAATGTTCCTTTGTGCGATCTCATGTATTTCATACTTGATCACTCTAATAGAGGATTTGCATAGCCGCCATTCTGAATCCTGATTTGCATGGCATTATGGGACTAATCGTACAGTGGAAAATCTTTAGAAATCATGCCATGTTCAGCATGGAGCATGATTTATCAATGCTCTAACGTCAATATCCATGTGTTATACATGTTTCCATAACACAAGCCTCCATCTTTCCTATCATGCATTTGGTTTTCATTGGTCATTTATATAGGCTGTGATATTGGTGAAAACATTCTTGCAATTTTAGAAAAAAATGTTGCAAAATATTTGTCTGTTACATATCAACGGAATCCATACCTTGATGCACTGCAGTAGACATGCGCAGTGAGCACATGCAAACCCCTTATTGTTTTACATTGCCGTATAAACATTCTTAGATAAAAGAAATAAAAGAAATTTCTATCTTGTATTTAGGTGAACCAGATTCAGCCCATAGTGGAGCACCTGGGTACAAAAGCAGCCTTATGTCATACCCTCAGCTCAGTCAAACATATTCCTTCATTACGCCGCACCCAGGTGTCGCTGCCGTGCTTCAGTCTTCCCGCGGAGTGGAGCCACTTCCTGCTCCTGGCGGACGCTATGGGCAACCAGGCCAAGTGGGTGGTTAAACCCTCGCACACCCACCAGGGGACAGCACCTGACACTACCGCCCAGACACACACACAGGTGGCAGCACCGCTCATGCTGGTGCAACCCACCAAGCATCGCGATGTGCAGAAGTTACGAGAGTGAGTAACTCAATGTTATTTTTTGTTATTTTTTGTTTTTAATTGATTTGAATTGAAAAATACTCTATTTTTCTGAGATTTTATAAGTATGAGATCGGCGAATTATAAATGGGTAACCAGACTTATGGATAACATCCAGGTCTTTCACCTTTATAGAAAAAATATTGCTATACTAAGAGAATGGCTGTCTAATAAGTACACGATATTAACAATACATAATACAAGTTATAAAACAAGTTATTCCATATGAAAAAAGTTATTACGTTATAAAACAAGTTGTAAAACAGATAATCCAAAAACCAATAATATGATCTTTCATGATACATAGCACCGTCAGTTAATTTAAACACTAATAATATTTGAGTTCTTATAATTAACTCCAATGTCATATAATATTTTAAACATAGATATTTTCTGTATACTTCTTAGCTTTTTTCTTTTGAAACATTTGTATTTCCTTATCTACATAAAACAAGTGAACGCATCGCTCTTTTGAGCGTTCTTCGTGCTTCCCATACCCACTTCATTTTCAACATAATTTTCAAAACGTGTTTGAATATGAAGTCAAATAATTTAAAACCATGGAACGGAACGGAATAGTTTAATATCAAAAGAAGCTCATCAAATTACAAGTAATCAATTCCCCAAGTTCAAATGCAGAAGGAGTTTCCTAACCTTATTGTTAATACAATCTTCCCATTTTACTTTCAGATTTAGTCACAGAAGTTCGGTTGTACAGTTATACCAGGAGAATCCCTTGTTATTGTTTGGGATGCCGTTCAGCGTGACGGCCTTTGTGCTGGTCACCTCCCTGTCCCCGCCGCGCTTCTACTGCCATTCAGACGGGCTCGTGCAATACCGCAGCGACTACCAACGCAATTTTAAAAAGGTAGAAACTTTTTTTCAATAAGTTATTTTTCAATCTATAAAATTCGGGGAAAAGATCGCTGTATTTGGCTAAAATATATCTTTTTGCAGGCATTGAATTTGTGCAAGTTTGGTGTACATTGTTTGGTGTGCATTGTTTACAGTGAAATCTCTTCTTTCTTTTTTTTTTTTACAAAACGTTCTCCATCAGTGTTACAACTTGGTTTATAACTTGAATATATATTTTAGAATATTGTCGAGCTATTGTTGGTGGAGAAATAAAAAAAGACCGGAGGCTTTAAATCCCGGGATCCGACTGACTTACTTTTATTATCCAAATGATACACATGAGTTGTAGAATGGTCGTGATTGTTGTTGGCTGATACATTTCTATATGAACTCTGATGTTACATGATCCTCTTATTAGACTTGCTCAGTGCTGTGATTAATGACTTTAATAAGTGATAATTAGTGTTAATGCTAATTGGGAATATCAATAATAATGGGGTTAATTATTGTTACGCAATCATTGTGTAATATTGCGTAATAATGGTTTAACAGAATCTAACATATTTGAGTCACTATCGTTTTCCTGATGTACTCACGTAATAAAAGGCTATAATGTATGATAATTATTTGTGTTCACCAGGTACCAGGCCGGACCTGGAGCCTACCACAACTACGTCAATATCTGAGTGATACTTTTGGTGAGGAGGCGTCCAATGTGGCCTTCTCTAACATGGAGAGTGCTATCATACAAACACTGCTGGTAACTGACCATAAGTCTGAACAGGAGCCAGACAAACACAAGTACGTTGAAGAGAATTAGTTTTCACATACTATTATTCTTCGGTCATAAGTGATGAGTTACAGAAAGACAAGTAGCAAAATTTATATTTTTCAAAGTGTTTTATTCACAAGATTTCTTTGTGGAAATGTTCTCACTTTGGGGGAGTTTAGTGCTGTGTGTAGGCCTAACCTGAATGTATTTATTAAGTTTCGGGACAGTGTATTAAATATATCTAACATATCTATCTATATATCTAACATTTCTAAGGTCATCTTATACTTATAGTTATAGAGTATTTTAGCTACTTTACTAGTAAATATCCACCCAGAAATATTTTATTTTCTATTTTCAGAAATAAAAATATCAAACTTAAAATATAGAAATATTTGTGTATGTCCTGGTATTTACTATCATTGGAACCCCCTTGATCTCATCTTATCAAATATGATGATATCTCAAAATTTATTTTTTGCGACTTGTGACTCCTTTTCCTACAATACATCACATAAGAGAATTGTCTCCCCGAGTGGAAATATTCTGTTGCGATGGACTAGCTATCAGTGAAATATTCTCGGCCACGGGTTCTATTAAATAAATGGGGTAAACCCTATTTTGTTTTTTTTACTCTTGTATCTTATTATTATGTATCTGACTTTTCGGGGAAGAGTCATAATGTTAATGGATTATCAATCCTTTGTGTTTCAGATGTGAACACTGCTTCCAGCTTTTGTCATTTGAAGTCATTTTTAATTCATCATTCCATCCCTTAGTTGTAGACGTAAGTATCACTATGCCATACTCTTGCTACAAGTAATGCCACTAACAGAGTCCTGTAAAGTCATAAAGCCTAAATATATAACATTATAACATATAACATACAACATATTATGCTTATCTCCAGCAAACTCCCTGAAATCGTAAAAACACATACAAAACCCACAAAATTCATATCAGAGACAATTTAAAGATGAACTAGTCTTTGGATACAGGAGAAATCAAAATATCAACAATATGGTAGTTCCATCTGCACTCAATAATTATTGAGGAATATGCAATATACAATGCATTCGTTTTTATAGCATCTTCGATTCCTACTGCAGGAAACAATGCTGAGCTGCAAGCTGATTGTGCAGTATGTTTAGTTTTGTCAGGAACGCAACACTCCATTCCAAGTGCATGGTCAACCTTCGACCAAAAAAACCCTCAAAATCGATTTTCCAAGATGATCAAAAATAATTATAATAATAATTTCAACCTTCCTAAACAAATAATGAATTAATAATACGAAAAAAACACGAAAACATGATACTCCACATCACTGATCATGATATATATAATTATGTAGTGAACTCGGTTTGGGACTCTTAGCTTAGGAATAAAACGGAACAAGGATTACTCTCGTACTCTGGTTTTATTTCCACACAACCTGTCAGACCAACCTTTGTGGACCAGCCACAAGGGAAACATAAATGCTGCAAAACAGTATAATACAAGGTGTGGAGAATAAGGAAACGTAACATATTCTCATATAAGAAGAGTTTAATATAAGCAATACCAGAGATTGATAAGAACAACATGAAAGGACATTTCAAAGGTTTAAAATAGCAATATACAAGGTCAAGGCATAATATAAAGAGATAAATACAGATAATAGTAACAAGACACAAGACCACTCTTCCAGGGTCTGTGTTTGGATTGATCCGAGAGCTCTCGACCGCCCTCTGGTGTCAGTCCGAAAGGACTGGACTCAACCAGCGGAGTCTCGGACTCCCGAACTATATCATTGCGGAACCCTTAAAACACTCGACCACTACAAGTATTTGTATTTCTCGTTGTCATACAGTTACATCAAATTTATTATAAGTTTAGAGAAAATGGTTCTCTTGTCAACAGATGTTGGTCTTCCCAAAAGGCCTACATATATTGTTTACAATTCATAAATTCAACTTTTGGCTGATTAAACTTTTACATCGTACAGTGATATTGTAGATATTTACAGATGTTTTTTTTTTGTTTTTTTGTTTTTTTTTATTTAAAAAATTAGCCAATTACATTTAAATATTCATATCAAATACGCCTGTCGACTCTGTCGATGTTTTGTTGCGTTGCTATACACAGTTCAAATTTATTCTGGTTCATCGTTGGTAATCTGTGCAGGCTAAACATCAACTATAAACATGTACCCAGTTTGTCCTGGAAAATACAGCAGTTGTTCTACATACGAGGTTATTTACACACCTAAAGACTAGAAATTGTTGAGATATCATTTATATAGTTACTTAAACATCAGCATAAACATCAAACAGTTTCCAAGCCCCCTGTATACTAGGTGTTGTATAAATGTACTGCTTTGAGCAATTTAATTTTATTGCTACTAGTTTACAATTTCAATGTTTCTCTTACAGGTGAGTGTACAGCCTGACCTGAGTGACCTTGGTCTGAACCCTGACCTGATGGGTGCAGGAGGAGGAGGGGGCGGGGGTGCAGGGGGCAGGAGTTCACTACTGGACGATATGTTAACCCTGGTACTGGGGGCAACATCTGTAGCGGTGGACGTGGCCAAGGCCCTGGAGGAGATTAGCCATCATGTCGGCGTACAGGTACATACCAACACTAAATTAATGTCATGTCTTTTTTTTAAAACATTTTTATTGGGCAGATTTTCACAATGTGATATGTCTCATCTCCTATAAAGGTATTTACAAGTTTATCGATTAACTTCAATACTTACATGACAAATAGAGTGAGATTTAATTCTCAATGATGAGAATTTAAACAATTTTTCATGTTACATCTATCAGTACATAACATCAACGATCATTTTTTGTCGCAAAATGAGTCGCAAAATTAATATTTTTCAATGTAGTTATACTCAAGGTCTCTTTGTTGGAATATTCTCATTTTGTAGGTATTGTACCGCTTAATGTCGTATGAATGCATTTACCAAATTTGGAGACTATGTATTAAATATATCCTAGCATTTCGAAAATCATCCTATAGAATACATTTAGCTACTTTATTAGTAATGGTCCACCTAGAAATATTGCAAAAACAAATTTTCAAAAAAAAAAGATATCAAACTTAAAATCTAGAAATACTTGTGAAATGTCCTAATATCCATTTGGTTGCGACTTGTGACTCATTTTTCTGTAAAAAATCACAATTTATACTTCTGGCGAAATCTGGTTTAACACTGAAAAGCAGTACATGTATATATATTATTATATCTCACAATTTCCGTTCATATCCAATTGGTTTTAATAGGTGTGATCTGTGAAATTATATCATTATTTATCATAATCATATCAAATCAATTGGTCCGTTTTCAGGTTAAATGTTTTAGATGACATTTCTGGATATCAGTTATTACTATTAATAATAATAATGCGTTTTACCATGTTTCAGGGTGTCGACTGTCAACCCTTACATCAGCTGTGTCTAACACAAGGAGATTTAGATTATTTACTGGCGGTGAGACGTGAGGCTGTACATAGAGCTGCATTTACTCCCGTGAGTATACGAATTATTTATAATAACAATAATGAATTCTTTATTTTGCTAAGACAGTAGTGAGTACACATACAAAACAGAACACAATAGGTGGTACACTTCAGATTATAATCTGGTCTTGCAGTGTATGCCTCTAGACTACTCGGGTTGATTAGCTTCCTTTAGGGGTGGGGGTTAGGGGTGGGTGAGGGTTTCTATTGGGAGTGTTCTGGAACCCCTAGGAGTACTATTTCTGGCACCATCAATAGTGCTATTTTGTTTATTTCCATGTTCATATTCTCAGCATATCAAATAAGATGCGCGGGGAAAAAATCAATCTTATATGATGATAAAATAATGACCATCCATACTATTCACATACATACGTGATCATAAATTACTTGCATAATGCCGAATAAACAGTAATGATGAACACAAAATAAAGGAAAACGCCACAACCTCAAACTTCGGTATTTTCCTGCTGATACATATTAAATCACAAAGCTTCGACCAGTTGGCGGTCTTCTTCAGAGGGGGTATTTGTTTGATAATATTACAGTAGGCCTACTGCCAGAAATGTGATATCCACTACCTAATGCATTAAATTTACACATTGTCTCTTATTTACTGTTTACTGTTGCAGCTTTACCCTTCCCCTGATGCAAATAAATATTCCACATTAATCGAGGAACTGCACAGATACTCCTCGAGGCATTCCAAGCGTGGTTCTCATCACATCAGGAAGGGGGAGCCACCACACGATAGTTCTAGTCGTCACCGCACCGCGTCCTTCCATTCAGTATTGGTTAGCATGGCTCGTTTCTATAGCAACCTAGATGCAGTGGAGGACAGCTACGATGATCTTAATCTTCCATTGTAAGTCACTCAACTTTGATAAAAATACTGATGCTAAAAAAAAAATGGCTGACATTATATGCACATGCCTCTTGATTTTGATTTGATTATAAATTTATTTACTCAGGTCACAGATACATTTCGCAAATAATACGAATTTTTCAGTACTGCCTTATTTGACATAAGTAGAGATTAAATGTTACCTTTACTACAGAAAGAGAAGACACAAATCATTACAATTGAACAGCTCCATGTTAAATAATACAATTAATAAAATATTACAAACCAAAACAAATATAATAGTGAAACATGTTCTTATAACACACAGAACATTTCTGAAACCAGAGCAAATCAGTTTCCTAGGTACATGTTGAAGACAATGGAGATACAAAAAACATAATATAAAACACCATCACCTGCGCCGTGCTCGTACACATAGCCCATTTCATATTCCAATTTAATTTTGTTAATTTCCTAAATCTAAAGTTATGTCCTTCTCTAATACCCTAACAGCCTCCAGATGTGTCTTCTATTGTTTAATTCTCTGTCTCTGTCTGTCTCTGTCTGTCTCTGTCTGTCTCTGTCTGTCTCTGTCTGTCTCTGTCTGTCTCTGTCTGTCTCTGTCTGTCTCTGTCTGTCTCTGTCTGTCTCTGTCTGTCTGTCTCTGTCTGTCTCTGTCTGTCTCTGTCTGTCTCTGTCTGTCTCTGTCTGCCTCTGTCTGTCTCTGTCTGTCTCTGTCTGTCTCTGTCTGTCTCTGTCTGTCTCTGTCTGTCTCTGTCTGTCTCTGTCTGTCTCTGTCTGTCTCTGTCTGTCTCTGTCTGTCTCTGTCTGTCTCTGTCTGTCTCTGTCTGTCTCTGTCTGTCTCTGTCTGTCTCTGTCTGTCTCTGTCTGTCTCTGTCTGTCTCTGTCTGTCTCTGTCTGTCTCTGTCTGTCTCTGTCTGTCTCTGTCTGTCTCTGTCTGCCTGTCTGCGCCTGGCCCCCTCTCTCACTCTCTCACCCCAGCTCCCCCCCCCCTCCAACACCCCCTCCATCCCCTTCCTCTTCCCCTCTCCACTCCTACTCTACCCCAGGTTTGGCGCGGGTAGGCCCGTCGTCACGCCTGTTTGCCTCCCTGTTAGATTACTGTTAAACACTGATTGATTTGTGAGGCCAGTGCATGTGCCTTCAGCTTGGGTAAACACCTTGCATATAGGTTGCCTCGACACATACATCTACCTATAAATACAGTAATGATTTGAAAATATTTTATTCAGGACACAGACATTTCCATACATAGTACGAATATTCCCAGAATAGCCTGAATTACTTTTAATTTACATCACATCGAAATTCAATTAGGAAAGGAAAAGAGTAATTAATAAGAACTATATATGAAGTTATTTGAACATTCAATCTTCTCAATATCATTACCAAAATGATCTGATCTGGTAGTATAGTGCTAAGTAAATTATTACATCTAGACAAGAGAATTCATATCAGATATACTTTACGCTTTTTTATCCCATTCATTCCTTGTCAGTATCAGAAACATTTTATTAAAAACATAGCAATTTTTTTCTCAAAACGGTAGCCATGTTTCCAGGCAGCTAAACATGTGAAATAGGATAAATCAGCTTGAAATTAATCATAGTGTGTTTAAAAATTCAAATTTACATCAGATGCAACAAATAATTTCACTTGTATTAGGAATTTCCCTAACTCCGTTTCTTTACCTACGTTTTTGCCTTTTTTTAGAATTGCACGTCTTAGGAGATGCACCATAGACCGTAGATACAGTGTATGTGATTATTTATCTTTTATTTCAGATTCCAAGACAGTAGAAATTCACATCAGGGAGCTCCAAAACTCGTTGAAAATATATTCCAGAATAATACAAAAATTGACAGTAAGTGGCTCTTATCATATGAATTTCCTACAAATAGCAAATAATGTTTCATGTTTAAATTACAGTAAAATAAATTAACCTTTTGGGTATGAAATATGTCGCATAAAGATCTGTCACCAACTCACAAGTTCTTGTACAACTTTCAGCCAAATATATCCGTCAATCGTGCAGTGAGGGTGAGTAATAATGAATTTTACCGTTTGTGTCTCCGTCATTATGTAACATTCTATCTATGTATCTATAACAATAAACAATGAGTAAAGTGTAGGGGTGTAATATTGCCTATAGCTTATATTGTAGCTTCAGTTTATATGGCACCTATATAGATCACCATCATATAGGTCATCTATGAAACAATTACTAAGGACCTTCCTGTAGTGTAATTTGATTTTTCCCTATTTTCATTTAATCGAGAGAATTATATTAGATATGGCATACATGTTTGAAAGCTGCATTCTCAGCTATCACGACCAAAAAGAAATCTTGGCAAATTTACTCATAATTATTGTGACTTATAAGACCGGATTCACCAATATTATGCGGGTGTTATTTGTTTAATAATCATCACACAAGAATTTGAAGGTAAATCTGCCGAGAGAAAACAGCCGCCGGTGAGAGATAATAACAGAAGTCCTAATTGGAAAGGATTCCGATGGGTCCTCCAAATACAAATGAGGACGTTTTAGAAGCCCTTTAGCATAGATAGAAGCCTCCAAAATTGTGGTCAAATGACTCTTAGATGTATTGGAAAAGAATGGAACAAAAAGTAGAAAATATTTAGATTTTGACCGACGTTAACTGAGAGTACAGCTTTGAGTAACAGTATAGATTTTCTTGTGGTCACTTAGAAATGCAATAAAGGAAAATGGAGATGAAAACTTGATGTGTTGTTGTTTTGCAGACAAGTCTAGCATGCCGCAGCTGGCTGGGTTCTACACTGAGCCTTCACTGAACATCACACCCAGTGCGGGTAGTGGGGATGTGTTCGAGTACTACGCCACCGTACCCTACGATGTCTTCCTGGTCAAGGTGTGGGCGCATGCGCAGAACTGTTACTGCGAGGCACGACTGGATGACAAGTATGGTCTCTCCAGGTAAGCACATGTGTGGGTCTCAATGATTAGGCAAAAATAAAGAAAACAAAGAAATAGGTTTTTCCTATGTATCTATAGTTGAAAACTAGAATGGGGTGGAGGGGGCAGTATGGTCATTTCTTTCTTCTTTTTCTTTCTTTTTTCTTTTTATTACTTAGGGAACCACTATCCCGGAACTGAAAAAAAAATCTATTTTCTGTCTTATTTCATGACAGTAGTTGTTTTAAACATAAGATATAGGCCTAGAGTTTTCTGGTTTGGAGGACTTGTTTTCCTGCTTTAATTAGCTTTTTTATAAAAAAAATAATTTCAAAACATAGGGACGGTAAGAAAACTTTGAGGTGTGGTAAGTCTTTCTATGCAGGAGGGGGGGGGGGGAGGGAGTAAATCGGAAACACGCCTATTTTTTTGTTTTCTGTATGATGTATTATTTCCTAATTCCATTAAGAAATATGGTGATGAAGTATGATACAGAGTGCTCACAGTCACTAACTTGACTAAGTGTCAAACTTACATTTGTTTTAGCCTACTTACAACATGAAAGAGTAGGTCAAGTTAATGTAAACGACAAGAAGTAAAAAACGTTAGTAAACAATGCATTAGCGCCTCCACTGTTGTATTATACCGGTCCGTGAAGTCCGTAAGATCTTCCTAGAGATAATGCCATCCAAAACATCGAAATTATGCTCATGAAAATTCGGGTGCAAGATCATGGCTGGACATTTGGAATTCAATTCATTATTATTTTTGAATCTAAGATACATCTGGATATATAAATCCAGGTCTTTCAGTATCATATGTTCCTTAACTAACGGGTGTGAGTCAGAATTAAAATTGAAAGTTATTATAGGTTAGTTATAGAGTGTGTTACTATAAAGGTTTGCTACAATTAAGTGAGTATCAGTTGTAAACTGAAAGAGTGTGATAAAATGACATACTTTCACTTTCTTAACTAATAATAGAAATAGTTTTAAATTAGGTCATAAGTGATACATATATAGATTAGTGTGAGTAAATGTTTGTTTATCATAATTATATGAGTTATGAAAGTGTGAAAACTGAAAAAAAATATGAAAAGGTTATAATATTTAAAAATTAGTTCACCTCTGAAACAAAGGGGATATACTGTGCCCATATCACCCCCCCCCCCCCCCTTACCCTATATAATATGGGTAAGATTTTCAGAAAATGTACAATTGGCAGCTGTACTCATTTAGTAAATTCTGCCAAATGAAGCTGCAATGTGGTCAATACTAGGTGAATTCGTGTATATGTGGCATTGCATTGATTCTCGCAATCTGTTTGGTTAGGTTGAACTGTGTTTTGAACTTTATTTTCGTCTGAAATCTGGATTATTTGAGAAGATTGGTGAATTTGAATTGTACATTTTCTGGAGATTGCACCCATATATAGCTAATTGTGTGTAAAAGTTCGCTGTTATGTCATCATATATGACTTATGTCCATCTATTGTTTAATCAAGTTCAACCTAACCAAACAGATTGCTAGAATCAATGCAATGCCGAATACACTAAATTTTACCTAGTATTGACCAAATTGCAGCTTAATTTAGCAGAATTTACTAAATGTGTAGAATTGCTGATTGTATATTTTTTGACAATCTGATCCATTATATAGCTAATAGTGTGTAAAGGTGTGTCATCCTATATGCCTAATGCCTATGTTACTATTGTGTCCTCCTCCACAGACCGTCTAACTACACACTAGGCCTGGGGGCTAACAAGGTGAGTATATTAGTGGTGGACGTTACCCACACGGAGCCGTGGATCCTGGCCACCTACACCCTGCACATCTACAGACAGAGTCCCGGGGAAGGACTCACCACTAGTCTAGTCTTCAACCCTGCACTGCCTCACATGGTCTGCGCACTCCAACAGGTAATAGTCAATATATATATCATCATATTGCACAGGAATTGTACAATAAACACTAATTAAACAACACGAAATTATAGACATACTAATTAATGATATGGCTATATCATCATGAGTATCTGGGTCAGATTTTCAGAAAATCTACAATTGGCAGCTGTACACATTTAGGAATTCTGCTAAATTAGGCTGCAATTTGGCCATTATTAGGTAAATTCGAGTATATTCGGCATTGCATTGATTCTAGCAATCTGTTTGGTTAGGTTGAACTGTATTTTGAACTTTATTTTCGTCTAAAATTAGGGTTATTTGAGAAGATTGGCGAAGTTGAATTGTACATTTTCTGAAAATCTGACCCATGTCTCAGGAAAATGAGTCACAAGTCGCAAAATTGATATATTTCAAATTGATTTATTCACAAGATCCCTTTTTAGGAATTTGCATTTTTGAGGTATGTACCGTTTGAATTCGTATGAAGGTATTCTCCAAATTTCAAGATTGTGTCTAATATTTATCCTTGCATTTCTAAGGTCATCCTATGGAGTATATTTAGCTACTTTACTAGTAAATGTCCACCAAGAAATATTGAAAAACTTTTTACTTATTTTTCAAAAATATAAATATCAAAATTTAGAAATACCTATTTTCTCATCTTTTTAAATATGATGATATCTCAAAAAAACTTTTGCGACTTAGGCAATTGTTTTCATCTGTAGAATGGAAACATACAGTGAAATTCGTAGTAATTCTGCCTTCTTTTCTTAAATAAAATGTAAAAGTTTTTCAATTTCAAATTATGTAAATATTTGCATTCATGCAACATATCCAGATAGACTACTGCAATCTATATAGATGATAATATGTCGGCCATTTTGATGAGATCTCTTTGATTCGCACCAGGAATCCAGTAAATACCATATTTGGACACACTGCATCTCATGATTATGTATAAAACCTTACAAAGAAATATCATAAAATGAATAAAAGGCATCTTTCGTAAGCAATCGATCCTCATAGCAACCAACATGTAGGCTACAGTCTAGGCTCAAAGTTGAAGGGGTCCCTTCAAACTGAGGGAAAGCCTCTCGCTCCTTACCGCAAAATACCATTATAATCTCATCTGGATGCCTCCTACTGGGTCAGAAAAAATATTTGCGCAGTAGGCGTCCAATCACTGACATTGCATTATCTGATCTGAAAGTCTGTAGGCCTAGACTGGCTACACTTTGGCTTCTTAAGCTTGTTACTCTTTCTGGTCCTTGGTATGACCATAAAGTGCCTTTCTGTCCCTTTTCTCTCTCTCTCTGTCTCCCTTCTTCTCTATCTCTATTTCCTGGGTATGATCATAAACTGCCTCCCTCTCAGCTCTCCTGCCCTTGATATAACCATATCAAATGTATTAATAAGGGCGTAAAGCAACCAATCTCACTCACTCACTCCCTCTCAGCCCTCCCGCCCTTGATATAACCATATTAAATGTGTTGATAAGGGTGTAAAGCAACCAATCTCACTCACTCACTCCCTCTCAGCTCTCCTGCCCTTGATATAACCATATTAAATGTGTTGATAAGGGCGTAAAGCAACTATAATCTCACTCACTCACTCCCTCTCAGCTCTCACGCCCTTGATATAACCTTTATATGTGTTGATAAGGGCGTAAAGCACCCAATCTCACTCACTTACTCCCTCTCAGCTCTCCCGCCCTTGATTTAACCATATTAAATGTGTTGATAAGGGCGTAAAGCAACCAATCTCACTCACTCACTCACTCACTCTCAGCTCTCCCACCCTTGATATAACCATATTAAATGTATTAATAAGGGCGTAAAGCTCACTCACTCACTCACTCTTATTATTCCCTTGCAGGATTGTGATCTGCCGCTGTTCCTGGATTCCCCGTGTGGACTTCACCGGACCATCCACGCCAGCTGGCCGGCCTATACGGAGCGTGCTCGCCGCCTGCCCGCCTGTACCTCGGGGGCCTCGGCCGGGCGCTGGCTCGTGCCTTGCCAGGACTGCCGCACCCGCCACTCCTGCTACTGGAGCGTCGCCAAGTGGCAACCAGACGAGTGTAGTCATCCGGGCATCGCCAGACCCGAGTTGAAGAAATGCCTTGCAGGGAAACAGGTTCGCGACGACTAAAATATACGGGTGAAATCGCCGCCAGAAAATGCACAATTTGCCTTCACAAATCCTCTCAAATAACTCTGATTTTGGACAGAAATAACCTTCAAAATCCAGTCGAACATAGCCAAACAGATTGTTTGAATCAAGGCAATACTAAATATACCCAGATATACCTAGTATTGACCATTTCTCAGTCTAATTTCTCAGAATTTAAGAATATGTGAAGATCTGCTGATTGTACATTTTCTAAAAGTCTGATCCGTACAAATCTGTTAGCGCCTTGTTAGTATATGTGGTTAAGGAGTTTACACTGGCAATGCGAAACTGACATATATAATGATAAAGTCCCATAATCAGTGATTCAGTCTAGGCTCAAAGTTGAGAGAGTCCCTTCGAACTGAGGGAAAGCCTCTCGCTCCAATTTGAGAACTGAAGTTAAATGGCAATTTGTTTTTCCAACCAATATTTCCCATCAATCACTCAAAATTACCATCCTAGTCATAAATATTTTTCTATTTTGAATTTCTTGGAAATTATTGTGAGATCACGTTTACCCATTGAGACTGAGACAGTCTAGGGTCAAAGTTCAGAGAGTCCCTTCAAACTGAGGGAAAGCCTTTCGCCCTAAACCGCAAAATGGTATCATTGTTTGCCCTATATAGGTCAGATCGTGAGAAAATGTACAATTGGCAGATCTAAATTTTGCTAAATTAGACTGGAAAATGATAAATACCAGGTATTTTTTTTGGTACTGGTCTTTATTCAGGCACGGTTACATATACATTGTAATATAAGTTTCATGTATTCTTGATTATAAATATGGTAACCACGGTTCACCCTAGGGTGATATACCACCGTTGCCTGAGTTCGGCTGGCCAGCACAACAAAAACATTAGAAAAATATACACATCATCAAGTAGTTAATGGTATTTACAGTGATCAAAGATACAGGTTGCGTGGTATAGTACAGTACAGTAGAGAAATTAATTAGCGGTCGGTCTTCTGAATAGCGGAGTTAAAAATAGCATAATTTATATCTAAGAGGGTTACCAGCGAGGCATAAGTCATATAGGAGGATTGGACACATATCGGATTATTTCAATACTGTTAGTTTAGAGAATATCTGTTCTTGACAACCTTCTTAAATTCATCAAACACGTCATACAATCGCAAGTCTCTGGGCAAGTCATTCCATATATTACATATGTTATATAGTAAAGATTTCTTAAATTTTCCAGAACGTGGTCTAGGAGGTAAAAAAATGGGTGCGCCGTCACGGCGTGTGCGTACGTTAGGCCTTAGGAACTCTTGCTTCTCAGTAACCTTATAGAAAGCACATTTAACTATATTGAGTTCGATCCTACGGCTTATTGGCAAACAATTCGAATATCTGTGAAGGTCCAGGGTTGAGGTACCCGGTTCCGATCTTAAGCAAATGCGTAACGCTCTGTTTTGCAGACGTTGTATTGTTGTGATAGTTTTGTCTGTACAGGCAGTTAAGAACATTAGCTGAAAGTCTATAGTCGGTAAAATCATGGTTTTATACGTTTGTAAAGCCGCCTGGTCGGTTAAGAATCTTCTTATTTTACTAAAAAAGTATAGTTTGCTGTTGAGGGTTTTTGTAATCATCTTAGCATTTGCTTCAAAATTAACCTCACTATCGATTAATATACCAAGATACACAAATTCAGGAACAATTTTCAATGTCACATAGTTCGTTCTCATTTCAGTGGGCAATGGACAGCGATTCAACATAGATTTGTTTCCACATATCATAACCTCTGACTTTTTCTCGTTTATCTTCATCTTATTACTAGAAGACCATAAAAATACATTATTAACATCCTCAGAAACAGTGTTGATAGCGTCCATTAATGTTCGATTGGAGTTGTATAAAACTACATCGTCGGCATACATGATGATCTTACAATTTCTTTCAATGTTAGGTAAGTCATTGATATAAATGTTAAAAAGCAATGGTCCTAAAATTGAGCCCTGAATTATCCCAGATTTAATCGCTAATTTATCAGAAATAGAGTCACCCACCCTTACACATTGTGTTCGATTCGTTAGGTAGTTTCTGAGTAGCTCGATTGTATTCACATCAATATTATAATATCGCAGTTTGTCAAGTAGTAAGGCATGGTTTATCGAAGGAAACGCAGTAGTAAAATCTATAAAACAACATACAGTAAACTCATTATTATTATTGGCTATATTAATGTCCCATACAAGGTCGCTCACCGCTTGAGAGGTGGAACAGTTTTCCCTAAAACCATGTTGGTGCTTAGAAAGGTAGTTATTTTCTTCAAAGGAATAATACAATCGGTTATAAATCAGTTGTTCAAGAATCTTGCCACAGATATGGCTTTGTCCAATTGGACGGATGTTTTTACATAGGCTAAGGTCACCCTTTTTTGGTATAGGAGTTACCACGCTGGTTTTCCACCCATTAGGGAATTTGCTGGTAGTAATACACAGGTTAAACAGTCTAGTAATTTCATTCGGCATAGCTGTTAAAATAATTTTATATAGTCTAGTTGGTATCTTAAGGCAGCCTGAGGATTTGGTAACTTCAATGTTTTCTATTAAATCAGACACCTCACCAATACCTATATCGTTATCAATTCTCAGGATTTCACCATCCATATCAACCATAGTGTCAACTGGTCTATCGACAGTTTCAAAATTAATATTGCAGAAAAAGTTATTTATGTGATCAGCACTTTCTTTCTCATTCAGCACAATACCTTGATCATTTCTAACAAATTCAATACCGTCACTGGTCCCCTTCACTATTTTCTTCAGACATCTCCAGTATTTCTTGGGATTATCATTATTCTGGTTTAATTCATTTTGATAATAATTTGATTTTGCACGTACAACAGCCCTATTTACCTCATTGCGTACTGTTTTTGCACGCTGATATGTCTCATTATCATGTCTATTCTTGGCTAATTTAAAAAGGTAATCTCTAAATTTCATCATCCGTACTAGGTCTGCTGACATCCAAGGTTGGTTTTCTTCTCTAGCTCTAAATTGTTTCATAGGACACATTTCATTCACAATCGTTTCAAATACACTGATCATGGAATCCCATATACCACTTACATTATTTTCATTTTCTGCAGAAAAAATAAACTCCCAATCGAGGGTTCTGATGCGGTTCATTAAAAGATCCTCATCGAGATTTGAGAAACTACGACCTTTTGACTTCTTTTTCCTTGTATTTTCTCTCTTCTTTTTTAAAACCAAAATTGTGCCCATGTGGTCACTTACGTTTATGTTGATTGATGCTGAGAAAGCAGCAAAACGTAGATTAGATAGCATCAGATCTATACAAGAGGAGTGATTTGGGGTGTATCTAGTGGGTTCAGTGATATGTGAAAAGAGGCCTGCATTTCTGATAAAATCATTCAGATGTGTAGAGTTGGGGGTGCGGGTAAGCATGTTTATATTGAAATCGCCTAAGAATAATTGTTCTAACAAACCAATATCCCTAATATCGTTAAAAATAGACAAAAGATGATCGGTGAATGCCTGTACCCTCCCTGTCGGGGGGGCGGTATATAAGGGTTAACCCAAATTTGGCAGGGCCTTTTGGTCTGATTACCACACTCATAGATTCGATATTAGCATCAGATATATACAGGTTGGTCATTTCCTCAACAATTATATCCTTAAGTGAATAAATCATAATTCCTCCTCCGTTACCATTGAGTCTGCGGTCTAACCGCAGCAATTTATAACCTTTTATCTCAAACAGATGATCCGGTAGTGCAGGTTTTAACCACGTTTCAGAAATACATAGAATGTCAGTTTTGGTGTCATACAATAATTCTCTAATTTCATCTATTTTATTGAAAAGCGATCTAACATTTAACTGGGCAATTTTGAAGCCCTTCAGATTTGATATCTGCTCAATTTCAATACACATTGAAGAATATAAGACCACGTATACAGTTCATTGGGAATGTTATGATAAATATGGTACCATAAGAAGTGCTGTGATATATGACAGAAGCAATACTAGGCGTACCCCACATCGTCAGAGTAATCATCAAGGAAGTTCGCATGATTGGCAGGTGGATCAGTTCCACACAACCCAGCGTTAACCATATCAGATTCAGTGACATTTGTGGTTGGCGGAGGATCAGATCCTCGCACCAAGGTGTGTGGGAGTGTTCTTGGGCATGGTCGGTTACGAAGTATATGGAACCTTTCGATTTTTTTCGCTATTTTCATTTTAAGTTCATCACCATAATGTAGGCCGTCAGTTAGTAGGTGGGATTTTAAGATCAGATTGGAGCGCACTTTCTTCCAGGCGGATGATACAATACGTGGAGAAGTAGTCAGTCGTTCATTATTCAGCGTATATATATGCTGGTTAATGGTAGAGATAGCTTCAAATATAATTTGCTGCTGTGTTTCATTCGCACTCGGATTGCGGTTGTACTTTGCAAGCACGATTGGGATTATTCCCTCCATGGTTATGTAGACACCTGGGTATTTTGAAGTTAGGTATTTAATACCAAAGTCAATGCGATCGGTGATCAGCTGACTCAGAGATTCGGCAGTCTTAGCAGCGGGCGAGACCGTCCAGGTCTTTCTGTTAAGTGTAGTACAATCATTTATACCAGCGGATATAATAACTGAACCAAATCGATGTCTGGAGGCCAGGATATCATCTAATTCCCTGAATATATTTACAAGGCGTGCTCCTCTCCGAAAACTCACTGTAATATTGGAACTATTTAGGTATTTACATAGGCCCTCACCTCTGGAATCCATAACGATTAGCGTTTGCATTGTGGATACGTCTGGTGTCAATATGGAGGTAATATATTATGGTCTAAGACCCACTGGCACTACCACTACTCACAGCTGACGGGGGTGGGTAGTTGTAAGTAGGACACACCTGTCCACCTTGTTGGTACTGGAAATTATTTCCAGGAATGCTCGCCCCTGGGAAGCGCACTTGTGGTGGGTAGTTGTTTGGATTATACTGTGGCCTTGCATTGTGGTAATCCATTGGTGCGTGTTGATACTGGGGGGGCATCGGTTGGGAGGATTGGCTTGTCGCGTGGTTGAAATCATAGCTTTGTTGTCGTTGGTTCTGTTGTTGTCCTGGCCAAATGGGCGTGGCACTTGGACGCATAGTATCGCGTGGTGGAAGTCCGGGTGGCTTGATCGGAGTGTACAATACATTCTGCCAGTTTTGACCCGAGGTAATGGCAGTACGGACATTCTCCAATATTTGTCCAAGATGGTTCTGTCCAGTGTAGTAACCCCTTTGAAGGTAATCCGAATCCAAGGTGGCATTTGCACCCCAGAATGGGTCTCTGGTCGCTTCGATCAACCGTTTGTCCCCAGTATTTACAAGAATAGGTATACCCAAGTATATTTGATATTGCCTTGATTCAAACTATGTTGGCTTATGTTAAACTTAATTTTGAACCTTTGAACTTTTGTCTTAAAGTTGGGTTATTTGAGAGGATTGGTGAAGGTGAATTGTACGTTTTCTGACGATTTCACCCATACATACATTAACCCGACTGAAATGTATCGAATTAATTAATTAATTAAATAAATTTCTATAATAGTTTCCACTATTTCTCCCCACAGATACTATTTATTGGTGACTCGACTAACCGTGGTATGATGCACTACCTGATGGAGGCTGCTAATGACTCGCTGGCTGAGTGGGACAAGACGCACCATATCAAGGTGTACAATAACATCAATAGAGACAGGACCACCGTCAGCTTCGCCTACTACCCACAGTTCTGGCTTCCCGCAGTCCAGCGGCCTGTCTTTGACAAGGCGCTTTATCAACTAATGAAACAGTGAGTAGATTGTATTAAACCCTGCCCACACTCAGCCGATTTGCCTCCCGATTACCCCCGATTTGGGTCTTCCGATGAATCCTAGGATTTCATTTCAAATCCTGGTTCATGTTATTTCAAAAATATAAACCAGGATTTGAAATGAAAGCCTGGGATTCACCGGGAGACCAAAATCGGGGGGCAATCGGGAGGCAAATCGGCTGAGTGTGGGCAGGGTTTTATCCAGACTAGGCTCAAAGGTGACAATTTGAAGGAGTCCCTTCTTAGTACTTAAACCACGGTCAGTCTAATGACATCGTGTTGCTGCCTGAAATATAGCACGAGGTACGAGTGCTATATTTCAGAGGCAGCAACACGATGTCATTAGACTGACCGTGGTGTAAGTACTTTATAGCACGTAAGGTCGTCAGATTTCTAATTGAACAGTCATAAATCGGTAGACACACAATCCCTCTCTGTACTCAGGTATTCTTCCCTCATTCCCTCAAAGACATTTAGGGGCTTTGTGTGACATCATCTTTCAGAAGGCCTCCATTATGCCCAGACTCTGGAGGAGGGCTCATCATCCTTTACTTGGTGATTTTGATATACTATATCTAGCAAAATGTAAAGCTTAAATGGAAGTATATCCTACAAGCTGTTTAATAGAAACTTTAATTTGTATTCACTTAAATCTTGTTGATATAAATGTAACCAGCTCTCTCATATGAGAGATCTCTCATATCTCAACCACGCCCAACCATGCCTTCACTGAGAGTTGCTAAATCGATATTACAAATTGATAATTTTAAGAAATGTCTTTAGCTTAATTCTTGTTAATTCATGATATAAGCCAATATGATACTAAGAATATTCTTGAGCGAAGCCCCTCCAGTCTGGGTTATATCATTGCATTGGCCGATACCATTGCATCATTAACCCTACCAGTGGTCGAAATAAGGAATAAAAACAGGTTGCCCGCCCGGGCAAGCTACTGACAAAATCAGGTTGCCCGCCAGAATTTATGCTTGCCCCCCCCCCCCCCCCCCCAAAAAAAAAAGTTTTCCAGTTTAATTTCGTGTAGATATTCAGCCTAAAAATCTAATGTTTAAACTTAGAAATGGCCGATTATAAGAGCCCTTTCCAGCGGAAAATTCATGGAGATTTAAAGATATCAAAACAATTATTGTACAGACTCTGTTTCGGGATTGTTAGGAACTTGAAAAACTGTATATCAGGTCCTGAAACTTTATCATGAAATTTTATCATGACTACAATTTACATTTGTAATTGAATGTTTCCTAAAGATTTAGAAGTTGATTCGGTAAACTATCCTTAGAATACAGGAACTAAGATGAATATTCATTCATCTCAAATGCACCATCTAAAATTTAAGAATTTGTGTTCAAAAGATTTCCAGGGTAGGGGAGACCCCGCCCCCTCTTGACTCTTGAAATTATTGGCAGAATTTGGTTTGGGTGTCAACATCCTCCGATCTGGCAAAACAAGGTCTGGTTTGATGCATACATTATGTTTAATTTAAATTCATATCACGATATTTATATGAACAAATAATGTGGAAGAAATGAAAGATAGCAGGCTGTAGGTAATAGTTCTCATATCGTCAATGATGTTTTGAAAACAATGGGAATCAAACTGGGAAATTAAATATTTCTGCTTAATATATAACCACAAGAATCTTGCTGTAATTATAACTTGCCCTGGCGGGCAAGCTTGTGGGCAAAACAACTTGCCCGCCACGATTTTTACTTGCCAAATGGCCCGGGCAAGCTCTTATTTCGAACGCTGCCTACTATTGCATAATTGCCATTCCTTTCCCTCCATCTCCCTGACTCTCTTTCACCTCTCTCTCTCCTGTGTGCTCTCTTTTAGTTTCAAGAGTGGTATATTTTCCTCCCAATCATGCTCTATCATTTTGAGCGTGCAGGTAATAAATGAGAGTACATGGGTGTGTGCCGTCTAAAATGACCATTGCTTTGATTACAGCAGAGGCCCTCCTGGGGGTGTTTGATGTGCCGACCTGAGACACCCAAGAAAGGGTGCATATATCCGATCTAAGACACTACCGTTTATGACTGTTTAATTAGAATCGGACGACCTTAGTGCTATAAAAATTGAGGGAAAGCCTCTCGTCCCAAACCCCTTTATATTTTTTATATTTTTATTTTAAGATTTTATTTTACCTGAGAGATATCATTTCCCGGACAAGCCAGGTTGTTCTAACGTATCCAGGTTTAATTTAGGAATAATAGAAGATTAGCTCCTTTGATACAAGTATATGGGTGAAATCGCCAGAAAATGTACAATTCGCATTCACCAATCTTTTCAAATAACCCAAAATAAAGACAGAAATGAGGTTCAAAATACAGTTCAACATAACCAAACAGATTGTTTGAATCAACGCAATACCAATGTACTCAGGTATACTTAATATAATTAAGGTTGACCACTTTCCAGCCTAATTTAGCAGAATTTACTAGATATGTAGTTGTTGATTGTACTTTTTATTTGACAAGGCCCTTTGTTAACTAATGAAACAGTGAGTGAGATTTTGGGAGGATTAAAAAAAAAATTGTTATTCAGTCAGTAGTAGAAAGCCCTATAATGACCTTCTAACATTTAGGGGTCAGGTGATTCCCATTAACACTTTTAGCCTTAAGTCTTAGCCTTGTGGTCAAGCTTATCGCTGTATGCGGTCAATTGCAACGCTCAAGGAATGTGGCTTCCTGGACAGAACCTATATTGGCTTTGTACATTTAAATTCTTTAGAAAATACGCAAAATATCGTAATGACCTTTTGCGGTCTTAATGGAATTATAATAACACTTTGCAGTTTGAGGCGAGAGGCATTTCCTCCGTTTGAAGGGACTCTCTCATCTTTGGGCCTGTAGAGGGCATTTACGTGATACTTGGATTAACCTTCATCACAATGACTTTTTCAGGAGTGGTCCTTTAGAGAACAATGGGCGCACAGTGTTGGTTGTGGGAGGTGTCCACTGGCTGGCTACTCATCATTTAAACGTCATTACAAAGGCTCTCCAGAGGTAGGTAACCTGCTTCTCTATCTGGGTCAGATTTTCAGAAAATGTACAATTCGCCTTCACCAATCTTCTCAAATGACCCACATTTCAGACGAAAATAAAGTTAAAAATACAGTTCAACCTAACCAAACAGATTTCTAGAATCAATGCAATGCTGAATATACTCGAATGTACCTAGTATTGACCAAATTGCAGCTTAATTTAGCAGAATTTACTAAATGTGTATAGCTGCCAATTGTACATTTTTCTGAAAATCTGACCCATCTATAACTTGGTAGTGCAATTTGCCTGCTGGATGGCTGGCTTCCTATTTACCACTTTTTTTTTCTTTTATATGTGATGTGTTTTAGGAAAATGAGTTACAAGTCACAAGTCACAAAACTGTTATTTTCAAAGTAATTTATTCACAAGAACCCTTGCTCGGAATGTTTTGATTTTGGAGTTCTTTTAGCTTCTATAGTGGCATGAATACAAGTGTATGAAATATATCTATGCATTTCGAACGTCATCCTATAGTATATTTAGCTTATAAGCTTATTTACTAGTAACCGTCCACCAAGAAATAGTGCAAACATTCTTTTTAAAAAATAAAGATATCAAACTTCAAATATGTTCTACTGTTTATTATCATCAAAATCCGCTTTGATCTGATCTTTTCAAATATGATGATATCTCAAAATCAGTTTTTTGTGACTTGTAACTAATTTCCTGTGAGACATCACATAATATATGACATGCTTATTTTCAAAATGCTGCAGGTATACGATTAGTGATTCTTAATGTATTTGTTTGCATCGACCAAATGTATTGCGAGGTTATATTTCATGCTTAATAATGGTGGTATTGACAGTGTTTTTTTTGTTTTTTTTAAACATATTCTATTTCGACAAACAATTCCACCCAGGTGGTACGTTTCTAGTCATCGAAAACGATATGTAATTTATTTATCAAGTTGAATGTAAAGGCAAAAAGGTTACATGTATCTGATATGGTGAGTCAGGAACAAGCATACCGGAAAATATCTAATATTAAATTTTATTGTACATCTATTGCAGGGAAGGGTTACCCAATATCTAATATTGTACATCTA
The DNA here is from genome assembly GCA_942159475.1 of Sthenelais limicola. Lineage (NCBI taxonomy): Eukaryota > Metazoa > Annelida > Polychaeta > Phyllodocida > Sigalionidae > Sthenelais > Sthenelais limicola. The sequence goes on from OW804099.1 coordinate 94,277,536, forward strand.
TTGCAGGGAAGGGTTACCCAATATCTAATATTGTACATCTATTGCAGGGAAGGGTTACCCAATATCTAATATTGTACATCTATTGCAGGGAAGGGTTACCCAATATCTAATATTGTACATCTATTGCAGGGAAGGGTTACCCAATATCTAATATTGTACATCTCTTGCAGGGAAGGGTTACCCAATATCCGCGTTGTCATCAAAGGTTTAGGGGCTGGTTTCCACCAACCGGTTGATGGCCTGCATTGTTTAACCCAGGTAAGAAAAGACTTTGTAAGCCCCTTGTCCACTAAGGTCTAAGAATATTAGTTGCATTTGAAGTAAAGATGACACAACACTAACACATGCGAATAGCATCCTCCGAAACGCAGGATCAGGATGTCTTTCAGTTTCGTTCCTCCATCAAGACAAACAAATCTGGCCAAGGCTTGGGAGGGTGGCAAATACTGGATTAGGCCCTTTCCTGGAAAGCCCTTGTTTGTGCTTAGTCATTGCCCTTAATAGTCCAGGGGCGATAGCAACTAAAGGCAAAGACTAAAAGGATTAATAACCTCCATTTCAGGCTTGCTGATGCATTGTTTGTGTATAAACTCGAAGCAAGAAAACAGTGCACCAGCAGCCCAACAATGTTGGTCATTAATCCTTTAAAAGTAAATGAAGTGAAGAAAGGTGCCTTTGGAAGGGTAACATGTGCCAATTTACCAACATTTACTGGTACAGTATAACATCATATCCCTGCCTTACACGTCCAGTGGGATTCTCTCATACCCTGTAATGGGCCTCGGGTGTGAGCTTTATGGATTTGCATTGGGACTATTGACCTCAGTACCCTCTCTGTAGCTGAAACATAATCATATCATCGATATGCATAGGGGCGGGGGGGGGGGGTATGATATGCAGGGAGGGTGGGGTAGGGCAAGATATGCAGGGAGACCTGGGTCCGATTTTCGGAAATTGTACAATTGGCAGCTGTATACATTTAGTAAATTCTGCTAAATTATATGCTGCAATTTGGCCAATTCGAGTATATTCGGCATTGCATTGATTCTAGCAATCGGTTTGGTTAGGTTGAACTGTATTTTGAACTTCATTTTGGTCTGATATTTGGGTTATTTGAGAGGATTGGTGAAGGTGAATTGTACATTTTCTGGCGAATTCACCCTCCTGGACCACCACCAGGAGAGAAGTGCTCAACGTCAAACTACCCCAAGATGAGACAAGTTCAAAGGTTCATGTTGCTCGTCTTAATATTCAATGGTACCCCGCTGATGGTTCATCTGAGTAAATCAAAGTGTATGACGTGCAATGGTATCTTTTCCCACCGTCACCGTCACATTCATGCATATGTGGGTGAAATCGTCAGAAAATGTATAATTGACCTTTACCAATCCTCTCAAATAACCCAAAATTAAGACGAAAATGAAGTTTAAAATTCAGTTCAACATAACCAAACAGATTGTTGGAATCAAGGCAATATCAAATATGCTGAGATATACCTAGTATTGACAATTTTCCAGTCTAATTTAGCAGAATTTACTAAATGTGTAGATCTGCCGATTGTACATTCTCTGAAAATTTGACCAATATGTCCATGCAATGTATAGGGTCATAGCCTCTACGATCAGATAAGATGGCTTGTCATGGTGTCCACATTTGTTATTGTTATACTGGAATTAATCCAGTCTAGCTTAAGTCAAAGCCTCTCAGATAGGAATGGTATGTCGGTGATTGGACACCTACTGCGCTAATGGCTTTCCTGGATCTGGAGTTCTGATGAGAGTTTAATGGCATTTTGCGGTTTGGAGCCAGTGGCATTCCCTGAGATTGGAGGGAGTCTCCCAACTCCGACCCTACACTGTAAGTCATCAGGTCATTTCCGTCTAGGCCCAAAGATGAGCGTCCCTTCAAACTGAGGGAAAACCGCAAAGTACCATTATAATTCCATTAAGACCGCAAAGTGTCAGTATAATCCCATTAGAACGCCTAGTCCTGTGCCAGAAAAGCCATTAGTGCTTTAGGCGTCCATTCATGACATACCATTTTTATCTGATCTGAGAGGCTCTGAGCCTAGACTGCAAGACGTGGGTTCCCTATTGCATCCATTCTTTGCATAAAAAATGAGACAATGTCCAGTATCAAAACAATGTCAATTTCTTACTCACAAACAATTACATCTTCTCTTGTTTGTATCAAAATATTTGTTTAATCTGTTTCCTACGTATGTTTTATATCGTCTCATTTTGAAGGCATGACAATATCCAGTATCAAAACAATTTCACATACACTTTCGTTGGGTAATTTCGCTTTTGTAACAAACCATTTGTCAAAACCAGTTTGTTTGTATCTTCTCCTTTTGAAGACTGTATTTAATAGACTTTGTCATTTGGGTTAGATTTCCAGAAAATGCACAATTTACAGTTCTACACATAGATCTATCAAACTCTGCTAAATTAGAGTGAAAAATGATAAATACTAGGTATATCTGAGTGTATTCTGTATTGTATTCATTCAATAAATCTGTCTGGTTATGTTGAACTGAAAATGTACAATTCACCTTCACCAGTCCTCTCAAATAACCCAAATTTAAGACAAAAGTAAGGTTCAAAATTAAGTTCAACATAACCCAACAGATAGTATGAATCAAGGCAATATCAAATATACTCTGATATACCTATTATGTATCATTTTCCAGTCTGATTTAGCAGAATTTATTGAATGTGTAGATCTGCCAATTGTCCATTTTCTCACGATCTGACCCATCATGTATAATACTTACGTTACCCATTATTAACATGTATCATGATTTAATGGTACGGGGTTTAGCCAATCACCCAGAATGGATTTTGAAATAATTCACAAGAGCGAAAAAGATATTAGTGAAAGGCAAATTAGTATCATAATTCGGAAGTTCTCAGCATAATTTATATAAATACTTCCACGGCCATCACGACTAATAATTATGATATTGATATGAATGGAATATCTCCGAGGTATAGGGTAGCTTGCAGTAGAGTATTGGAGATATTATATGAATATTAAGCTCGTGACAATATTATCATATTGTATCATTTCATATAATGTGTTTTATAATATCCATATTATTTTTCATGTTAAATATATCGGTTGAATTGAGATATCACTAGGATATCTTGGAGCGATGGTAGAGACTTGGTCTTGGCAATGTGTATAAGGTAGGTAGGTAACGAGGTAACCTGTAGGATTGCTCAAAGGATATATGACTATAATTGAAATCTAATTAACTATCAAAAATGCACACAACTGCCTGAAACATGCCTGTTGCTAGTTACCCGGGCTATGCTAATTCCCTCCCCTTAGTAGGGGTAGTCTAGACCTTAATCTTAATACCCTTTAGCACAGCCCCCAGAATCGGTAAACAAGTTAATCCCCACAAGGTATTTTATAAGAATATGAACATGAAATATACCATAACCCAGTAATATGACCAGAAATATATAAGTTATCATAATATGATAACTTATTATTATAAATTACATGATTACATTATGTTGATGCCTTGCATATATCTATTCGTATCCCCCTCCCTCGAAAATAAAACCATGATTGATCACTGAAAGCAATAGAGGACTTGCATAGCCGCCATTTTGAATCTTGATTCGCATGGGACTAATGGTACAGTCTAAAATCGATAGGAAACATGCCATGTTCAGCATGGAATATTTATCAATATATTCTAATGTCAATATTCATGTGTTATACATGTTTCCATAACACAAGTCTCCATCCATCCTTCCCCTCATGCATTTGGTTTTCATCGATGATTTACACAAGCTGTGATATTCGTGAAAATATTCTTGCAATTTTCGAAAAAAAATGTTGCAAAATATTTGTATGTCACATTTCAGCAGAATCCATCCCATGATGCACTGTAACAGACATGCGCAGTGGCACATGCAAGTCCCCTATTGGACCTAAAAATTAATGAAGCAGATATATTTAATCGGTGTAATCTTTGCTAATTGATTTTTATTGAGTCAGGTATCAGCAGATGTTATTCATCATATACTTTACGAGTGGCAGGATAATCTGTATACACCTTCCCCTCTATACATTCATCCACTCGCCCTTTTGAAAGAACAGACTCAGAAATTGATTACAGAGAAGGTCATCTCTGACGGATCTCATTTTATGTGACCATTGATAGATTCGGGTTTACTGTAAGGCCAACAAGAAGAATAGGTGTTTCCGATTTATCTGGCTGAAAAATAGGCATAGGGGGGATGGTAACTTTTATTTTTTAATTTTTTCTTAGGAAACCACCTCCCAGGTACTGACAAAAATGTCAATTTTATAACCATAGTTGTTTTAAACATGGCAAATGTGATTTTCCCGTTTCGGGTTAGGAAAACCTAACACATTTTAGGTAGGGGAAGGTTTTTCTAGGTAGGTGGAGGGGGGGGGGGGGATAAATCGGAAACACACCTATTTTGTTTGGCCTAAGCCATTTAAGAAGTGGTTGGGCCACCCAGAGCAATGCTTCTCAGGCCCGCCCTCACCGCTGATAGCCAATAAGATAATGTCTTATATTGGCTGATAGCCAATAAGATAATGTCTTACATGTTTAAACGAATGAGATGCATCTTGGTGATGCACTCTTAAAAAGACAGGTTCTCTCAGGCCCCCAAAAGTTTTTTTTTATATAGCTGAAAACTAGGTAGGGGGAGGGGGATTTGTTTTTAAATGAACTACCATCCAAGGAACTGAAAAAATCTATTTTCTGTCTATATCATAAAAGTTGTTGTTTAATTATAAGATAAAACATGTTTATATTGTTTGATTTTTGAATAAATTATACATTTTCCAGGAGATGGTTTCATTAGAAAATGATTAATACGTATACCTCTGTGTCCCACATGTTTTGGATATTTGTGGTGTTCTTCTTCAAAGATGAACATGTTTTTTAGCCTAAAACATATTGTTCTAGGAGGGAATATTTCAGAAAACAACTGTGGGATTCAATAGTATGCCACGCGTTCTATGTTGTGTGAAATTGTTAAGCAGGTTAGTAATTGATTAAAAGGTCACTAGATTCTAGATTTAGGTCGTGATCTTTTAGAATGGAGAGGAAGGATATATCGCATATTAATTGAAGTTCAATGATGCGCCTATTATATTATATCTCTTTGTAATCGCTGTTTTATTAACTGAATATATTGTCAGAATTGATCGGGAAATAGTTAGGTATTATTAAATTAAATGAATTAAGCTGGCGGTGCTATTCAATCACTATCCCAACAACTGGGCAAAATTAAAATTATCAAGATTTAAACACACCTACTTATAAAAAAAAAATAAAAAAAATGGTAACTTGTTCAAATGGATTGTCATCATTTTGAACCATGCGCCGATGATGGTTTTAATGAGTCGCTATCAACTATAATATTATATATTTATATTAATTGTCTGAATGTGTAATTAATGCTCAGCGATTACTGCAAATAATGTACTAGTTTCATAATGTTGTTGGCTTAATGACAATTATTAAATACAAAATACAGCTGGGGAAATTCCTCACTGAAAATGGAGAAATGGCGGTGCCGAGAGAAAATGGACAAAAAGTCGAGCTTTTGATAAATAACCAGTTTTCTCCACTTTTCCACACAATGAGAGCAAAGGAAAGATCCAGCTCATCAGGACGGAGCGCCAAAAGCGCGATGGATTAATGACGCCCCCATGGCACCCTCGCCCCTGATGGTGGCCCGATACCGCCATCCAACGTGATAAGTCACCGCCGCGGGGCGATCACATGACCTCTGCGGACAGTGTACGGTGGCCCAAGAGACGTTTTGTAACGTGGGTGGCGCGCGTTATTGATTAGCCCGCCGCGCTTTACAGCAATTGTGGGGATCGAGATGCTTGTCTCTGGTGCGAGTCGTCTTCTCCTTGTGAGTCAGATTTTCAGAAAATGTATAATTCACCTTCACCAATCTTATCAAATAACCCAAATTTCAGACGAAAATAATGTTCAAAACACAGTTTAACCTAACCAAACAGATTGCTGGAATCGATGTAATGCCGAATATACTCGAATTTACCTATATATATATATTGACCAAATTGCAGCCTAATTTAGCAGAATTTACTAAATGTGTACAGCTGCCAATTGTAGATTTTCTGAAAATCTGACCCTTGTGAATCCCCTAATCTCCCAGTTTTTAATGAGTGGTTACACTTGAAGTTTTAACAAAATAGTATAAATCACAATGGCGTTTGTGTCAGTCTTGCGGTGGGGTTTGTAAACATGAAAGCTGACTTATTCAATTGAAGGTTTGTCGGGTGAGGGAATTGTGGATATCCGATACGGGATCAGTCAACGCGCTCTGTTGAAGATATATATATAGCCCCGTTGGCCAGGTCTGAATGTGTGATGTGTTACAGGAAAATGAGTCACAAGTCGCAAAATTGGATTTTGAGATATTGTCATATTGGAGATGATGAGATCATGCCGATTCCAATGATAGTAAACAATAGGACATCCAATAAGTGCTTTTGCATTTTTTATGCAAGAAAACAAATGTCACCGAATTTGTATTAATGGTCAATCATTTTAGTAAAGTTATTAAATATACTCCTTATAGGATAACCTTAGACATGCAGAGATATATTCAATACACCGTCACCGAACTTGGCACATGTATTCATGCTACTAGCAGCCCTAAGCACCCCAAAAACAAAAACATTATGCGCAGGGGTTCTTGGGAATACATCACTTTGAAAAATATCAATTTTCCGATTTGTGACTCATTTTCCTGGAACACATCACATATATATCCTCCTCCGTCACTCATGCGCCTTTCTCCTCTTCAAATCGCCTTTCTACGTTGGCCTTTGGGGAGTCGTTTGTGATTCCGCCTCGCTGCAAGAAGAGAGAGATGAGGAGGCCGATACGAAGCAATGTGTCAATTCCTGATCACCGCAATCGAACTGGGGATCACGGACACTAGTCCTCCTTCCCTCCATGACAAACTGTCAGAGTTGGGGGTGCATGAGCTTAAGTGACGTTTCTTACGACCCACAAGTCTATAAATGAGATATGAATTGTTCCTCCTCCTCCTCCTCCTCTTAGATCCTCTGATATATGGGTGAAATCTCCAGACAATATACAATCCAACTTCGCCAATCTTCTCAAAAAAAACAAAATTTCAGACAAAAATTAAGTTAAAAATACTGTTCAACCTAACCAAATAGATTGCTAGAATCAATGCAATGCGGAATATACTCGAATTTACCAAATATTGGCCAAATTGCAGCCTAGTTTAGCAGAATTTACTAAATGTGTACAGCTGCCAATTGTACATTGTCAGAAAATCGGACCCGTATATAGTTTGCCAGCCTCTATGCTATACATTTGATCCTTTTATATATAAAGAGAGAAAGGCTGCTTTATATCCTGGGGTTATATTGGTAATGGGAGTCTACAATTAGTGCAGAGTTACACGGAGAATTAGTCAGTCCCATTGCAAGGTAAATAACCATCTCAAGAAAGTGCTTTAAGGGGAACATTCTCAGTTAGAGTATGTGCAAAGGAACTGATCCTAAAGGAGATATGAATGCGACTTGTGATCCTGGAATGTTATGGTTGTAACTGAGTGATGTCCCCTTAACACTTCCTACCACGCCCCATGCATGCGTTTAACACTACCAAGCAGTCTAGGCCCAAAGATGAGAGAGTCCCTTCAAATGGAGGGAAAGCCTCTCGCCATGTTGTGCATTCAGCTTCATTTTATATTCAGTCTAGGCCCAAAGATGAGGAGAGAGCCCCTTCAAACGGAGGAAAAGCCTCGCCCCTCAAACCGCAAAAGTTTCATTATAATTCCATTAAGACGGCAGAATGTCTTTATAATTCCATTAGATAGCCTAGTCCTAGGCCAAGAAACCGATTAACGAAGGAGGAGTCCAATCACTGACATAATATCCTTATCTGATCTGAGGCTTTTGGCCTAGACTGCACAATTCTATAGTCTGGTTATTTTAGTCTGGTGTATTTATTGTACATTCTTCCTCTTAATTGTATTAACATGAACAAATGAATTAGGAATCTGGGTTCATAGTTCATAATCTTGTGTCAATATTTGAGCAATTCAATGGTCTCCCTGTGCTCCGTTTCATTCCCTTGTCGAGAGAGTATCCGTTTTCCTTTTCCGGATTCAATTTAAGAGGCATATATTGGAGAAAGAAACAATGGTAGAATATGGGATAATTATGCAATATTTGGGTCAAGCCTCCAGAAATTGTACAATTGACCTTCACCAATCCTCTCAAATAACCCAAATTTAAGACTAAATTTAGGTTTAAAATATGAGTTCAACCTAACCAGACAGATTTATTGAACGAATACATTAGAGAATACACTCAGATATACTCAGCATTTATCATTTTTCACTCTAATTTAGCAGAATTTGAGAGATGTGTAGAACTGTAGATTGAGCATTTTCTGAAAATCTGATCCATGTGTGGTGTAGGATGTGCGACTATTACAGCTCTGATCTTAACATTTATAGATTCTAAAGTAATATGAACTAAAAGATTTCTCATAAAAATGCAATTCACAAATACAAACAGGGGCCACTGCATGTCCAGGCCCAAACCCTAAGATCAGAATCGTATGTTAGTGATTGGGCGCTTACATCGCTAATCGGTTTCCTGGCCTAGGACTAGGCATTCAAAAGGGATTATAATGACATTTTGCGGTCTTAATGGAATTATATTTGCACTTTGCGGTTTGAGGCGAGAGGCTTTCCCTCCGACTGAAGGGACTCTCTCATATATTTGGGCCTAAACTGGATTCTATAGTATAATAAACTATAACAACTTTTCTAATAAAAAAAAAAAGCAATTCACAAACACAAACAGGGGCTACTATACATGTACATCATCCATCTGGCAGACGGTGAAAGGAGCAAGTTGTCTATAGATGTTTCTTTTCAACCAAAAGCACAATAAGGACACAAAAGCGTACACGGGTCAGATCTTTAGAAAATGTACAATTCACCTTCACCAATCCTCTCAAATAACCCAAATTTAAGACAAAAATTAGGTTCAAAATACAGTTTAACATTAACAGACAGATTTATTGAATGAATACAATACAGAATACACTCAGATATTGTCATTATTTATCATTTTTCACTCTAATTTAGCATAATTTGAGAGATGTGTAGAACTATAGATTGTGCATTTTCTAAAAGTCTGACCCACACATCGATGCCTCCAATGGCTTTCAAATGGGTGAAACGGAGCTGAAATAATGGCTGATATTCGGACAATCAGTCAGCGATGGGGGACTGTGGGGAATGACAATGAAGATCGGTTTGGGCACCGAGGCGTCGGCTTGGAACAGCTTGCAACAGACAGATAAGAGAGGGATAAAGATTTGATCATAAATTAACCCATAATATATGGAATATTTTGTCAAATATCTAATTGCCATATTCGTGACACTGAGGTGTTTACAAAGCATAACATCCCCAGCGACAAATTAGAAATTTGGCTTTGAGTAGAACACTATACATGCATGAGGTTATTTTTTAATATGGGATTTGCAGGTGCCACTGCGCATGTCTGTTACAGTGCTTCCTTGGGTGGATTCTGTTGATATCTGACATACAAATATTTAGCAACATTTTTATCGAAAATTGCAAGAATGTTTTCCCCAATATCACATGCAGCTTGTATCAATGATCTCTGAGAACGAAATGCATAATGGGAGATATGGGAACTTATGTTATGGAAAAGGTATAACACATGGATATTGACATTGTATAGCACATGCGAATCAAGATTCAAAATGGCGGCTATGCAGATTCCCTATTCTATACCCACTATATTCGGAGCAAAGGACATCGTGGTGCTGCCATAGCACGAACATCCTGAAAGGGGCTCAAAAGAACGCGTTCATTTTTTTAGGACCCTTCTCATGGTAGAAATTTCCAGAAAATGTACAATTCAACTTCGCCAATCTTCTCAAATAACGCAAACTTCAGACGAAAATAAAATTCAAAATACAGTTCAATCTAACCAAATAGGTTGCTAGAATCAATGCAATGCCAAATATATTCGAATTTACCTAATATTGACCAAATTGCAGCTTAATTTAGCAGAATCTACTAAATGTGTGCAGCTGCCGATTGTACATTTTCTGAAAATCTGACCTATGTTTTACACTGTGCTCGCAGCTGCTGACCATTGCTATCAAGAAACAAAACAAGCATGTACACGTATAATTTACGATTCAACAAATATACTTAGATTTTAACAAATATATAGATTCTAATGTACTATAGTTACATAATGGTTTTGGCTGTCTGAGAAATATTAAATACAAAAAATACATTTAGTCTCTATCCCAACAACTACATCCCAAAAATTCAATATCATGGTTTCAATGTCAATAGGACAAGGTAGTAAAAATATCTTTGCTACAAACTCGCGAAAAGTTTTTCGATATATCACGGGCCCCCCACCCCTCCACTCAGCTCTAGGTTTATATTTTCACATCCTCTAATTGGGTCAGATTTTCAGAAAATGTACAATTGGGTCCTCTACTTATTTAGCAAATTCTCCTCAATTAGGCTGAAAAATGATGAATACCGGGGATATCTGACTATATATATTTGATATCGCATTGATTTAAAGTATCAGTTCTGTTATGTTAAACTGCATTTTGAAGTTCATTTTTGTCTTAAATGTGGGTTATTTGAGAGCATTGGTGAAGGCGAATTGTACATTTTCTGAAATCTGGCTCAGTTATCATATTTTTCAATATTAATAGATTGAAAAATGGGCACCGCATGAAAACTTCCCTTAAGGTAGTGCGTTTTTGGTAACAATTGTTTAATTTTGTTTATTGGCCTGAAATCAAGTAAGAAAAAGAAAAAGAAAAAAGATATCAAGTTGCTACTACCCCATCCCATGTCTCCTGCGTTAATGCCACTACGCTTTCAAAAGTGGAGCAGAAATACAATGATAAAATAAAACATTTAAACAAACAATAATAAAAAATATGCCCATGCGTAGGAGTACATTGCAACTTTGAGACTTGTGGGTCAGATTTTCAGAAAATGTACAATTTGCAGCTGTACACAATTAGTAACTTAGGCTGAATTAGGCTGCAATTTGGTCAATACTAGGTATATTCGAGTATATTCAGCATTGCATTAATTCTAGCAATCTGTTTGGTTAGGTTGAACTGTATTTTTAACTTTATTTTCGTCTAAAATTTGGGTTATTTGAGAAGATTGGCGAGGTTGAATTGTACATTTTCTGAAAATCTGAGACTTGTATTCAAGTCATTCAGTTTGAGAGAGGGTATTGTGTTCTGGGACAGAGTTCTGATCAACAGCACATTTTATAGTCCCTCTATCGGCAGGGGGTCACACTAACGTGATCTCGCAGCTATAAACCCACGTTACTGTTCTGTTTATCTGGGCAAGAAAAAACCTCTATGTTACCTACTGGTCGAGGATCCAAGTGTAGGGGTCAGATCTGCAGAGAATGTACAATTGGCAGCTCTAATTATTTAGTAAGTTGTGCTAAATCAGGCTGAAATATGTTAATGGGTCAGATTTTCAGAAAATGTACAATTCAACTTTGTTAATCTTCTCAAATAACCCAAATTTCAGACGAAAATCAAGTTCCAAATACAGTTCAACATAACCAGACAGATTCATTGAATGAATACAATACAGAATATATTCAGATATACATGTATAGTATTTATGATTTTCACTCTAATTTAGCAGAATTTGATAGATTTGAAAGAAATGGTAGATTGTGCATTTTCTGAAAATCTGACCCTAATACTAGATATATTAGAGTAGTTTTGGAATCTCATTGGTTTTTTAAAAATCTGTTCAGTTATGTTAAACTGAATTTTGAAGCTAATTTTTGTATTAAATTTGAGTTATTCGGAAGAATAATCGGTGAAGACAAATTATACATCTACAAGAAACCTGAACCATAGGTCTACAGGCGATGTAAATGAGTCAAATCGCCAGAAATTCACCGATTCTCTCAAATGACCCAAAATTAAAACAAAAATGCTGTTCAAAACTCTGTTCAACATAACCAAACAGATTGTTTGAATCAAGTCAATACCAAATATACTCAGATACACCTAGTATTGACCATATTTCACTCTAATTTAGCAGAATTTGATAGATGTGTAGAACTGTAGATTGTGCATTTTCTGAAAATCTGACCCAAATAGTATAAAAAGCGATGTGAAAAGGATTAAAAAACAAGATATCACAAACACTGCCTTGGTGGCCTTTGGTCTGAAGATAGTCGTGTAGTAAATCAGCACATGGGTCAGATTTTCAGAAAATGTACAATTCACCTTCACCAATCTTCTCAAATAACCCAAATTTCAGACGAAAATAAAGTTTAAAACACAGTTCAACCTAACCAAACAGATTGCTAGAATCAATGCAATGCCAAATATACTCGAATATACCTAGTATTGGCTATTTTTCAGTCTAGATAAGCAGAATTTACTAAATGTGTACAGCTGACAATTGTACATTTTCTGAAAATCTGACCCACATAGGAGACATAGACTTACATCATGGTCCGATTGAAAGTGATTGGGTGCCGGTGAAAGGTATAGTCCAGAATATCAAAGAGGGTTTACAAATACACTTCCGATTGTCGTGATATCTGCGTGTAGCATAGAGGTACATAAGCCAGAACAGTCTAGTCACTTGTCAGTGTGGCCACACATGTCAGGCTCTCAGTATGGCCCAGTCTAGGCCCAAAGATGAGAGAGTCCCTTCAAACGAAGGGAAAGTCTCTCGCCTCAAACCGCAAAGTGTCATTGTAATTCCATTAAGACCGCAAAATGTTATTATATTCTCATTAAAACTCCGACTCCTAGCCCATGAAACCGATTAGCGAAGTGGGCCGCGTTGAAATATGTGATGTGTCACAAGAAAATGAGTCAAAAGTCGCCCAAATTTAATGTTGAGATATTATCATAATTGAAAAGATGAGACCAATGCGATTCTAATGATATATAGTAAACAGTAGGGTTATTCAATAAGTATTTTTATATTTTAAGTGTGATATTTTTAGTTTTCGAAAAATAAGTAACAATATCTCTGGGTGGACAATTAGGTACCAGTGAAGTAACTAAATATTCTCCATGTATGAAGACCTTTAAAACGCAATGATTGAATACAATGTCCTAAAACTTGGTACATAGATTCATTTAACCCAAATTGCTAAACCCAGCAAAAATCAGAACATTTCAATAAAGATATCTTATAAAAAGCCTACTCCAGGGTCAGGAAAGTCATTAGCGCAGTAGGCGTCCAATCCCTGACATGCCATTGTTTTCTGATCTGAGAGGCTCTGAGCCTAGACACCGATAATCCATATACCACAAGTGAAGGGAACCCGTTAGTCTGAGAAATAGTTGGAATAAATGTGCCAACTTTTAAAAAGTTGGGTTTATTTTCAAAACTTTTAAAAAGTTGTTGTTTTTTCTTGCAGCGAGAGCAAAGAAAGTTAGTTCTGCACGATGCGGGACTGATGGAGCGTGCCAGACAACTGGGCTTCGAGGTCGTGGATACATTCAACATGACCATGGCTCGCTTCAAGGACTTCCTCCAGGGCAAATGTGCCTGTCATTTTCATAGGGTAAGGACATACATTAGTGAAGTTGACTCAACATTTACATTTTGGAAAAGTCCATAATTTTGCCTACAAATTGTCGTTAGAACCCATGATTTGTCGTATGAATTGAAGGTTTCTTCGTAAGAAATCCCACACATTACCGAACGCAAGTATGTTTCTTAAGAATGATTTTGAATTCATACGAATTGTCTTAAGGCCAAATTCGGCTCCGAGTTATTGAATGTGTGGTCCCGGCTTACATACATATGGGTCAAATTTTCAGAAGATGTACAATTGGCAGCTGTACACATTTAGTAAATTCTGCTAACCTAGACTGAAAAATAGCGAATGCTAGGTATATTCGGCATTGCATTGATTCTAGCAATCTGTGTGGTTGGGTTGAACTGTATTTTGAACTTTATTTTCGTCTAAAATTTGGGTTATTTGAGAAGATTGGTGAAGGTGAATTGTACATTTTCTGACAATCTGACCCATATAGTCAACATAACATGTACGCAAATAATATGAGTCTTCCACTAATTGATTCACCTGCCAATAACTAACCAATAACCAATAATCAATAACAAATACCGTAATCAATACACAATATCCCTGCTGTATATGGAGTCAAGGAGTCAGAAAATGTACAATCGACAGCTCTATATATTTGGTAAATTCTGAGGCAGAGAAATACTAGGTACATCTGAGGATACTGGGTGATTGGATGCTTACTTCGCTAATCTCGTTACTGGCCTAGGACTAAGCGTTTATGGGATTATAATGACATTTTGCGGTCTTAATGGAATTATAATTGCACTTTGCGGTTTGAGGCGAGAGGACTTCCCTCCGATTGAAGGGACTCTCTCGTATTTGGGCCTAGACTGGAAGAATGGGATCCTTGCATTGTGAGGTTTATTCCTGTGATGCACCAAATTAAATGTTGTCACATTAAGGAATGTTGAAATAATACCTTTGGAGAGAACGCATGAATGCAAATCATCTAATAAAATACTGTGCAATGGAGCAGAATCATTTTGAAGCCATTTTGTTGGTTTCAATAGGGGATTTGCATGTGCCACTGCGCATGTCTGTTAAAGTGCATCCTGGGATAGACTCTGATGAAATGTGACAAGCAAATATGCATGATGGGAAGGATGGGGAATTATGTCATGAAAAATGTATAACACATGGATATTGACATTAGAGCATTGATAAATAGTCCATGCTGAACATAACATGTTTTCTATAGATTTTATCCTGTACCATTAGTCCCATAATTCCATGCAAATTAGGTCTCAAAATGGCAGCTATGCAAATCCCCTATTCTCTATTCAGACATGGTTCAGGCATTGTTACATCGTTAAATCACCTTCGTCCCACCAGACTAAACAGGAAAATAGATACTGTCCAGAAATGCTAATACATAAAGTTGTACTATAATTTAGACAAAGTTATGTTCACCAATAAGTGACAACTACATTTGATTAAGTTCCATTATACAATATTAGATCCTAGTTTCAAAATGGGAGAAAGATTCTCAACGTGTTCACACAAGCACAAACTAAGATAACGGACAGATCTATGATAAACAATCGCATGGGAATTCACATGTGGGTCAGATTTTCAGAACATGTACAATTCGTCTTCACCAATCTTCTCAAATAACCCAAATTTCAGACGAAAATAACGTTTAAAATGCAGTTGAACCTAACCAAACAGATTGCTAGAACCAATGCAATGCTGAATATACTCGAATTCGCCTAGTATTGACCAACAAATTGCAGCCTAATTTAGCAGAATTTACTAAATGTGTAAAGCTGCCAATTGTACATTTTCTGAAAATCTGACCCATGATGTTGTTCATCCTGCACCAATTCACGAAAAACATCTCTAATATCTGTCTGTCTGTATGTCTATACACATACCCCGAAATCTCCCGAGTCAAGGAGTCAGCGGCCTTGTCAGTTAGTGCCAGTCTCGATTAGCAGAACACGAGCATTTAGCAAAACAACCCCACCTTTCTCTTCAAAAACTTATCTCCAATATGTAATTCACCCCTGTGGATAAGATTGCGCAACCATTTTAAACATCTTATTTGATAGTGTTTTGAGTGGGGCTCTTACTTGGCTGTCTAAACACCTCCTTTTACTTGTTTGGTATTGGTCTAGTCTGGTGTTACTCCCCTTTGAGACCCTCCCTAGCAAGGCGGCCCTTGGGGCTTTGATCTATGGTAAAGCTGGGGCTTAATCTTAAAAGGCAGATAGTTGCGATTCTTATGAGGTTTACAGCATACTGAATCAAGGAGTAAAATGTGCTCTTCAGTCTAGGCCCTTTAAACTGAGGGAAAGTATCTCGCTCCAAACCGTAAAATGTTATTATAATCCCATTAAGACCGCTTTGAGCCTAGACTGTCTCAGTCTCAATGCCTAGACTTGATCTCACAATTATTTCCAAGAAATTCAAAATATTAAAGAACACTTTTCCTAAATTTAATAAATTTTATAGAGACCATTCATGACTCACAGAAGGACAGAAGTTTAGATGCTACATTCGCATAATGATAGCAGGTTAACTTGACAGTATATAATGTATACATGCCTTAGGTTTTCTCATCAATCAAAATTCATCTTTTTATTTAAGGAAATATCATATCTAGAAAATCAGAAATCAGACAATTCAGCTGCTATACTTATATAATGGGCTTCATTGCAATAAAACGACATGATAACTTACAGTCTAGGCTCAGAGTTGTGAGAGTACCTCAAATCTCAAAGTTTCCCAGAATGAGTAAAAGCAGCAGTAAATAAATAAATAATCCCAACAATTAAAACTGATTTTCGTTCTTTATAGGTGAGGGAAGTGCTGCCTTCATTTACCCAATTCCTCCAGAGCACAGGTCGTCATGGCAACGGGACGCTGATGGACATGCCAATCTATTACCACGTGGAGGGAGATATAAACGCAGAATACTCGGAGATTCTCCTCAACAGGATCTGTAGCACTGGGCGGTAGCTATAGCCACCCTTCACTGCCTGGCAAACTGCAGAAACACAAGTTAAAAGTGAGAACGCATCACTTTGGCAATCGCAGATATATACAACATATGAGACCATATTGATTAAAATGATATATAACATTACTTTTTCTATTTTCTAACTATTTCGTGGTCAGATCGACAAATGCTTTTTCATACAGAGGAAGCGATAGAAAGAGAACGCATTTCTTACCCATGTGGTTCTCACTCTCAGTAACTATTTCCAATCTTTGATTATATTTAAAAAAACAAAAAAACATTAAAGCTGTTTGGCATGGATTGACCGGAAGTAGTTCCACAATAATGATGCAGAATGTGCGGATGCACGGGTTTTTTATTGTTTTTTTAAAAGATATTTTATTGGTTTCTTGGACGTACTGTGGCCCAACCCCTTGCATTTTAAAAACACATTCAGATCTGAGTAGACTTTTACGACTTTATGGTATATTTCCTCAAATGTGATGTGTTCCAGGGAAATGAGTCGTAAATCGCAATTTTTCAAAGTATTTTATTCACAAGATCTCTTTATTGAAAGGTTTTTTTTTAAGGGTTTAACACTTTTAGTCATATGAATTTATGTACCAAACTTCAGGACATTGTATTAAATATTTCCTCGCGTTTTAAAGGTCTTTATATGGAGTATGTTTAGTTACTTTACCGGTAAATTGCACATATGGGTCAGATTTTCAGAAAATGTACAATTCACCTTCACCAATCCTCTCAAATAAACCAGATTTAAGACAGAAATGAGCTTCAAAATGCAGTTAAACATAACAGAACTGATATTTTAAATCAACGCAACACCAAATATACTCAGATATACCCGGTATTCTTCATTTTTCAGCCTTATTTAGGAGAATTTCCTAAATGTGTACAGCTGCCAATTGTACATTTTCTG
Source organism: Sthenelais limicola (assembly GCA_942159475.1). Lineage (NCBI taxonomy): Eukaryota > Metazoa > Annelida > Polychaeta > Phyllodocida > Sigalionidae > Sthenelais > Sthenelais limicola. The sequence goes on from OW804099.1 coordinate 94,295,121, forward strand.
AACATCTGACCCATATATATCTCAGAATCCATTCTTTATGACGTGTAACTCATTTTCCCGTAACACATCACAAATGAGGACTGATTTAAATTACACGAATGGAATGCTACAGAATGTGTGCGTAATTAATCTATCTAAATCCCTCAGAATAAATGGAATGGTAAAGGAAAAATGTTCCTTTGTATTAACGTCACAGATCTTGGAAGATGCATGGCCGTCCTTGATTATTTGATATCCTGTAATTAATTGGGTTTTTTTCATTAATAAAAACCTGCGATGTGACGGTTACTTGTCGGCTTATTGGAGGCTCAGTACTCGTACACGTACTATGACAATTCATCGTCTGATGTTGAATGTCAGTCTTTTGTTCCTATCTAATATGTGAGGTGTTCAAGGCAAATGAGTCACAAGTCGCAAAATGGATATTTGTCAAAGTGTTTTATTCACGAGATGTCTTTGTGGGAATGATTTCTTTTGTGGGATGGTTAACGCTTGTCATAGCATGAATACATGTACCAAATTTCAGGGCAGTGTATTACATATATCTATGCATTTTTAAAGTCACCTTATAGAGTTTATTTAGAAAAAACTTTATTTTTCAAAACTAAAAATATCAAACTTAAAATATAGAAGTACTTATGAGATATCTTACTGTTTACTATCATTGGAATCCACTTGATCTCATCTTTTCAGAAATGACAATATCTCAAAATCCATTTTTTGCGACTTGTCCCTCATTTCCCTGTAACACATCACATACGTAAATAGATGGAAGAAGAGATTCTGTACAGTCTAAGCCCAAACCCTCAGATCAGATAAAAATGGTATGTCAGTGATTGGACACCTACTTCGCTAATCAATTTCCTGGCCTAAGACTAGGCGTTCTAATGGGATTATAATGAAATTTTGCGGTCTTAATGAAATTATAATGGCAGTTTGAGGTAACAGGCTTTCCCTCCGTTTGAAGGGGCTCTCTCATCTTTGGGCCTAGACTCTGTAGTCCCAATGGTAAAGTCATGCTATGCAGAATGATATAATTATACATTGTACTCATATGTTCATTTTATTCCATTCATAATTGCATCATAATTGTCAAACTACAAGAATATTTATTTAATTTTTTTAACATTTTCTTCTTCTTAGGACTATATACTATATTGGTTCCTAACATACCAAGGGTTTCTCTAGCTGAATAACCAGCTTCATCATGTGTACTTATACATAATCCTACAGGGTTGTTATTATCAACAATTGTAGCCTTGGACTGGAGTGCTTTCCCTCCCTACAAAGAACTCAGAGTGTCTCTTCATATTTACATCTCTATGATGATGTTATTCATTCAGAAAGTTGTCTTTGTAAAGGGTCTAGTCCACTAAGCCGATTCTCATGCGATTTTGCACCGCAGAAGACTTTTAGATTAAATATATAATATATTGAATTTGTATTCATGTTTTATAGTACAATTACATAGATAGGATATATAATTCTACTATGTAGTTCTTCCATTTTCCCCTTGAATAATTTCTGTGAGAATCGCAGGAGAATCGGTTTGGTGGATTAGGCCCTTAAGAGATAAATCCCGTCAGGTTAGTCTGTGAATGTACTACTTGTTTTGTTGATAGTTTAATGGTTATCTGTCAATGGGAGAAGATTATATAGAATATGCTTTTCCTATTTATGTTGTGTAAATAAAACAAAAAGGTTACGGGAACAAATTATTGGAAGGGACACTGTTTACACAGACCCGCCGGTGTCGATATGTGATCATTTGAATTTTGAAATCGCAAGTCTTAGGAACTGCATGAGATAAAACGCAAGTTTCCATCCTTTGACCTGGGGCTCGTTGCATAACAAATCATAACTTATAATTGGCCTTCTTTGCTCGCATTATGATCCCATACCATTTTATAAGCTGTCATTTATAATTCTCGTATAGATTTCCCTATCCCTCCGTATGCATTTAAACGAGTGGGAGTATAATAAAGGGTCTAGTCCACTAAGGCGGTTCTCATACGATTTTGTGCTAAATTCTGTGAGAATCGCATGAGAATCGCATGAAAATCGGTTTAGTGGACTAGGCCCTTCACGTTATTATTGTGAATATATAATATTATGGTGTTATGATAGTAAGTACTTGTGAAGTTTTAGCACAAATACTCTTGTAAGGGGCAGTAATACTTACAACAGTCTATGGTGCTTTAACTATGTTATCAGTCTAGGCCCAAACCCTCCGATAAGAATGACATGTCAGTGATTGGACGCCTACTTCGCTGATCGGTATCGTGGCCTAGGACTAGGCGTTCTAATGGGATTATAATGACATTTTGCGGTCTTAATGGAATTATAATGGCACTTTGTGAACTGAGGCGAGAGGCTTTCCCTCCGTTTGAAGGGACTCTCTCATCTATGGGCCTAGACTGAGTGTAATTGTATTTATTTATGAATAATCGACTTTATTTTATGAACGGCAGAATGGTAGCGATTTATTATGCAGTGGGCCTATCAAGTCACATCCAGGCTGTTGATACGTTGTTGAGGAAGAGAATATAAACCTGTTAATACAATTATATACCCATTAAATTTAATAAATGATAAAGGCAAAAAATATAAACAATGTATTGTATGGAGACGGTTGCAGTGAAGGTGAAATGATAAAATTGTTGCCATGGAGAAAAAACATAATAACCAAGAAACATCGAAAAGGATTTTATTTCGCAGGAAATCGTACATTTAGGCTATAACTAGTTATGAGTAAATTCATCATCAGTTTTAAGTAATTATTTCATACGCAAATATAAAATCATTTTCACATATCACATGATATGCTTAGTCATAATACAAAGTGCCATATATACATGTATCAAACATTGTACCCGAGTCGTAATTATAAAATTAGAGACTACGCAATGTAATCAAAAATTAAATATATTAACATTATGTAGGGAGGTTTGGTCAATGGACCTTCGGGATCAAACGCCGATGTTATCTCTTGTTAGGATTGATTAACACTCTAGGTCCAAAACCTCAGACCAGATAAGAATTGTATATGTCAGTCTACTTCACCAATCGGTTTTCTTGCCTATAGGAATGGGCGTTTAAATGGGATTATAGTGACATTTTGCTGTCTTAATGGAATTGTAATGGCAATTTGCGGTTTGAGGCGTGGAGAGGCTTTGCCTTTGTTTGAAGGGACTCTTTCAACTTTGGACCTAGACTGTTAAAACAAGGTGTCCAGTGTGGGTATTTAATATTATCATAAGGGATGAATGATATACTAGCTATGGTGTTTAATCGGGTTTAATAAAACCCGTACACACATTGACAAACGCATTTACGATTTGCCTATACAATATTTAACTTATTACATAGCGTGTTTAGAAGTAATCAAAAAAGGCAATTCAATGAATGGCCATAGTATATGTTTTATGTGACATCAATCAAGTAGATCCCTCCATGGATTTGTGATAAGGTATTACCATAGCATAAAAATAGGGAGATTCCGCAAGAAAACGTATCTAAATTACGTAACCGTATCCGTAGCTCTTTTGTGAAATACGTCGCAAATTATGTATACAGAATAAATTGTGAGATGAAACATTTTGTGTTTTTGCCGCCATGTTTTGCTGAACCTCTTTCTTAATTTTAACGTATGTTTGTATATCAGAGTTACGGATACGTTTACGTATAGGGTTAGACTTGCTGAACCTGCCTAATAAAAATATATAACGTATCGTACATATATACATACATGGAGATAATTTATTTTAACTAGTGCAATGATCATCGTATACAAATAACAACTAGTTGGGTGTTATTATCAGAAGAATATCTATTATATATACCAGTCAAGGTCAATGTCAGCCAAGGTTAACTTATATATTTGGCTAGAAGTGAGATAAAACTGAATTAATGCCAGTATACTACATCATATGTAATGTGTTTCAGGAAAATGAGTCACAAGTTGCAAAATGGATATTTTTCAAAGTGATTTATTTTTACGATATCTTTATTGGAATATTCTTACTTTTGGGGTGTTTTTTAGCTACTTTACTAGTAATCATCCACCCAAAAGTACTGCAAACCTTTTTTTAAAAATAAAAATATCAAACTTAAACCATAGAAATACTTATTAGACGTCCTTAATGTTTAGTATCATTGGAATCAGCTTGATCACATCTTTTCAAATATAATGATATCTAAATATCCAATTTTTGCGACTGTGACTCATTTTCCTACAACACTTCACATATGTTTGACCAGGCGAGTAGTAGCCATTGGAACCAATATCAAAACTATTGTATAGAATGCAATAACTCCCTACTCTGCAAAGATAGCCAGCTGTTCTGTATTCTCAACTCTCTTTTTAATTCATTCCTTTATAGAACTTGATCTTCTGTAATTCATTCGTCCCTTTAGTACTTCTATGAAAGGCTGAATGTATTACTAAGGCCAACTGAAAAATAAGTGTGTTTCTGGTTCCCCCCCCCCCCCCCCCCCCCACACACACACACACACTACTTAGAGAAATCTGGTTTTATCATTTTATAATCATTCATTCAATAGGGGATTTGGATGTCTCACTGCGCATGTCGGTTACACTGCATCCTGGGATGGATTCTGACGAAATCTGGCATACAAATATTTGGCAACATTTTTATCGGAAATTGCAAGAATGTTTTCACCTATATCATAGCTTGTATAAATGATTTATGAAAACCAAATGCATAATGGGAAAGAAGGGGACTTATATTATGAAAACATGTATACCACATATGGATATTGACATTAGAGCATTGATAAATATCTTATTCTGAACATGGCATCTTTTCTATTGATTTCATACTATACTTTTAGTCCCATAATTCCATGCGAATCAAGATTCAAAATGGCGTCTATGCAAATCCCCTATTCCTGCAAGGTCGTTCCACCAAAAAAGAACTTTAAAAGTGTTACCACATCCCTTAGCACTGACTTCAAACCGGAAACACAACTGGGTCAGATTTTCAGAAAATGTACAATTGTCAGCTGTTCACATTTAGTAAATTCTGCTAAATTAGGCTGCAATTTGGTCAATACTAGGAAAATTTGAGTATGTTTGGCATTGCATTGATTCTAGCAAACTGTTTGGTTAGGTTAAACTATGTTTTGAACTATATTTTTCGTCTGAAATCTGGGTTATTTGAGAAGATTGGTGAAGGTGAATTGTACATTTTCTGAGAATCTGACCCAACTATTCCTTCTTTTGGCCTAATACAACTTTCCTTCCCTTTCCCACTAGATTCCACAGACACCACAATTACAGTATACAAAGTCTTCCATGTTATTCTGTTTAATTATTTGAAAATTCATCAAATTAATATATTATCCATAATTTATTATATTTCCTATCTCTACCGATTTGTCTCTGCCATTTTGTATGAGTGCTTTTTTAATACATTGAACATTTACACCAGATTTATGTCCATTGTTTCGTACTCTAATGTCTTGTCTCATTCACGACATCATCTTGAAATAAAGATAAAGAAATATACTACATTGGATACCATGTTCATTCTTGTATGTACTGCTATAATCTGTACTAAGTAGATGAAATAGACTAGATGGTAATTGTTAAATTACAGAAGGTGCAACGATACTACACATATTATAATCCGCGAACAATACTGTGTACTGTTTTTACTAGGCCACAAAAAATATGTAGAAATGTGAAAGATGTATGAGATGTATGGAAATTGTAATAAGGGTATATGATAACTCAAGGGATAAATACTTAGTAAAAATTTGGCTGTGAAATTGTCACACCGAATGAATGAAAGAATGATAGTATAAAGATATATAACAAGATTTAGAGCACGAGATATATAATAGGAAGTCATAAGATCCACTGGTAATAATAGATTGTATTAATAATATGTAGAGTAACAGTGAATTATACGAATTAATGTTAAAATTATGTACCAAGGTATGACTAGGTTTTTCAGATTGGCAAATGAGAATTATTGCATTTGATGTGAAACTTTGACCAATACAATTTATTAAAAAAAATAAATTTAGAGGTTTTGGGAATATCTGTATAGTGTGGTTACAAAACGAGTATGACGTCGATAAATAATCTTCTGGGATCATTAATTCAATTCAAATCGTTATTTAGTTGTATCTAAATAGGAGCCATACATCTGGATATGAATATGAAGCCAGGTCTTCCAATGTTTTCCTTAACTACAGGGTGTGGGTCAGAATTAACAGTAGTTGTAGGTTAGTTACAGAGTCTGGGACACACATTTGTGGCTATTGTCCTACAAAGGGCTAAGACCCTGCCCGCACACAGCAGATTTGTCCCACGATTGCCCCCCGATTTTGGTCTCCCAATGAATCCTATGACTTCATTTCAAAACCTGGTTTATATTTTTGTAATAACATAAACCAGGATTGGAAATGAAATCCTAGGATTCATCGGGAGACCAAAATCGGGGAGTAATCGGGGGCCAAATCGGCTGTGTGTGGGCAGGGTTTAAGGTCTGTTACTATAACGGTTTGCTACAAGTGAGTTATCAGTTGTAAACTGGTAGATTAGTATAATATAATTTCACCTTCTCAACTATAGCTAATAATGTAAATATATAGCATAACTAATACATTTCAAAAAATCTCAATGTTCACAAGTTATTGGTCAGTCCAGACCCAACATAACAGAGCAGAACATAGCAGAAACAGATTTGGGTCAGATTTTCAGAAAATGTACAATTGGCAGCTGTACACATTTTAGTAAATTCTGCTAAATTAGGCTGAAAAATGATGAATACCGGATATATCTGAGTATATTTGGTATCACATTGATTTAACGTATCAGTTCTGTTATGTTAAACTGGATTTTGAAGCTCATTTTTGTCTTAAATGTGGGTTATTTGAGAGGATTAGCGAAGTTGAATTGTATACATTTTCTGAAAATCTGACCCATGTAGCATTTATAGGCAAATTACAGCGGATAAAAGAGAGTAATAGAGACAAAATATAAGTATCACAATAATTAAGGCATTATACAGAGTAACTATAATAAATCAATTTGCACAATTATCTAATTAAGAAGACTAATAGCATATCGATATGCAATGCATTGACAATTTCCTATTTATAGTCGATTTATTTCAACCACCTTTGAACCACTAAAAATAAGCCTTGGGAGCGTTCATTATCCTTTTCCTATTGTTACTGGGAATTAATCACTCCTCTGGATTTTCCACAAAGGTTTTTTTAAAACTAATCAATAACACCGTTAATGGCACTAGCCCAGGGGGACATCATAAGTTAATCTGGCACATTTATACAATGATGACAAGGCATTCATTCTCCATCATGATTCTACAGGGGAAACTTTGTTGACTAAAAAGTATAGGGCCTGATTAACCCGAGGTCAATTGTTCTGCTAAGAAAAGTGTTGCCAGATGGCTGTAGCCTGGGGCTAGAATGATACAGAGACTGGCAGATAGAGGCAGAGCCTTCCTGGAACCGGCGCCAACTACTTGTAATCTCCCCATTTCTTAGATTCTCAACTCTTTGTATAGTTATTTATGACTTTTCTTTAAAACAGTTTGTTTTTTACTCCTGTGTCTCGTGCTGACGGTCATGTGCTCCCTGTTCAAATATAATCCGCACTACCATTAAGCATATTCCGAATCTCCAGGTGATAGTAATACTACTCAATAATCAATAATCAATAAACTTCATACTTGGGGGACAAAATAGGTGTTTCCGATTTAACCCCCCCCCCCCCCTACCTAGAAAAACCTTACCCTACCTAAAAGAAAATCACCATACCTGATTTTTGTTTTACCATATAATTATTACTTTTGGGGGATTTTATGACAACAAAAGCTTATCAAAGCAGGAAAACGTTGTTTTCCGAGCCCGTAACTGTCAAAAAGCACATTTCCTATCTTTAAAACAACTATTGTTATGAAATAGACAATTGTTTCAGTTCCTGAGAGGTGGTTTCCTAAAAAAAAAATTGTTTAAAAAAGTTACCCCCCCCTACCTAGTTTCAGCCAGATAAATCGGAAACACACCTATTCTTCTTTGGGGGCCTTATCATAGAATGCTGACCCTAGCCTTCTCAAGTGGCGACTGTAGTGGCAACCAGCCCATTCTTCCTCTGTACCCTAACCGACACATTGATAGCCCTTTCTCATACATTCATACTAAGAGAAAGATTATGTCTGTTTTGCTCAAAGATTTATACAAGTTTAGTAATTCATTTATACTAATTCGTCCTCTAACCGGATGAATAGCCTAATGAAACACATACAAACATGAAAGGTCCAGGCCCAAACCCTCAGATCAGATAAGAATGGTATGTCAGTGATTAGACGCATACTTCGCTAATCGGTTTCCTGGCCTAGGACTAGGCATTTTAATGGGAATATAATGTCATTTTGTGGTCTTAATGGAATTATAAGGGCACTTTGTGGTTTGAGGCGAGAGGCTTTCCCTCGGTTTGAAGGGACTCTCTTATCTTTGGGCCTAGACTGAGGGGGAACATCATCTCCCGTCACCAACTGGTGGGGACGGGTCTAACTTATTGTGGGTCAGATTGTCAGAAAATGCACAATCTACAGTTCTACACATCTATCAAAGTCTGCTAAATTAGAGTGAAAAATGATAAATACTAGTTATATCTGAGTGTACTCTGTATTGTATTCATTCAATAAATCTGTCTGGTTATGTTGAACTCTATTTTGAACCTGATTTTCGTCTCAAATTTGGGTCATTTGAGAGGATTGGTGAAGGTGAATTGTACATTTTCTGGAGACTTGACCCTTGTAATTTGCCCCCTCACTGCGGTACTTCCCCTTTGTTACCCCACACCCTCTGTTCACACATCAAACATCAAACAACTGTAATGGGTCATATTTTTAGAAAATGTACAATCAGCAGATATACGCATTTTCTTAAATTCTGATAAGTTAGACTGAAAAATGATACATACTAGGCATATCTGGGTATATTTGATATTGCCTTGATTCAAACAATCTGTTTGTTTATGTTGCACTGAATTTTGAAGGTTATTTCTGTCTAAAATTTGAGTTATTTGAGCGGATTTGTGAAGGCAAATTGTACATTTTCTGGCGATTTCACCCTAATATCTCCCTTTAACCAGTCTTTCTAACAATTTTTTTTATTTCATTTCATTTCAGGCTAATAAACAAAAATAAAACAATTGTTACAAAAAAACGACATCATCCATCTACCTGCCTTTATAGCCTGTCCGGTGACACTTTTTTATATTCAAAAAATCTCAAGTTTAATAGATAGTAGCCGATAAAGCCGGCTATTATTTTCACCCGTCGGTTCAAATGCACAACCTCCATCAATCCTGACATACTTAGAGCCTTACCTGACTTTTCCTGTTCGCACCTTGCCGACCGGGTGGCCTGCGACCTGTGAACTGGAGGTGACACCCTGAGCAGAAATCAATTACAGGTGAGATAGGGGCGAGCCTCCCGGGGTTTAATACATACCTGTTGCTCCTCTCCTAGCTACACTCTCAAACTAACTGGTTCTATACGAAGGATTATCAGTGTTGTTTAGTCTAGGCTGAGATCCTCTCAGTTCAGATAAGAATGGTTTTTGCGCAGGAGTCGTCCTAATGGGATTATCATAGCATACTGTTGTCATATGGGGATTACAATGGTGTTATGCGGTTTGGAGCGGGAGTCTTCCCTCAGTTTGCATGTTTTTTTATGTTAAGGTGCACGTGAAGCTATAGTCGGAGAGTTTCACAAGGTATCAAGTGTACACATTATCATACTGACTATAACATTTAATTATATTATTGTTATGTATTTGTATGGAAATAAACAATAATTAAAAATTGCACTTCTTGAAATATTGAATATGCATATTGAAATGAATGAGTTACTCAATCCAAATTCTAGAGATCCGATCCATTTAGAAATACCTAGGGGCAAATGAGAACCTAACGCTTTTCGAAACTATAAACAAAACTATAGAAACTTCATTTCTTAGAGTGTAGAGTCGATGTATGATACGTATGATATATAGTTCCGATGATAACATAAATGTAATATATATCCTCCAAAATACTAAACAGCTTTGGATTGTGTCCTAAAATTGATTGAAATGCAATTGAAATATTTCTTTAAAATGTATTGTTCAATCAAATACTGCTATTAAAACTTGAATATTTTCCCAGCAATTAAACCCCAGGTGAGATTAAATAGTCTAATAAAGTATACCGCTTATATCATTTCATTGATCGCTAGTGACATAAGGCGCAAGGAACACACTTTGCGCAATTACGCAACCATCTATTTGGAGGCAATATATGGGTCAGTTTTTCTGAAAATGTACAATTGGCCTTCACCAATCCTCTCAAATAACCCAAATTTAAGACGAAAATCATGTTGAAAATACAGTTCAACATAACTAGAAAGATGTGTTGAATGAATACAATACAAAATACACCCAGATATACCTAGTATTTATGAATTTTCACTCTAATTTAGCAGAATTTGATAGATGTGTAGAACTGTAGCTTGTGCATTCTCTGAAAATCTGACCCATATACACAAAACAATCGTAAACAAATGGTGTATACCGTGTGATCAAACATGAATTGAAAATCAATCCTTGTAGTGGGGACTTTTGACAAATCACTCTCGCTCTAATGCGCCAGGTCCTTGCTCGGAAACTATCCCCCCACCTATACCTGCAGGGCATGTATCGGGTGATTAAAAGTGATCTAAAATTGAAGGTAACAGGAGTTAGCGAGGCAACCATGCGTGTAATTAAATGTCAGCAGTTGTGAAAAGCCCCAAAATTTCATTCAGCCGCCCTTTCCCACTCTCATGCAAAACAGGGAGCAACTTTTGTGCTCTTGCAAAGTTCAGACAGATGGTTTTAAGCTTCCAGAACCGATCTCTAAGACTTGGCTAGCATTACTTTTAATCAGCAATCACATGCTATTTACCAGTGGGGTTCTACAGGGTATTGTGCCGTTGATAGATAGAGGCTATGTCGGGGCTTGGTGCTCGACATGCTGTTCCCATTGTGTATTATATGGGTCAGATTTTCAGTAAATGTACAATTCAACCATCGCCAATCTTCTCAAATAACCAAAATTTCTGACGAAAATGAAGTTCAAAACTCAGTTCAACCTTACCAAATTGATTGCTAGAGTCAATGCAATGCCAAATATACTCGAATTTACTTAGTATTGGCCAAATTGCAGCCTAATTTAACAGACTTTACTAAATGTGTATAGCTGTCAATTGTACATTTTCTGAAAATCTGACCCATTTATGAATCTGTATGCACTGGTTTACGTGGGAATGAGGAAATGACCTGTTTTGCCTCCTCGAGTAGGGCCGTAATTAATCAAAACAAAGTCGTGTGGTTTGCTACCTATAGCATTTGGTGTAGAGAATCGTATCTAAATATAGGCAAGTCTAGGCCCTAGTATCTGGGTCAGATTTTCAGAAAATGCACAATCTACAGTTCTACACATCTATCAAAGTCTGCTAAATTGGAGCGAAAAATGATAAATGCTAGGTATACCTGAATGTATTCTGTATTGTATTCATTCAATAAATCTGTCTGGTCATGTTGAACTGTATTCTGAACCTGATTTTCGTCTCAAATTTGGGATATTTGAGAGGATTGGTGAAGGCCAATTGTACATTTTCTGGAGACTTGACCCATCTATTGATACATGTATGTACACTGTACGTGCGACTCTCATCGTTTACAATTATTTCCTTTTTTTTCTTTTACAAATTTTATTTGGTCAAATTTCCATAATAATTGGAAGTCTCATTTGCCAATTGAAAAGCATTTAAAAAGTAGTAATTTCTCAGTAATGGTTACATCGAAGATAATTAATAGATAGCTTTTAATTAATTTAGATTTCAACATAACACCTCACATACACTAAATATCTCATACAAACTAAAAATGATAAATCCACAGACGATTTGTGACTTTTGTACTTGAAAATGTTATTCATTGGAAATAATCAAATATTTTATGTTATCATGATGCTACAATAAAGAATCCGTAAATATTAGTCTATTCGTGTATAGTCAGCAAAATGGTGTAATATTTCTTTATGTATATTTTCGTATGGGTTTAATCAATTTCATCCATAATAAGACAACTAAATATGTGTTTTAACGTAATGAAACGAGTTTTTAAAATCCCTAAAATATTTCCCAATCGTAATTTTGTGGGTTACGAAAATAAAATATTTGTCATAACTGTTTCCTTTGCCGGGCTCCAATATTCAAGGGACGCGCAATGTTAAGGCCTTTTGTGGTTAAACACAAAAAAACACAAACTAATCAAAAGAAGCACAATAGAATACCTGTATTTTTACAACATCCCTATACCATGATTTATCGGGTCCTTACACCCAAACCATTGGCCTTTCTGTCATCATCAACCTCTCCTGTAAAAAAGGTGAGAAGTTTTAGGGTTTACAAGAAGCGGAAGTTGAAAGAATAAGTGAGAGTGTGAAAATAAAAGTACATCCTGCATACCAATGATTGTTCTTTTTACAATTCTTTGTGTGGAGTGGATGATGTGTGTTGTTATTTTGGTCAGATTTTCAGAAAATGTACAATTCAACTTCGCCAATCTTCTCAAATAACCCAAATTTCAGACGAAAATAAAGTTCAAAATACAGTTCAACCTAACCAAACAGATTGCTAGAATCACTTATACCGTATATTGAATATTCTCGAATTTACCTAGTGTTGACCAAATTGCAGCCTAATTTAGCAGAATTTACTAAATGTATACAGCTGCCAATTGTACATTTTCTGAAAATCTGACCCAATTATTGTAATCTGTCGTCCTTCCTCGATGCACCAGAGGAACAGACTGCTTACCAGGGATGTAAAATGTAGAATGCAATACAGGATTTACTTGATTAATTATTTATTACTTAGGAGACGAATCTCTCATCATGTCTCCTTCATACACTCTATACTCGTCCTGTTGGCAGCAGCGCCGCATAGAGTTAACCATAGCGAGCTTTGATGTTTACTGCCTACAGGTCGAGTATAGAGTGTACCTACATTCTATATTCACGTGTACATAATATTACAATGTGGGATGGGAAAATGAGTCACAATCGCAAAATTGATTTTTTTTTGCAAAGTCATTTATTTACAAAATCTCTTTGTTAAATGGTTTCATATTTTTGGATTTCTAGTCATTGGTGTTGCATGAATACATTTTACCAAATTTCAAGACAGCGTATTAAATATATTCATGCTACTACGCTACTTTACTAGTAATCATCCACCCAAAAATATTGCTCTTTTTTCAAAAATAAAAATATCAAACTTAGAATACAAAATAAAATTTTTATATGTCCTAATGCTTACTATCGTTAGAATCGGCTTGATGTCATCTTTTCAAATATGATGATATCTCAAAGTACATTTTTGGCAACTTTTGACTCATTTTCCTGTAACACATCACATATTAGACTCCGTGGGATATAAGTACTCATGCACCTATGGTCCATTTAGAGTGAGTAAGATTGGATGCTTTACGCCCTCATCAACACATTTAATATGGTTATATCAAGGGCGGGAGAGCTGAGAGGGAGGCAGTTTATGCTACTCATACCCAGGAAATAGAGATAGAGAAGTAGGGAGAGAGAGACAGAACAAAGAGAGAGAAAGGCACTTTATGGTCCATTTGGAGTAAGTATTATTGGCTGGTTGTACACACGTACATCTGGAAGGTAAAATGAACGAGGGGTTTATTGTTTGCAACCAAATATACTTTTACTATCGCTTTGAGCGACGAAAATTGAATGGAATTGGCCAAGCATCGCTCTCAGTGGTTCAATCTTCAATCTTCTCAAGATGGGTCTAATTTTCACTCGAGGACTCTGGCTGGAGATATAGGTGTGAGTGACGAGGGTATTTTGGAATGCCCGCATATGGGTTAGTGGTGGGACCGAGCAAATAAACGCGATAACGAATCCCATTTACCCTCCCTATCTCCCAAGGTCATCTGCAAGGTCCTTGCAATGTAACTCATTTTCTACGCATTTGGTCGGCTTTTACAGGAAACAAACGTGTAATCCTAAACCTTCTTCTTGTTTAGTTTAAGTTTATAATGCGTACATGGATCAGATTTCCAGAAAATCAGAAATGTATATACAATTGCCAACTGTACACATTTAGTAAATGCTGCTAAATTAAGCTGCAATTTGGCCAATACTAGGTAAATTGGAGTATATTCGGCATCGCATTGATTCTAGCAATCTGTTTGGTTTAGGTTGAACTGTATTTTGAACTTTATTTTCGCCTGAAATTTGGGTTATTTGAGAAGATTGGCGAAGTTGAATTGTACATTTTCTGAAAATCTGATGAATGTTTACTATAGTTTAATGGTAAACATGATTATTTTAGACATAAGGCCAACAAAAATAATAGTTGTTTTTTCAAATTATCTCGGTGAAAACTTGGTAGGTGAGTCGTTAACTCTTTTTGTTTTAAGGAACCACCTTCAAGAAACTGAACAAAATCTCAATTTTATAACAATACTTGTTTTAAACAAGGGAAATACGTTTTTGGACATTTTTGACTGTTTTTGACAAACAGGAAACTTATGGTTTGTTCATTATTTCCCACAAATTCTTACGATTTTCTCGGGTCCACTCTAGGTCCAAACCCTCAGATTAGATAAGAATGGTATGTCAGCCTACCTAGCTAATCGGCTTCCCTGCCTAGAACTCGGCGTTTTAATGGGAAAATGGTGACATTTTGCGGTCTTACTGGAATCATATTGATGACTCTTTGTGGTTTGAGGCGAGAGGCTTTCCCTTCGTTTGAAGGGACTCTCTCAAGTTTGGGCCTAGACTGGGTCTTGATTCTATGGAAATGTAAGTGTTTTTGTCGGACTGGTGTGATCTGCTATTGTTAGATGCTTATCATTCGTCTACTCTCAAACCTAGGGACATGACGCCCACCTCACTATGGCCAAGAGTTCAACTATATTTTTAAAAATGCCTATGTACAATGAAGCAGGTTATTAGCCCCACCCATAGACGCATATGTTTCATATATTGTGTTTGGAATCTAACTACCAATGCCCCTGACCTATGTACCTTTATGAGAGGCTAGGAAATATATCCGAACCTCCCATGTGCCTAAGATGGATTGATCCGGATTTAACTCAGATCGAAATACTGCATATGGGTAAGATTTTCAGAAAACGTACAATTCACCTTCACCAATCTTCTCAAATAATCCAAATTTCGGACGCAAATAAAGTTCAAAATGCAGTTCAATCTAACCAAACAGATTGCTAGAATCAATGCAATACCAAATATACTCGAATTTACCTAGTATTGGTTATGTTTCAGTCAAGGTTAGCAGAATTTACTAAATGTGTAGAGGTGGCAATTGTACATTTTCTGACAATCTGACCCATATATCATCTCCACGGTGCAAGTTCTACGCATGTATTACACGTTTGCGTACAAGTGTAATCGATGCTAAGTTCATTAAATATATGCATTACATCAAATCGGTCCGATTGCTCGCAAAGCAATTTAAATGCATGTAATTGTACACTTGTAATTCGATGTTTAGCACCTAGAGACATCCACAAATTCTCAATCATCTGAGAACAAGAAAAGGGGGGAAAAGACGGACCGCCCTTTTTCTCTCATGGCCCTATGACCCCAGTTGTATCGGGTAGCGACTAGCGGTAGCAAGCCTGTCTTTTTGCACGTTCTCTGATGAATGGCGTCGACCCTTTTACTTTTCAAGTCGGGCCGAAGGCTTGTTTCAGCAAGAGTCATGATGGGTCAGATTTTCAGAAAATGTACAATTGGCAGCTGTACACATTTAGTAAATTCTTCAAAATTACGCTGCAGTTTTGTCAATACTAGGTAAATTCGAGTATACGTGTATATTCGGCATTGCATTGATTCTAGCAATCTGTTTGGTTAGGTTGAACTGTATTTTGTACTTTATTTTCGTCTGAAATTTGGGTTATTTGAGAAGATTGGTGAAGGTGAATTGTACATTTTCTGAAAATCTGACCCTCGAGCAAGAGTCACACAGCCTAGAGCTATTTACTTAATTTCCACTCAGCCAAACGAACGAGACATTTTATGAGTATTTTCACTCGCGTTTGACTTCAGTTCAAAAGAACACCTTAAGGTCCCCCTCCTCAACCGCGATGAGCATTTTGCCGCATAGTTTGGTCAGGTCCTGCTGCTATTCAAAGCCAAAAATTAATGGAAAAATAAAAAAGTTTTCTTAAAGAAAAAAGGCATTTCATGTACGAATAGTTCTTCTTTCTTATACATTTCGTGAATCACTACCTCCATACAAGTACATCAGTCCAGGCCCAAACCCTTAGATCAGAAAAGAATGGTGAGTGAGTGAGTGAGTGAGATTAGTTGCTTTACGCCCTTATCAACACATTTAATATGGTTATATCAAGGGCGGGAGAGCTGAGAGGGAGTGAGTGAGTGAGAATGGTTGCTTTACGCCCTTATCAACACATTTAATATGGTTATATCAAGGGCGGGAGAGCTGAGAGGGAGTGAGTGAGATTGGTTGCTTTACGCCCTTATCAATACATTTAATATGGTTATATCAAGGGCGGGAGAGCTGAGAGTGAGTGAGTGAGTGGGACTGGTTGCTTTATGCCCTTATCAATACATTTAATATGGTTATATCAAGGGCGGGAGAGCTGAGAGGGAGGGAGTGAGTGAGTGAGATTGGTTGCTTTACACCCTTATCAACACATTTAATATGGTTATATCAAGGGCGGGAGAGCTGAGAGGGAGTGAGTGAGTGAGATTGGTTGCTTTACGCCCTTATCAATACATTTAATATGGTTATATCAAGGGCGGGAGAGCTGAGAGGGAGGCAGGGAGTGAGATTGGTTGCTTAACACCCTTATCAACACATTTAATATGGTTATATCAAGGGCGGGAGAGCTGAGAGGGAGGGAGTGAGTGAGTGAGATTGGTTGCTTTACACCCTTATCAACACATTTAATATGGTTATATCAAGGGCGGGAGAGCTGAGAGGGAGTGAGTGAGTGAGATTGGTTGCTTTACGCCCTTATCAATACATTTAATATGGTTATATCAAGGGCGGGAGAGCTGAGAGGGAGTGAGTGAGTGAGATTGGTTGCTTTACGCCCTTATCAATACATTTAATATGGTTATATCAAGGGCGGGAGAGCTGAGAGTGAGTGAGTGAGTGGGACTGGTTGCTTTATGCCCTTATCAACACATCTAATATGGTTATATCAAGGGCGGGAGAGCTGAGAGGGAGGCACTGTATGGTCATACCCATGCAGGAAATAGAGATAGAGAAGAAGGGAGAAAGAGACAGAAAAAAGAGACAGAAAGACACTTTATGGTCGTACCCTGGAATGGTATGTCAGTGATTGGACGCCTACTTAGCTAATCAGTTTCCTGGCCTAGAACTAGGCGTTCTAATGGGAATATAATGACATTGTGCGGTTTTAGTGTAATTATAATGGCACTTTGCGATTTGAGGCGAGAGGCTTCCCCTTCGTTTGAAGGGACTCTCTCATCTTTGGGCCTAGAAACATCTGGTTTCTAAAGTACTGAGAAAATGATCCTCCGACTCTTGCCTCTATACGAGGCATAACACCATGACCATGCCTGGAGCAAGGGGCAAGATCCCTTTGCTAAAAAGCAAGAAATGTGTTTTATATAACGTACAGGAACAGAGAGCTTCCATTGATAAGATTGTCAGGTCACAAAAACATATATAGGCTTCTGTGGGAATGTAAAAGGGACCTAGATTTCTGGACCTAAATATGGACCTGGATTGACCAATCTTCCTCTTGTCGCAGTCATGACAATTGCTTTGTTGCTCTGCTTTAGCTTGCTGACACCAGACCAAATCGCTTGCTGCTGTTACTGCTCGAATTCCTACACCTAATTTGTCCCCTATTCGTTTTTTGCATGCGAGTTCCATAGTTATGTATACAGTCTAGGCCCAAAGATTAGAGAGTCCCTTCAAACGGAGGGAAAGCCTCTCGCCTCAAACCGCAAAATTCCATCTTAATTTCATCATATGAGACTGCAAAATGTCACTATAAAGCCATTTGAACGCCTAGTCCTAGGCCATGAGAGTCATTAACGCAGTAGGCGTCCAATCACTGACATACCAACCGTATCTGAACAGAGGGTTTGGACCTAGACTGTATAGGCCTAGTCCTTATATTAAAGTTGCACTCTCATTTAACGTCGGTCAAAATCTAAATATTTTTTACTGTTTGTTCCATTCTTTTCCAACC
Organism: Sthenelais limicola; assembly: GCA_942159475.1. Lineage (NCBI taxonomy): Eukaryota > Metazoa > Annelida > Polychaeta > Phyllodocida > Sigalionidae > Sthenelais > Sthenelais limicola. The sequence goes on from OW804099.1 coordinate 94,313,457, forward strand.
TATCTAAAGAACATTTGGCCAAAACTTTCTAGGATTGTTTTTGCTACAGGACTGTTAAAACGTCCTTAAATTTTGTATTTGGAGGACCGGCCCGAATCCCTTCCTATGGTGACTTCACTTGTTATCGCTCACTGGCGGCATTTTTCCCTTGACGATTATAGATAGGCCTACGCAGAGTTATATATAACTCTGGGCCTACGCTTCAAATCCTGGTATAAACACAGAACAACGGCAGAATATTGATGACAGTCCTATAAGTCAATTTGATAAGATTTGTATTGTCGTAATGATGCACCTTTAAATCTTGCCTTGTAAGAATGGAGGGCCTGCCTAGGGAGGATGTGTACGTTGTGCATGTATGTGATGTGATATGGTGCAATGAGTGCATGCTGCTGCTGCACCTAATCCCAGATTTATGGGTGCAGGTGCCATGTTCCATGTCACAAAGCGGTGGAGAACTGCTCTCACATATCGTGCACACTGACAACACCTCCAGGCGGCTACATTCCACTTCCTCCTGCTCCTGGCTCAGATTTGCAGAAAATGTACAATTGGCAGCTGTACCCATTTAGTAAATTCTGCTAAATAACGCTGCAATTTGGTCAATACTAGGTAAATTCGAGTATATTTAGCATTGCATTGATTCTAGCAATCTGTCTAATTAGGTTGAACTGTATTTTGAACTTTATTTTGGCCTGAAATTTGGGTTATTTGAGAAGATTGGTGAAGGTGAATTGTACATTTTCTGAGAGTCTGACCCATCTGTCCGTGCACTTTACCCCATGTACACGTCTCCCTCAACACCTTTCCTGGCCAAGTACAGAGGAAGAAACTTGCCACTTCAGCTCGGTGGCAAAAGTCCATGAATGAAAACTTCAGCATATGGACACACAAGGCCCAAAGATGAGAGAGTCCTTTCAAACGAACCGCAAAGTGGCATTATAATTCCATTATAGGACCGCACAATGGCATTATAATCCCATATTCGGACCCTAGCTAGTCCTGAGCCAGGAAACCGATTAGCGCAGTAGGCGTCCAATCACTGGCATACCATTCTTATCTGATCTGAGAGGCTTTCGGTGGCAAAAGACCATGAATGAAAACTTCAGCTTCATATTGATATTATCTTGACATTTTTTTTAAAAAGTGAAACAGATTCCTGCGCTTACATTTATTGTGCTAATTCTGATAACCCAGGTTTTCAAGGATGGGCTTCAGTATCATAAAGGCAGATCTGATGATAACAGCATTACTGAGGGCAGATTGAGACGGCCCCAAGTCATAATCATGTATTATTTATAAATTAATAATATTGTTCCTGACAGTTCACACTTAAAACCCATGAAACGATGCTGGGGGCAATGATTATATAGAGACAGTTCTTATCATTCCTTATACATCGCTTTCAAAATATATAGGGCATTTGCATAGCCGCCATTTTGTTTCGCATGGAATTATGGGACTAATAGTGCAGTACTATAAAATATATATAAAACATTCCATGTTCAGCATGAACTATTTTATCAATGCTCTAATGTCAATATCCATGTTATACGTATTTCCATAACAAGTGATATTGGTGAAAACAATCTTCCAATTTCCAATAAAAATGTTGCCAAATAGTTGTACTATGTCAGATTTCATCAGAATCCATCCCAGGATGTACTGTGCGCAGTGGCACATGCAACTCCCCTATTATATTGTTTGTATACCTATTATTACCATAGAATATACACAACCCCAGGGCTGTCAGTAACTTGCCAGATAATAATAGATGCCCCAGCAGCCAGTCTAGGCTCACAGCTTCTCAGATCAGATGAGAATGGTATGTCATTGATTGGACGCCTACTTCGCTAATCGGATTCCTGGCCTAGGACTAAGCGTTCTAATAGGAGTATAAAGACCTTTTGCGGTCTTCATGGAATTATAATGGCATTTTGGGGTTGTTTGAGGCGAGAGGTTTCCCCTCTGTTTGAAGGGACTCTCTCATCTGTGGGCCTAGAATGTATACATCGCTTTCAAATCCCCTATTGGTACTTTTTGTATACGGGTCAGATTTTCAGAAAATGTACAATTGGCAGCTCTACACATTTAGAAAATTCTCCTAAATTACGCTAAAGAATGAGTATATTTGGTATCACATTTGGCAGCTCATTTTTGTCTTAAATATGGACTATTTGAGAGGATTGGTGAAGGCGAATTGTACATTTTCTGATAATCTGACCCATACCTATTATTACTATAGAATATACATAACCCCTGCAGGGCTGTCAGAAACTTGCCAGATATCAGTATATAATAGATGGCCCAGCAGCTGCAGAACAATGAGGAGGGATGAGTCGGAGGCAGAGCAATCCACCTTGGCATCGCTCAGTGGAAACTTTATGCCACAGACTTCTTTCTCTAAACTAATGCCAATGGGTAAACTAATGCCAATGGGTAGAAGATACGTGATTCCATAGTTCCCATAAGACGCAGTTTAAAGCAGTGAAATTCTAATACTATTTATGGTCAGGGCCTGTCAACCTTTTGCTCCGCCGGTCAGTCCTTGCAATGATCCATGTATACATGCAGCTGTTTTGTCTATATTAAGACAAAAAGACGGGTTTTGGAAAATAGGGAAAGGGACGAGTGGGGTGTTGTGTATGACTAAAACAGCTGCATTTGTTCATGGTTGACCACAACAGGCAACTCGAACAACTCGTGGGGCAAAAGGTTGACAGGACATTAACATAAATAGCAATAGAAGTTCCAACACAGTTCCAACAAATTTTCCCTCTCTTATGGGAACTATGGAAACACGTATCTTCTACCCATTGGCATTAGTTTAGAAGATACGTGTTTCCATAGTTCCCATAAGAGAGGGAAAATTTGTTGGAACTGTGTTGGAACTTCTATTGCTATTTATGTTAATGTCCTGTCAACCTTTTGCCCCACGAGTTGTTCGAGTTGCCTGTTGTGGTCAACCATGAACAAATGCAGCTGTTTTAGTCATACACAACACCCCACTCGTCCCTTTCCCTATTTTCCAAAACCCGTCTTTTTGTCTTAATATAGACAAAACAGCTGCATGTATACATGGATCATTGCAAGGACTGACCGGCGGAGCAAAAGGTTGACAGGCCCTGACCATAAATAGTATTAGAATTTCACTGCTTTAAACTGCGTCTTATGGGAACTATGGAATCACGTATCTTCTACCCATTGGCATTAGTTTACCTAGTCTCAGTCGCTAATCGATCCTTATCTGGCCGGCAGGTCTCTCTCTTTTCCTAAGGCCAAGAAAAATAGGTGTGCTTCCTATTTACCCTACTGTTTCCCCCCCCCCCCCCTTACCTACAAAATTGTTTTAAACATGCCTGATTTTATTTTTTTTGATTTTTTAAAACAAAAAAGCAGGATAACAGGTTTTCCTAATCATTCCCTTGTTTAAAACAATTATTGTTATAAAATTGACTTTTTTTTCAGTTCCTGGGAGGTGGTTTCCAGAAATAATTAAAAAAAAAGTTACCATCTCCTACCTAGTTTTCAGGCAGATAAATCGGAAAACACACCTATTTTTTGTGTGGCCTAGACAATCAACTCTACCACCTTTAAAATAATGTCTATGATTATATATATGCTCCCGCTGCAAAACCTCTGCTTTGTGATTCCAGTCTAGGCCCAAAGATGAGAGAGTCCCTTCAAACTGAAGGAAAGCCTCTCGCTCCAAACCACCAACTCTCTTTATAATCACATTAGGACCGTAAAATACCATTATAAATCCTCTAGGACGCCTCATCCTGGTCCAGAAAAAGTCATTAGCGCAGTAGGCGTCCAATCACTGACTTATCTTATCTCATCTGAGAGGCTCTGAGCCTAGACTGGTGGAAAGTTTTTGCCACAGACTTCTTTCTCTCCCTCTCAGTAGCTAATCGATCCTTATCACTCGCTCTTTCCTAAACAATCAACCCCATCTTTAAAATAATTTCTATAATTATATATATATGCTCCCGATACAAAATCACTGCTTTGTGATTCATTTAGATTGTTACTAGCGAAATGTTGGCTAGATGACAGGCCAAACGCTAATGGTGCTTTGGGGTAAACCTCTCCTGTCTTTAAGGTATAAAGGTTTGAAAAATGATGAATGGACGCCGTCAAAAGTCGTCTGCCTAGACAATGGGTGACGCGGGACGGCGTCTACGCGTCACTGGTCACGTGCATGTAATTAACCAATCAGGGGTGGGGTTCTGTTAAGGAGAACCGTGAGAGGCGTGCGCTGATTGGCTGGAGACGACCGAATGCATGACGTAGTACTTAGCGTTGAGCGTTGCCCACCTCTCACAAACCAGAGATTTTGTTTTGCACCTCGCTGCAAAATAACGTCAGTGCGTCCAAAGAATAGGAAATTTGTACCGCATCATTCTTGATTTCTGAGCTACTTTTTGCATAAATTGTTGTCAAAGTCTCCTCTAATACAAGTGTTGTTCTCCGGTTGTTCTGGACTGAAGACCGTCAGTGAAGTGTTTATATTATTATATAATAATGTGTGTATGATCCAAAAAGAATTTGACAGAAATATATATCATAATATACTTTTAAATCAATGGTAACAGGAGTAGGAGGAGGAGGTGTTTCTCGGTTGTATACCTCCGCCTCTACCTCCTCCCCTTCCTCCACCCCTTCCACCCAACTCCGACCACCACCACCACCACCCTTCACCACCACCACCGCCGCCACCACCACCGCTTCAAGTACCGTAGTACAACCACACGAAAGGGAGAGAAGACTCGCGGCAACTCTCCCAGCGATCCTCCTCGCAACTTTAGTTAAGTGGGACCATCGTCGTCGTCCACGGTAGAGGTAGAGGAGTTGTAGTAGCATCGGGACGGAGGAGGAGAAAACTTGTGGGATTACACACTAACAGCATACAGGCATGTATCTCTGAGAGGCGCTGGTATGTGCGGAGGTTATTTTATGGATTAGATACGAGGAGACAGCTTATATACACCACCTCCACCAAGAGCCCTCAGACCCATCATACTCAACGAGAAGCGGGAGGAAAAGCAGGAGGAAAAGCCAAAACCCAGGATAAGAGGGTTGTGCTCTTTTTACAACAAGTGACCGCACCAATTGCTCCTCCTTTACTACACACACTTAAAATTCCACAAAAAAGAAAGAGAGTTTATGATTGAGGGAGATAGGAACGGAGGGAAAAGGCATGTAATGCCTACGGATAATCTTACCTACCCTTCTTGACCCACCCGAAGGATTACATGAATATACGTATATAATACCAAACGGATTGCCTTCACTAAAGGATCATATTTAAACCAATCTCTGTGATGTAGGTGTGGTGTTATACTGGTTAGGGAGATTACCCGGCCACCATGCTTCTCACACGGAGATCCAGCGGATCCCCAAAAGGGCCTGCAGTGGTTGGCCTTCTGACAAGAGATCTTCACTGTCTCTATGTTATCACTTATTTGGTGCTCGCCCTCTGTGTCGCCAATGTGCGTGGAAGTTGGCTGTAAGTATTCATACAATGGATATATAATCTTGGGACAATATTTATTATATGTTTGTTTGTTATTTGGCCTCCGTTTAAACACATATTTTTACTTCACATGTTTTAGTTTATGAAACTGAAAATGGCACACTGGTTTGTCTGTCGGGTTTTCTATTGTGTATTGGGCCGATGCTGTTGTAATTGTTCGAGAAAAGCAGACTGTAGTCGTTTACAGCGTAGTATTATATTTATTTATTTATGAGCACCCTTGATATTTTTTCTGTCCATTTTCAAATCAAGATATGGGGGAAACAGGGTCTGATAGAAACCGTACTCTGGCAATTGGCTTCGGACGAACGAGGTTCAATGCATGGGCGCTAGCCTTGGCTTGGGTCGCGATGATCGAAAATATTGAAATCAAGTTTATATTGCCAGGGCCTCGTCTAACCAGTCTAGGCCCAAACTTGAGAGAATCCCTTCAAACGAAGGGAAAACCTCTCGCCTCAAACAGCAAAGAGTCCTTATAATTCCATTAAGACCGCAAAATGTCATCATATTCCTATTAAAACGCCGAGTTCTAGGACAAGAAACCGATTAGTGAGGTAGGCTGACATACCATTCTTATCTGATCTGAGGGTTTGGACCTAGAGTATAACATCACCTCCAGCTTTCTAGGGATATGGAGACCCTTTTAATTTGACAAAGGTCACAGTAAAATGCATGGAATAGAAAGGTAGATACATACAAATTTTAGAATCTCAAAAAGTATTCATTAGAAATCCCTTCACAGGCCCGGCCCAACCCCTCACATCATATAAGAATGGTATGTCAGTGATTGGACCCCTGCTGCGCTGATCGGTTTCCTGGCCTAGAACTAGGCGTTCTAATGGGATTATAACGACATTTTGCGGTCTTAATGGAATTATAATGTCACATAGAGTCCCAAAGACCTGTGTAGGTTTTAGAAACAAATTAACATGCAATAAACCTCTATAGATAGGAAAAGCTGGGAGTCCAATACCTTCATGAGAGAAGGTACCTTTAAACCCTGCCCACACACAGCCGATTTGCCTCCCGATTGCCCCCCGATTTGGGTCTTCCGATGAGTGCTAGGACTTCATTTCCAATCCTGGTTTATGTTATTTCAAAAAAATAAAAAAGGATTTGAAATGAGATCATAGGATTCATCAGGAGCCCCAAATCGGGAGGCAAATCGGCTGTGTGGGGGCCGGGTCTAAAGGCTGGTGCACACATGGCCGATTTGGCTCCTTATAGCCCCACGATTTGGGTCTCCTCGTGAGTCCTAAGATTTCATTTCAAACCATGGTTTATCTTATTTCAAAAACATAAACCAGGATTTGAAATCAAATCCTAAGATTCATGAGGAGACCCAAATCGTGGGCCTATAGGGAGCCAAATCGGCCATGTGTGCGCCAGCCTTTAGGAAACTCACAGACATGTAAGCACCTCAAAGAACCTTCATTTTAAGCGGCCCCTTCACATGTAAACGTAATATTTATCCTATGGAGTGAAGTGCTTCCTGCTAAAGCGATATGTCTCTCTCAAGGATAAGCTCTACCAGTGTCCCAGGCTGGACAATCAGTGCTCGAGTGGCCACTAATAACGGTCTAATATCGATAAACGCCGCCCCATATCAAGCAAATATGCACTCACAAAGTTCTCATCGAGATCATAGCTTTTTGATTGGCAGCCTTATCACTGGTACAATAATAACAGAACATAGGAAGAGCTCTGTGTCTACCTTGTATACACATGGGTCAGATTTTCATAAAATGTACAATCGGCCAAAGTTGGTAAATTATGATAATTTAGACTGAAACATTATGAATAATGAGTATATCAGACTATCTTTGGCATTTGTTGATGAAAAAAAATGTCTTTTTCATTGTCTAAACTGTATTTTGAACGCCAATTTTTCTCTTAAATTCGGGTCATTTGAGAGGATTTGGTGAAGAAATCATAGCTTTTTAAATTGGCAGCTTTATCATCTATAGAATAACATAGAACATAGACACACCTCTGTGTGTGACTTGTATATATGGACCCCAGTGTGAACTTGCATACAGAGATTCTGTTTTGATTCAGCCAGTGTTCAATGCATTAAACCATGAAGTGTCTCTGAATCTGATTGAACATACACACTGCTGTATTGAAAGGTGGAGATGTGGAGAGTACACCATTGAACACCGATGGTTGTGGCCTTGTGAACTAACACAAATAAACACTGAACTTGGAAATGAAGAACTAACAAGCATCAAAAGTCCAACTGTCAGCTTCTATTGTTACCGCGAAATTGATTTCACATGTTTTCCAGGTTCCAGTTGAACAGTCTAGGCCCAAAGAGGAGAGAGTCCCTTCAAACGGAAGGGAAGCCTCTGTCTCTCCGAACCGCAAAATACCATTATAATCCCATTAGGACCGCAAAATGTCGTTATATTCCCATTAAAACGCTGGGGTGGTAGGCCAGGACTCTGATTAGAGAAGTAAACTGATATATACCATTCTTATCTGATCTGAGGGTTTGGACCTAGAGTGCATCGAGGAAGGACGACCGATCACAAATGTACAATAACTAACAACACACATCATCCATACTCTCCACACAAAGAATTGTAAAAAGAACAATCATTGGTATCCAGGATATACTTTTATTTTCACACTGTCAGTCATTCCGTGAACTTCCGCTCCTTGTAAACCCTAAGACTTCTCACCTTTTTTACAGGAGAGGTTGATGATGAAGAAAGGCCAATGGTTGCCCAGAAAAGCCATTAGCGCAGTAGGCGTCCATTCACTGACATACCATTCTTTAACGGTAGCACCTTCTCTCATGAAGATATTGGACTCCCAGCTTTTACTATATGAGTCAGATCTTTAGAAAATATACAATTCACCTTCAACAATCTCCTCCAACAACCCAAATTTTAGACGAAAATACAGTTCAAAATACAGTTCAACCTAACCAAACAGATTGCTAGAATCAATGCAATGCCAAATATAGTCGAATTTACCTAGTATTGAACAAATTGAACAAATTGCAGCTTAATTAACAGAATTTCCTAAAAGTGTACAGCTGCCAATTGTATATTTTCTGAAAATCTGACCCATATCTAGAAGTTTCTTCCATGTCTCTGAGACTGGTAGAAGAGGGGTTCTATTGCAACGTACATAGGTATACCCTAGCCTATACCATGTACCCATGGGTTCCAACTTAGACTAAAGATTGCCCTAACTTAAAGTCTAAGCTTCCAGCAAAAGCAAGCCACAGACATTACAGTTTCAGTCCAGGCCCAAACATGAGAGAGTCCCTTCAAACGAAGGGTAAGCCTCTCGCCTCAAACCACAAAGAGTCCTTATAATTCCATTAAGACCGCAAAATGTCATCATATTCCCATTAAAACGCCGAGTTCTAGGATAAGAAACCGATTAGCAAGTTAGGCTGACATACCATTCTTATCTGATCTGAGGGCTTGGGCCTAGAGTGGTTTCTTCATACTAAGAATCCTGAGAAAGCCTATTTTTAAGAGTGTGCTGCCATAATAGAATAACCCAAGTCTCTCACTAGTCACAAGACTCACACGACCCTATGCAGTCAAGGCCCAAACTTGAGAGAGTTCCTTCAAACGAAGGGTAAGCCTCTCGCCTCAAACCACAAAGAGTCCTTATGATTCCATTAAGACCGCAAAATGTCATCATATTCCCATTAAAAGGCCGAGTTCTAGGATAAGAAACCGATTAGCAAGTTAGGCTGACATACCATTCTGATCTGAGGGTTTGGGCCTAGAGTGGTTTCTTCATACTAAGAATCCTGAGAAAGCCTATTTTTAAGAGTGTGCTGCCATATTCCAGAATAACCCAAGTCTCTCACTAGTAACAAGACTCACACGACCCTATGGATCACACGCCAGCCACCTCATCGAAAATAGATTATCTCATATTAAAGGCAAATATCACTGATACCGGGGCCAATACATGTTTTTGCTATTAAAGCCTAATCAGAGGCGCTGAGGTAGATAATCGCTCTCTACACTCTACACAAAGATACATGTGTATATGATTTGCCTTTGAGATGACAGTACAAAGCTTGGTGTAAATCATACCCAACGTTTATGCTTTCTTTTCATGAAGTATCGGTGATAACTAGCTGGGAACATGGCTGACCCTCGTATGTCGGGTGATATTTGAATAAGAAATAAATTACCTTAAGTATGCGAGCTGGGTGAAGGGGACAGCCCAAGGTTATGTCAATAGATTTCGTACTCAGTTTTTGCATATCAATAAGATTAGATGGGGATTTCAGTTTTCACAAACAAAAAAGTGTCTAAGCCTATCAGCTTTCCTCCTCCGTACACTACACTCTATTCGAGATCTACTTGGAGCGGCTTGCCGTAGGGTTACCATTGGGTCGCTTTGAAGTTTGATGTTTACTCTAAGTAGGTCTCGAACAGAGTGTATACGAAATAATGTTTCTTTCGATTACTATTTAAACCTTTTAAGCTTTTTCACTGTACCTTCATTGCTCCTATTTGAGATTTCGACTTCCAGAAAATAATCCCTTTCCATCCAACAATGTTATTACACTCTAGGCCCAAACCCTCAGATCAGATAAGAATGGTATGTCAGCCTACCTCACTAATCGGTTTCTTGTCTTAGAACTCGGCGTTTTAATGGGAATATAATGACATTTTGCGGTCTTAATGGAATTACAAGGACTCTTTGCTGTTTGAGGCGAGAGGCTTTCCCTTCGTTTGAAGGGATTCTGTCAAGTTTGGCCCTAGACTGATTACTACAATTAAATCATGAGAGTGTTGAGAACGTGAAGTAAAACTAAAGCATCTTCGTAACCTGTAACGGTACTAACACCCAGCCAAATGGCAACCTAGAATCACACATACAATATCTTAATTCTAATCTCAGCAATTCAACTTTACATTTTCACACTGGTATAGCCAGTTTCAAAGCATAACTTCCCTCCCAAATTACCCATTCAAACCCTCATTGACCGGGCATTGAGAATAGGACAATCTTCCCTTAACAACAATTTAAAAGTCTTTTAAAGGGGTCGCAAACTGGAAGAACCAGCAATCGAATAGCCATATGTGTATTCCCCTTTGTACAATATAGTGAAATAAATAGGGTTTTTTTTGCTATTTTTTAATTCATTTATGGTCAAATCATTTTTATGTAATCAATAAAAAAAAAACAGCCAAGCGAGGAAACAGCAGGTTCTGCATAGTCCACCTCTATCGCACGTTAGTACACATGTATATTGATAAACATTTAGTATTGATCCAAATTGATTCCAATGGTATTTTACAGACCATGCCAGACAAACACAAATACTATGGAATACAGTCTAGGCTCAAAGTTGAGAGATTCCCTTCAAACTGAGGGAAAGCCTCTCTCTACAAACCACAAAATGCCATTATAATCCCATTAGGATGGCACACCACCCTTATAATCCCATTAGGACACCAGGAAATCCATTAGCGCAGTAGACGTCCAATCACTGACATACTGTTATCATCATATCCGAGGCTTTGGGCCTAGACTGTATAGGTTTTTCAGTCTGCTCCAAATTGGAATGTGAATAATGAGAATTTAGAGATCATGAGAATTCATCTGGTATGCACATTCTATGGACAATTCATAAGAGTTCCTTATTTCATAGGGGTCTGATAGCGGTCAAATAAAGCCAAAATGCTGCTGTATGATGTACAATCTGACAGTAATTCTTCATCAAGGGCTCAAAATGATAGAACTGAATATGATACAAAATATTTTCCATTAAAATCAGTGATTTATATTACCCAAAAACATCTCTCGCGAAATATGCTAACAGTCCAGGCCCAAACCCTCAGATCGAATAAGAATGAATGGTGTATCAGTGATTGGACGCCTACTTCGCTTATCTGTTTCCTGGGCTATGACTAGGCGTCCTAATGGAATGATGATGACATTTTGCGGTCTCAATGAAATTATAATAGCACTTTTGCGGTTTGAGGCGAGAGGCTTTCCCTCCCTTTGAAGGGACTCGATCTCTCATCTTTGGACCTAGCCTGAATGGGGACTGTATCGGTTATTCAGTCTGTTCCGTTTCTCCTACCCAACCACCAGCACACAAATGGTAGCAATAGCCAGAAGCAATTGCGCCTTGTTTAATGGTACATGAAATCCCTACATGCACGGGCTGTGAACTTAAATTGTTGCTAACGAGAACTGACAGTCCGTAGGAGACATTACCCCTCGGGAATCTTGTCGGATACAGCTTAGTCACAAGCGGGTGGCGAGGGTGGCGAGGGTGGCGAGGATACGATCACAGTGGGGCCCTCACTGCCAAAGCCCAACATCTGAAACTGTGACTCAAACCAGATGAGCTATCTAGCTTTTAACGAGAGCGTAACGTTATAGCCATGTACAAACCATGTATTAACTCATATAGAACACAGAAAATGTGATTTCTCTTAAAGGACGGCATATGGGTCAGATTTTCAGAAAATTTACAATTCACCTTCACTAATCTTCTAAAATAACCCAAATTTCAGACGAAAATAAAGTTTAAAATACAGTTCAACCTAACCAAACAGATTGCTAGAATCAATGCAATGCCGAATATACTCGAATTTATTTAGTATTGGCCAAATTGCAGCCTTATTTAGCAGAATTTACTAAATGTCTACAGCTGCCAATTGTACATTTTCTGAAAATCTGACCGATAAAAAATAGGTGTGTTTCCGATTTATCTAGGTGAAAAAAGGGAGGGAGTATTTCTTAGGGAACCATTATCCAGGAACTGCGAAAAAGGCTATTTTCTGTTTTATTTCACAACAGTAGTTGTTTTAAACATAAGAAATGTACTCTCTAAGAGCTTTCTGGTTAGGAAAACTTGTTTTCCTGCTTTAACTAACATTTTTGTAAAAAAAAAGAAGAAAAATCATATACAAAATTAGGGAAGGTCACAAAACTTGTAGAGTAAGTTTTTCTATGTTTTGGCCTCATACTGAACCAGAAATGTGATTTCTCTTAAAGAACATTCACAGTAGCTAAATACAATAGACCACAGAATGCATAAAACTGTCGACAGTGGCTTTAAGTTGTTTCATTGGAACCGTCCCTGGGTTCTGGACAGCATTGAAGAAGATGTGACCCAGGGAAAGAGGCCTTAAGTGACTCTGGCAGGAGTGGTTTGTCTTCTCCTCTGTTCTTGGGTGAATATTCGGATACCATACCACTCTAACAAATTGTTCCCATATCAAATGTGCCCCTGATTTAATATGAAACAGAAGATTAAACAATAATTCTGAAGGTAGGAAGAATTTCTCAACAGATTGGTGTTATTGTGCTGAATTAGGTCCTGACATGTTTTGGCTCTAGGTACTAGTAGCCTTTTTCAAAGGATAGTGATTAGCTGTAATTATAGTACATCTGAGGTTGATAATATATAATATGTATTTATATATATATGGGTCAGATTTTCGGAAAATGTACAATTAGCAGCTCTACACATTTAGGAAATTCTCCTAAATTAGGCTGAAAAATGAAGAATACTGGGTATATCTGAGTATATTTGGTATCACATTGATTTAGAGCATCAGTTCTGTTATGTTAAACTGCATTTTGATGCTCATTTTTCGTCTTAGATCTGGGTTATTTGAGAGGATTGGTGAAGGCGAATTGTACATTTTCTGAAAATCTGACCCGTATATAGTTCTATATATATACAGAGCTAGCCCATTGTAAGTAGCACACTTAGTTTTGTATAACATTTTTTTCTATAACAAATAATTAAACAACACTATATAATTGAGTATTATATTTATTGGACTTGATTCTTCCGCGTAAGCATTCTGCCATATTATTAATGTAATAAGTTACCTTTAAGTCTTTAGGAAAAGTAAAATAGGGTTTATTTGCTGTCGTCAAAGTTGATATATTCTCTAGAACGTCATCCATTCCAAGTGATTGTTGAACTATAAACGTGATCACAACATCTACCAAGAGTTATACGGCTCAGACATTTTCTGAAAATCTGACCCATATCTCAACTTATTATTTGTATTTCCAAAAACACAATGGAATATATCGACGATTAACATTGAATTAAAAACGTATTGTAAAGTACAATAGTATGTGCATTGAACATGCTTGATGATTCTGATTTTTATTTCACTGTATTTTATCCACTGTTAGATTATATCAACTGTCCCTTTTCTGGTAGCAGCTGGAAGACCTGGACATTACTCCAGAAGCATGTCAACCCTTTTGTCAATCCTTCTTCCTATATGTAACAATTTGACAAAAAGAGTGTTTTCAAATCAAAATCAAATTAAAATCCGAATAACTGAATAATACTATGTGGCTGACACACAACATAAAAGGTGAAATACGCAGTACACGGGTCAGATTTTCAGAAAATGTACAATTGGCAGCACTACACATTTAGTAAATTCTGCTAAACTAGGCTCAAATTTCGTCAATACTAGGTAAATCCGAGAATATTTGGCATTGCATTGATTCTAGCAATATGTTTGGTTAGATTGAACTGTATTTTGAACTTTATTTGCGTCTTAAATTTGGGTTAGTTGAGAGGATTGGTGAAGTTGAATTGTACATTTTCTGAAAAACTGACCGACACATACATACAGTAATTTGCATGGGAAGGTTTTAGCACAACTGCATTGTTGTTTATAGCACCATTCTAGCATTCACTGCTTCACTGGCTTTAATAAAAGGTCACTTGAATGTCTACCCAACCCCAAAGTCCTCCTCCTATATGGGTCAGATTTTCAGAAAATGTACAATTGGCAGCTGTACACATTTAGAAAATTTTGCTAAATTAAGCTGAAATTTGGTCAATACTAGGTAAATTTGAGTATATTTGGCATTGCATTGATTCCAGCAATCTGTTTGGTTAGGTTGGACTGTATTTTGAACTTTATTTTCGTCTAAAATTTGGGTTATTTGAGAGGATTGGTGAAGGTGAATTGTACATTTTCTGAAAATCTGATCCATATAGCTAGTTGTGGCACCATAAAAGGCTATGCAACCCTTTGTGACGGTGGGTCTGTGAAATGGAGTGACAGCTTGTTGCCTTCTTCTATACAAGTAGTGGTGAGAGGGTTATAAATCCCTGCCAAGGTCAAACAATGCCTTTTTCCCCTCAACACGGGAGAGCGCGTGCACATATATAATATGAGCCAGACTTTCCATCCCCTTCAGTTCCTAGCTATAGATAAAAAAAACTGGTCATAATTTTAATTAAGGAGTATAGCGTTAGATTGAAAGCCATTTTCCTCATTGTATTCTTTCGTCGAGTAGGCTTCTTGTTTAGACTTTATTTAGACTTTGTTTAGACTTTATTTTGCCACAGAGGGCACCTTCGGTGGTACAACCAAAGCTTTGGTCCAACTCCCTAGCAGTTTGGGACGTGAGTGAGTGAGATTGGTTGCTTTACGCCCTTATCAACACATTTAATATGGTTATATCAAGGGCGGGAGAGCTGAGAGGGAGGCAGTTTATTTACCCAGGAAATAGAGATAGAAGGGGAAGAGAGAGACACGTGAAAAAGTGACAGAAAGGCACTTTATGGTTATACCCAGGACCATCAGTTTGGGAGGTTTTCAGGCCCTATATTTGGCTATGATAATAATAAGTGAAAGGCTGAGACGACACATTTACCTGAGGAGTGTTTAGTAACTTTAGTGTGACGAGAATGTAATTGCAATTACAAGCGATAAATCAGCTTCAAGAAATGTACGATAGGTAATTTGCTGTCTTTCTCTAGAATGTTCCATTATCCATTCCATCGATTCAATTTGATAATTCACAAGAGCTTCAGATTGGGGTGCCCATCACGATGTCATGGGCTATGGGTCAGATTTGCAGAAAATGCACAATCTACAGATCTACACATCTATCAAACTGTGCTAAATTAGAGTGAAATTGATAAATACTAGGTATATCTGAGTGTATTCTGTATTGTATTCATTCAATAAATCTGTCTGGTTATGTTGAACTGAATTTTGAACCTGATTTTCGTCTTAAATTCGGGTTATTTGAGAGGATTGGTGAAGGTCAATTGTACATTTTCTGAAGATTTCACCCAAATAGAATAGTGGTTCTCCAACACTTGTAATCCTTTTTTAGGGCGGGGGCTGGGGTGTGTGTGTGGGTGCAATATTAATTAAATTATAGCACACCAGTATACACATAATATTTAGTACACACTGGTAGCCAAATCCAGCTGAGCTTGGCACATTTTCCAACTTAGGGTTCAGATTTTCAGAAAATATACAATTCATATTCCCCAGTCCTCTCAAATAACCCAAATTTCTGACGAAAATAAAGTTCAAAATACAGTTCAACTTAACCAAACAATATTGCTAGAATCAATGCAATGCTGAATATACTCGAATTTAGCTAGTATTGGCCAAATTGCAGCCTTATTTAGCAGAATTTACTAAATGTCTACGGCTGCCAATTGTACATTTTCTGGAAATCTGACCCTTAGATTAAAACTCGAATGAGAATAGAAATTTCCAAGCAAATTTCAGAAAAACATGGTATGACGCGAGTGTTGGCATTATCGGGGTTAATAACCCAAGGAGGAGAGGTTTAGGTAATTTATCAGTACGTTATCTTAAGTAAAACCAACACGCCCAAGATACCATCTGAGGTGGGCCTATATCTCATGCATTGCGTGTGGTAAACGACTTCGTTCTGTCAGTTTAAATGAGATTAATGCATCTATTAAGAAGGTGTGATGAGTATTATAAATGAATCACATCGATTTGATAGAAGATGACCCATCAGGCTCTCACAAATAAAACCTAATACCAAATAAAATCGCACCAGGATATTTTCTGGGAGAGATAGGTTGAGCGCCATTTTATTTATAAAGCCCGCCCGGTAATGAGGAGTCAGATCTTCAGAAAATGTACAATCGGCAGATTTACACTTTTAGTAAATTCTGCTAAATTACACTGAAACACGGTGAAAAATGGGTATATCTGAGTGTGTTTGAGGGTGATTCTCATTGAAATCTTGCATTTAGTGTCCCACAACTTTATTGTGATAGAAATACTGTCTCCCTAGTTAGATCAGATTTCCCTGACCATATTGAGAATTTAGAGATCATGAGAATTCATCTGGTATGCACATTCTATGGACAATTCATAAGAGTTCCTTATTTCATAGTGGTCTGATAGTGGTCAAATAAAGCCAAAATGCTGCCGTATGATGTAAAATCTGACAGTATTTCATTATCAAGGGCTCAAAATGATAGATATAATGAGAGATTAATATCGTCTTGACTCTTGAATCTGTTTGGTTATTTTGAACTGTATTTTGAACCTCATTTTACTCTTAAATTTTGGTTATTTGAGAGGAATTGTTTAGGAAAATTGTACATTTTCTGATGGTTTCACCCTAATAGCAGTATCTATATGTGTGTGTGGCTTTTTCAGTATTTCCCCTTCCACATTAATTTGGAACGAAATGTGAAGCCACAGAAAAACTAACACCTGTTTGGTCGGATCACCCGGACGCTACATAGTTCCAAACCAGAGTTGTGCTAGAAACGCATACCATATGAATCATGGGCGAACTTTGGTGGGCGGTCTAATCTTAGAGTAAAAGATGAGAATCTGATAGTAGAATGTCCCTGGCTGATATGAGAATTCCAGTCTAGGCCCAAAGTTGAGAGAGTCCCTTCAAACGAAGGGAAAGCCTCTCACCTCAAACCGCAAAGTGCCATTATAATTCCCATTAGAACGCCTAGTCTTAAGCCAGGAAATTAATTAGCTAGGTAGGCGTCCAATCACTGACATACCATTCTTATCTGATCTGAGGGTTTGAACCTAGAGAGAATTCATGGGTATATACACCGAGGAGAAAATATTATCGGATTCAATATAATCTTTGAGATTAATCTATGTAAATGAGTTCATTTCCACCATTTTAACTTTCAGGAAAGAGGTCCCTCCTTTGAAAAATACCTGTACTTGTTTAATCCTTTTAATGTTCTCCATAACCGTTCAGTCTAGGCCCACAACCTCTCAGATCAGATAAGAATCGAATGTCAGTGATAGGACGCATGCTATGCTAATGGTTTATTCTGACCCAGGAGTAGGCATCCTAATGAGATTATAATGGCATTTTGCGGCTTAGAGCGAGAGGCTTTCCCTTAGTTAGAAGGGACTCTCTCATCTTTGAGCCTTGAGACTATATAATAACTAATAAAACCTCAGAAGGCCCTTGATTGACCCTTCTGTTCTGAGAGTGTGCACTTTGTCTCGTCTTGACATACAAGGGCTCGAGGTAGACTGGAAATATGTTTAGCTTTCCTTTAATCTCTAACTTTTCCTATACTAACGTGTGATCGCCCATGTGAGGAATAATTAACTGTACTTACACGCTAGTTTACATACCACCTTTGTTGTGGGTTTTTCTACAGCAGCTCATGGGGTTAATGTTCCTCAGAATGTGTCCATGTGTCTCTAATCTATCCCGCATTCTTCCTAACCTTCCTAATGGGGATTTAATTGACCGATTAAGTTCTCTTCTTCTTGATAAGAAATGTCACTATTCCTTAAATGAAACAACATGTAATATAAATAAACTGTGTATTTGTCTACATAATCAAACTAGCATAACAATATATAGGTGAAATCACCAGAAAATGTACAATTCACCTTCACCAATCCTCTCAAATAACCCTAATTTCAGATGAAAATAAGCTTTAAAATACAGTTCAACCTAACCAAGCAGATTGCTAGAATCAATGCAATGCCGAATATACTCGAATTTACCTATAAAAAATATAGTATTGACCAAATTTCAGCCTAATTTAGCAGAAATTACTAAATGTGTACAGCTGCCAATTGTACATTTTCTGAAAATCTGACCAATATGGCGTTGTTAATACATGTTCAGTCTAGGCTCAAAGCCTCTCAGATTAGATAAGGTTGGTATGTCAGTGATTGGAAGCCTACTGTGCAAATGACTATTCTGGGCCAGAATGAGAGGTGTCCTAATGGGATTATAATGACAGTTTGCGGTTTGGAGCGAGAGGCTTAAAATTTCCCTCAGTTTGAAGGGACTCTCTTAACTTGGAGCCTAGACTGTAATTCTTCTTCTGGTCTATTTCACTCTGGTAGAATTAACTTTTGAAATACATATTCTTCACTACAGATAATCCCATGGCAGCGGCTCTGGTAAGAGATTATGCACTTGACGCCATGCCAAGGAACAGGGTTTTTGTTTGGTTTCTTATTATTGAGAGTCTTCATTTTACGTTTTGATTGTGTTTTTTTCCTTTCACATTTTGAACAGACTGCTAGACAAACACATTATAAGCCCAAAGATGAGAGTCCCAAAGTGCCATTCAATTAATACCGCAGAATTTCATTATAATCCCATTAGAAAGCCTAGTCCTAGGCCAGGAAACCGATAAGCGAAGTAGGCGTCCAATCACTGACAAACCATTCTTATCTGATCTGAGGGTTTGGGCCTGGACTCTATTCATTTAACACGTGATATTTATGCCTACACTTGAATATGAGAGAGTCCCTTCAAATGGAGGGAAAACCTCTCGCCTCAAACTGCAAAGTGCCATTGTATATAATTCCATTAAGACCGCAAAATGTCATTATAATCTTATAAGAACGCCTAGTCCTAGGCCAGGAAACCGATAAGCGAAGTAAGCGCCCAATCACTGATATACCATTCTTATCTGATCTGAGGGTTTGGGCCTAGAGTGCATAGACCTTCAGCATGAAGCCCTGACCTCTATCTCTACATATCAAATAGCTGTTATGACACTCGTTTCGGTATTAACATTTTGTAAATCGGTCAGATTTCCAGAAAATGTACAATTGGCAGATGTGAACATTCAGTAAATTCTGCTAAAGTAAGCTGCAATTCGGTCAATACTAGGTAAATTCGAGTATATTCGGTATTTCATTGATTCTAGCAATCTGTTTGGTTAGGTTGAACTGTATTTTGAATTTTATTTTCGTCTTAATATGAGAGGATTGGCGAAGGTGAATTGTACATTATCTGAAAATCGACCCAAATGGTAGATAAGGTTATCTCGCCCAAGATACCCGCCCAAACTCCATGACAGGTCAATCATATTTTAAATAGATATAGAAGAAGACAAATACTCTTACTACCTCGTAGCACAAAGGTCGCGGGTCGGAGGAGGGCGGGGTGTTTGGGAATAAATCTATTTGATCCACACCTACAGGTAATGTAAACCACAGGCAGGGAGATATAGGCACTTCAGGAGGTTCAGTGGATTACCTTTAGATGGATGCATATTTGAAGATAATCCTCAACACAAAAATACTCAGATAGAGTTCGAAAATAATGGGCAGTCTGATAACATTATTTCTCAAATATTTGTATTTAATTTACTTGTGTTATATGGTTACTATTACACTTGCATTGCATAAGGGGTGGACAACTTTAAGAATACATATGGGTCAGATTTTCAGAAAATGTACAATTGGCAGCTCTACACATTTAGGAACTTCTGCTAAATTAGGCTGAAAAATGATGAATACCAGGTATATACTCTAAGGTATATCTGAGTATATTTGGTATCGCATTGATTTAGAGTATCAGTTCTGTTATGTTATGGATTGTATTTTGAAGCTCATTTTTGTCTTAAATGTGGGTTATTTGAGAGGATTGGTGAAGGCGAATTGTACATTTTCTGAAAATCTGACCCATATGAGGCACAAATATATTAATGTACAATGTGTGCTATGTAGTATCTTAATGGGCGCCCTCATGTGGAGTGGACAAGCACTCACATAATTTGAGAAGATAACTGCAAGTACTGCAAGCTCAGAGCACTGTGTGGTACTCAGCTGCAAGGAATCGGCAAACTCTGCAGCATGGGAAAATATACTCCAGGCCCAAACCCTCAGATCAGATAAGAATGGTATGTCAGTGATTGGACGCCTAGTTCTCTGATGGTGTGGTCTTAATGGAATTATAATGACACTTAGTAGTTTGAGGCGAGAGGCTTTCCCTCCGTTTGAAGGGACTCTCTCAACTTTGACCCAAGACTGTGAATGACACTTCGCTCTTGTTTATGAAATTCGCTGAATTCTCCTCTACTCTACCTCCCTTCCATCGACTACATTTCTCCGAAAGCTATTGCGTCCACCCACACCAACCCACTGGGAGCAATTTTGAATTCGTATTGATTGAACGTTTGGATGATATCCTACTGCTTTTTCATGTCCAACTCCCTCCTTCACAACCTCCTCAACATTGACTCGACGCAATGTTGTACATAATCCTCAACTTTAGACAAGTGTTTCGTCCTCCACACTCAATAGAACAGTCTAGGCCCAAAGATGAGAGAGTCCCTTCAAACGAAGGGAAAGCCTCTTGCCTCAAACTGCAAAGTGTCATTATAATTCCATTACGACCGCAAAATGTCATTATAATCACATTAGAACGCCTAGTCATAGGCCTGGAAACTGATTAGTCTAATAGCGAATTAGGGGTCCAATCAGTAATATACCATTCTTATCTGGTCTGAGGGTTTGGACCTAGAGGGTCAAGTGTCCAGAAAATGCACAATTCACCTTCACCAATCCTCTCAAATAACCCAAATTTAAGACGAAAATCAGGTTAAAAATACAGTACAACATAACCAGACAGATTTATTGAATGAATACAATACAGATTATACTCAGATACACCTAGTATTTATCCATTGTTCACTCTTATTTAGCAGAATTTGATAGATGTGTAGAGCTGTAGATTGTGCATTTTCTGAAAATCTGACCCTTGAGCGAACTCCCTCCTTTACAAACTCTTCAACATTGACTCTACACAAGGTTGTACATAATCCTCAACTTTAGACAAGTGTTTTGACCTCCACTGCCGCTCTACACTCTACACAAGTACTTTCTACTCCAGTGAGCAATAATTATAGTGATCATATTTCGTGAAAGAATTTTTCTCCGTGTATGTTTCTATATTTGATATGAGTTTCGCCCACTAAATTGGTCCTTGTAATGAATACTCAGGTTGAGGTCTCACCTGACAAAATGTTTATGATCGACTGGAGGATTTCTCCCCTGCTGCTTTCCCTCCCCACCTCGGCCCTCATTCATCATGTCAATTTATATAGGAAGGAAGACATCTCATTGGAGTTATCAAGTATGGAAAGAAGCAAGGCGATACCTTATTATCTGGGAGCTTAGGATTTGAACTGCTGGGGCTCCGTGTATAATGGGTCAGATATTAAAAAATGTACAATTCGCCTTCACCAATCCTCTCAAATGACGTATATTTCAGACAAAAATGCGCTTCAAAATGCAGTTTAACATAACAGAACTGATACTTTAAATCAATGCGATACCAAATATACTCAGATATACCCGGTACTCTTCGTTTTTAAGCGTAATTTAGCAGAATTTATTAAATGTGTAGGACTGCCAATTGTGCATTATCTGAAAATCTGACTCATATAGTGAGTTAAAACTGGGCTTGCCGGAGTTGAGCAAAGTCTCCGAAGTTTCAAATTCAATGGCATTAAGGAGGTTCAGCAAGGCTAAACGTAAACGTAAACGTATGCGTATCTCTGATATACAAACATACTTTAAAAGGTTCAGCAAAACATGGCGGTAAAAACGTAACATTAAATATCAAGCAAAATGTTTCACCTCACAATTTATTTTCGATGCATAAAAATGCGACGTAATTCACAATAAAGAGATACAGACACGGTTACGTAACTGAGATAGGTTTGCTTGCGAAAACTCCCTATTAAACCCAGAGGAAAGCATAAACAGAACAGTTCATCCCCAAAGCAAGAGAAGATCATTCTTTAAACCCTTCTGAATATTCTCCCTGAATCTTAAAAGCGTTATTCAAATTGAACCTCGAGCCTGATGCTTAAAAATGCATTGGTTATGTTTGCAACTCCACTATCTATTACACTGGGGCATTGGGCTTGTTTAAAATGCATGAATAGTTGCCTTGATCGATGACCTATCATATTGCAGAGCAGTAGGCGGGAACCTGTAGACATACCCATCAGTAGAATAGAGTAAACTTGACGAGCCCAGGTGTGAGAGTTTTTTCCATTTCACCTGACCAGGCTAACACATGTTCTCTTTCAATCAAGGCACTTAGCTGCTGAATAACCCATAAAGGTATTATATCTTGTTTACCTTATCTATGAGACCAATAGCAAACTTTGCTTAACAAACAACTATCTGCGAAGTAGATGGGTCAGATTTTAAGAAAATGTACAATTCAACTTCACCAATCCTCCCAAATAACCCAAATTTCAGACGAAAATAAACTTCAAAATGTAGCTCAACCTAACCAAACAGATTGCTAGAATCAATACAATGTCAAATATACTCGAATTTACCTAGTATTGGCCAAATTGCAGTCTAATTTAGCAGAATTTACTAAATGTGTGCAGCTGCCAATTGTACATTTTCTGGAAATCTGATCCAGATAGAGGAGGTTATGTCAATAATTAAATCAAATAGATGAATAAATAAGGAGATATTGTGGATAAATGGAGGCGACCTTGTACTCTCCAAATGTTACCAGCGTACTGAAGACTTAGTTTATAAAATGTTATTGATTTATAATATTTTTAAACATGTTTTATTCAGGATTTAATAACAATATATGACACTTTCACCCCATGGTTGGGTTTCGTTGTGCCCGGTTGGCTTATCATTGTTACAACGAGATTTATTTATTTCTAGAGCTTCATCTTACGATATAAAAATATAACTGAGATTTATAAAAATAGAAAAATAGAAAAGACAGTTTTAGAAGATAAAAACAAAGTTAATATGAATGATTATAAATAATGGATGAACACTAATTCATAGATTCATTAATTATGGTGTAGCATGTATTCGTTCTCTCACAAATACGGAAATTCGAAATACATAGGGACATCCATAATGGTATCATGGGGAATAACCGTATGATTCACCACTCCAGTCACCAATGCACCAACTACATTGGCATTTCACGTCAATGATAGTTGTAAGAATGTACTGTATGTCAGGTTAGGATTAAGCATGCTTCTGAGTCTAGGCCCAAAGATGTGAAAGTCCCTTCAAACGGAGGGAAAGCCTCTTGCCTCAAACAGCAAAGTGCCAATATAATTCCATTTAGACCGCAAAATGTCATTATAATCCCATTAGAACGCCTAGTCCTAGCCCAGGAAACGGATTAGCGAAGTAGGCGTCCAATCACTGACATAGAATTCTTAACTGATCTGAGGGTTTGAGCCTAGACTGTAGAGGAGAATCACCCAGATTTCAGAAACATGAGAGAACTGTCATTCCAGTTATTTTTTGAATAAATAAAATATTCAATCCACAGAAATCAAATTTGACTATCGTATGCATGTTGTTTTATTCGCCTGACAATCTACCATCGCCCCCACCAACACCAAATCCCTAACTGCTGGATTCTGCCCCTAGAAAACCCGCCTGGTATAATGGTGGGTAACCCATGTGGTTAGCCCTGAGGCAATCAAAAAATCGTTGTTCCTGACTCACGATTACAAGTTAAATCTGAACGCCAAACTCTAAATCACTGTAATTTATCACATGCTGAATGTTTCTCATGAATATTTCATCCGCCAATACATCTATGATTCCACGAATTACTATTACATGGGTCAGTTTTTCAGAAAATGTACAATTCACCTTCACCAATCCTCTCAAATAACCCACATTCAAGAAATGAGCTTCAAAATTCAGTTTAACATAACAGAACTGGTACTTTGAAGCAATGCGATACCAAATATACTCAGATATACCCAGAATTTATCATTTTTTAGCAGAATTTAGCAGAAATTACTAAATATGTTTAGCTGCTAATTGTACATTTTCTGAAAATCTGATCCACATGCACAGCTGTGGGACGTTTGTCTTAAACTCCCTATCCACTGCACGATTCTCTCCCGGGGCATGCGGGGGCAGTCGGTTGAATGATGGAAATCCGCCCGACGATGAGATTCATCCGATGTTGATGGGAGGCACTTGCCTTGAGGGCCGTCAGTTAGCGACCTTAATTAAAGTGTGACGCACACAATTTTGATTACTGCGATTAATCGTGGGTGCTTTTCTTGGGTAAACAAATCTGAAATGGTGACTATTTTTGTGACCAACACATGCACGATTTTGACCCAATTTAACGACTGAAATCGTGGGTAGTTTTGCCCACACTGTGAAGATTTCGTCTGCGATTCTGTTTCATGTGAAACATGTATCACATGCCCCCATTGCATAACAATCTGCGAGCTCAATAGCAGCTCTGAAAAAGCTACTCGCAGATTGTTATGCAACGGGGGCAATGGTTCTAATAGAGCTTCATAATAGTTTTTACATGTATAATCAAAACTCATTTGGTTTTCTTGGTTGACTTCAGAGATTATTGTGTATTGATTTGTTTGTGTATTTTGGGTAGAGAGAAGAGAGAGAGGTGAGAGAGAAAGGGAGAGAGAGGGAGAGAGAGGGAGAGAGAGAGAGGGAGAGAGAGAGGGGGAGAGGGAGAGGGAGAGAGAGAGAGGGAGAGAGAGGGGGGGGGGGGGAGAGACGGAGGGAGAGAGAGAAAGAGGGAGAGACAGAGGGAGAGACAGAGGGAGGGAGATGGCAGGAGACAGAGGGTTATGGAGGAGGAAGAGGAGAAGGAGGTGGGGCATTTAATAGTTCATTCATTTCCAATGGCATAAATGTATGTCCTTTGCCCCCCCCCCCCCCCCTGTAATCTGTTTACTGTTTCCAGGCCTTTAGAGTTGTATTGGGACAGCTCGACCAGAAGCCTACAGACAACCAATCACTCATCATTGTATAATTGCTCTGTTCCCTCCGTGAGGATTTTTCTCCTCTCTGCACTATGACGGAAGTCGTTTTTGTTTTGTTTTTGAAGTGTTTTGGAACTCTTTGACTTCCTAGTTTAAATTTTACCATGGGCGTGTCAATGGTGAACAATTACAGAGGCGATCAAATGGCCGCCATTGCTAGAGATGTCGGTAGCATGGTAAAAGTTTGTCAACACATTCCGGGACCAATCCTAT
Organism: Sthenelais limicola; assembly: GCA_942159475.1. Taxonomy (NCBI): domain Eukaryota; kingdom Metazoa; phylum Annelida; class Polychaeta; order Phyllodocida; family Sigalionidae; genus Sthenelais; species Sthenelais limicola. The sequence continues at coordinate 94,339,055 of OW804099.1, forward strand.
ATTCTAAGGGTCAGATTTTCAGAAAATGTACAATTCAATTTCGCCAATCTTCTCAAATACCCCAAATTTCAGACGAAAATAAAGTTCAAAATACAGTTCAACCTAACCAAACAGATTGCTAGAATCAATGCAATGCCGAATATACTCGAATTTACCTAGTATTGACCACATTGCAGCTTAATTTAGCAGAATTGACTAAATGTGTACAGCTGCCAATTGTACATTTTCTGAAAATCTCAGATTCTGACCCATAAGCGGGACACCATTATTCAGTCTGGGCTCAGAGTTGGGAGAGTCCCTTCAAACGGAGGGAAAGCCTATCGCTATGAACCGTAAAATGACATTTTAATTCCATTAAGCCCGTGAATACCGTTATAGACCATTAGCGCAGTAGGCGTCCAATCACTGACATACCATTCTTATCTGATCTGAGAAGCTTTGAGCCTAGACTGATTATCAACATGTTACTACCAACTTAAGGATATATTTATGTTTTAGTCAACGATATATGGGTCAGATCTTCAGAAAATGTACAATTCGCCTTCACCAATCCTCTCAAATAACCCACATATAAGACAGAAATTAGCTTCAAAATGCAGTTTAACATTTATAACGGAACTGATACTTTAAATCAATGCGATACCAAATGTACCCATAGGCCGATGTTGCGCTCAAAACTTGAAAGCTAGGTTAATTCTAGCTACGATCATAACCCTTCATGATCAGGGTTACGGAAAGGAAGCGCTTGAAATGGGGAAGGTGGATTTGCTGTAGTTTGTGTAGAGTTGCAGAAGTTCATAACCCTTCACTATGATAATAAAATCAATGTTTAATGTCTTATCACCCTACTTGTTGCCTTTCAATGGCTGATGTGAAGAATTAATCAACTGCGGACAGAGTTTTCATCTGCTCTACACCAAAAAAACGGCGAGTAAGCCATTTGTTTCCACTGGATGAAATGGCAAAAAACAACAACTGTGAGAGCTTACAACAGGCCCATACGTTTACCCCTAGTGCCCTACCGTTGTAACCGTGACCTAAACAGTGACCTAGTTTTTTTTCCTCATTTACATACTTTTGGGCATGCGCACTGAGACATAGACGTTCTCTGTCTTGTGGGACACATCCTCTCCCAAGAATCTACCGTAAGCACCACAAAACGTTACTGATTAAGGCCACATATATATGACAGGCATTGCTTGAGTATTTTGTCTGGGCAAACTAGAGAACCTTCTACTACCCTGATTCTAGCACGTCCAATTGACAACCTAGTATACACTGCTAATTATATACTCGGTTGTCTGAGATGGCTAGGTTAATTCCTAAGTTGGCCAAATCTAAACAGACGTACTCTCACTTCATCTTTGCCCAGTCGCTCATGATCTATTTCCTTATAATACGGAATATTATAACAATCTAGGCCCATTGCCAACAGAACCCCTCCAAACCGAGGGAAAGACTCTTGTTCCTGTAACAAAAAGAAAAGGACTGACTCCTCTGATCAACTCAGTTCTTCCAGGGTGTCCTGAACTCAAAGTCAAAGTACAGTTTACAAAATTATAAATCAGCTTCCAATACATAGTTTGATTTCACTCCATTTCCTTACTATATGCGTGTTTGCTATAAGCCATGGCATACATTTATCTCTCAATAAACATCAAACATTAAACGTTTCCTACAGCATTACTCACTTGAGTGGTTCATATACTTTTCCTTTTTCCATATTCAGTTTCCTACTGTGTTACTCTCTTGTGATTTACATATTTCCCTTCTCCTTTTCCGAAGAGGCAAACACACATCTATATCTAAATATGGTCAACCCTACATAACCTCAGTTTGATTAACCTAAGTGTATTTTACAGTACAGGTATCACTGTCTTAATATGTCCAATATAAGTATAGATCTTCAAGTTTGATCCACCTTAGAACTGACATCAATATCAATTAATATCAATTATCTGATTTAATATTTAAATATGATTCCATTTTGCAGATACCTGGGACAAATAGCCTCCATTGCTACTACCAGCCACCGGCAGGATACCTGTAATCTAATGGTCTCAGACCTAGTACAGAAACAGATTGATGTTTGTAAGAAAAATCCTGATGCCATACTGTGTGTGGGGGAGGGGATACGGAGAGGTATATACGAGTGCCAAACACAGTTCAAGAGAGAGAGATGGAACTGCACAACTACACAGGGCCGGTCCGTCTTTGGCAACGTTCTCAGAAAAGGTAAATGATATTCATTTTTGTTATCCACTCTAGGTCCAAAACCCTCAGATCTGATAAGAATAGTATGTCAGCCTACTTCGCTAATTGTTTTCTTGTCCTAACACTCGGCGTTTTAATGGGAATATAATGACATTTTGCCGTCTTCATGGAATTATAATGACTCTTTGCGGTTTGAGGCGAGAGGCTTTCCCTTCATTTGAAGGGACTCTCTCAAGTGTGGGCCTAGACTGTATCAGGGTTAAAGCCGTGGATACTACATGATTACATTAACATGTAATTTTGTACAATGTACAAAACTTGCGACAACGTAAACCCTGCCCACACACAGCCGATTTGCCTCCCGATTGTCCCCCGATTTGGGTCTCCTGATGAATCCTAGGATTTCATTTCCAATCCTGGTTGATGTTATTTCAAAAAGTTAAACCAGGACTTGAAATGAAATAATGTTCTGATTTTTAGAGGGTCTAGCACTTGCAGTCCTATGAATCTATGTAACAAATTTCCGGACCTTGTATTAAATGTAGTCCTGCATTTTGAAGGCCTTCGTATGGAGTATATTTAGTTATTCCACTGGTAATTACCCATCCAGAAACGTTGCAAAGTTTTTATTTCAAAAATAAAAATTTCAAACTTAGAATATAAAAATACTTATTAGGTGTCGTACTGTTTACTATAATTAGAATCCGCTTGATCTCCTCTTTTCAAATATGGTAATATCTCAAAACCCATATTTTGTGACTTATGCCTTATTTTCCTAAAACGGATCAAATATAATATTCGCCAAATGTATTGATTTTCATAAGAATTTCACCAAAATATAACCGCAGATCTATTGTCTGTTTAGCCGCTATACTCTTGATACAAGGAAGATTTTAGAAGATAAAAACAAAGTGGATATGAATGATTATGAATAATTAATGAACACTTATTCACAGACTTATTAATTATGGTGTAGCATGTATTCATTCTCTTAGAAATACGTAAATTATTAGGAATAGGCGTTCTAATGGGAACATAATGACATGTTACGGTCTTAATGGAGTTGTAATGGCACTTTGTGGTTTGAGGGGAAATGCTGTCCCTCCGTTTGAAGGGACTGTGTCATCTTTGGGCTTAGACTGCTGTGAGATGAAAATCAATTTGAATGTTTCACGTGTCCAGACCTTGGTTCGTCACTTTTCCAACCTCCCAGAATGACTCATATGGGTCAGATTTTCAGGAAATGCACAATCTACAGTTCTACACATCTATCAAATTCTGCTGAATTAAAGTGAAAAATGATCAATACTAGGTATATCTGAGTGTATTCTGTATTGTATTCATTCAATAAATCTGTCTGGTTATGTTGAACTGCATTTTGAACCTTATTTTCATCTTAAATTTGGATTATTTGAGAGGATTGGAGAAGGCCAATTGTGCATTTTCTGGAGACTTGACCCTTATGTTGACTTTCCCAGTCGACAATACTCGAGATTATTGCCTTGTTTTCAGAATGAAAAATCACCAGCACTTTTCCTCCAACAATGAAACCAACAATTTGTACAACAAAATTCGGGAGCCATATAAATTCCCACTCATGTCACTTGTCGTCCCTCACGGTCCGTGCCTTTGTATCGGGGCCACACACAGCGCTCAAACCTAGTTCGCTTTTCATTTTTCTTGACGTGGAAAGACCGCCCCTCACCCTATCTCCTCCCTCAGTCTCAGATGATGTACTGCGAAGGGAGAATAGGCCTGAACAACACCTCCCCTAATCACCCACGTCAAATCAAATATCACCTCCTTTTTGTTTCCACACAGCTATGTTTTATTACGCCCCATGACCACCAACGTGTCAGTCCTGTTTCTAAAGTTAAACACCCTTTGAACTGGAATCGCCAGGAACCAGCGAAAGAACTCCTTTCTCTAGTTTTAACCCCTGTCTGTTTTCAAACTCGATTTGACATATGTTCGTGGGTTAGAAGAGGTCAGGTGTCGTGAAAAACCCACCTGCATTTGTATTATAAAGGCTCACAACCCAGTGAAGCGGGAAAAGATGGCCGCCACATCAATTGTCGTCTGCTCCCCAAACTCTCGTCCCCTAACGCGCTATATCGCGCTTAACGTGATTTTGATCGATTGCCGTAATTGAATATCAATTCGCTGTTAACAATGAAGCCAGGGCTATATTGTCAGCTTAAATCTAGATAAAGTAACGGATGGACTGACTAAAGCCGAGGAAGTTGCATGGGTTGAGCGAAATAAGGCCAATAAAAATAGGTTTGTTTCCGATTTACCCCTCCCCCGCCCCCCCCCCCCCACTTTACCTAGAAAAACCTAACCCACCTACTCGTTTTTGACCTTGCCTAAACAAATTCAATAATTTTTTGATTTTTTTTTTTACAAAAAAGCTAATCAAAGCAGGAAGAGAAGTCTACAGAAAACTCTTAAAGTGTACATTCCTCTTGTATAAAACATCTGCTGTCATGAAATTCTTTTTTTACAAAATAGATTTTTTCTCAGTTCCTGGATGGTGGTTCTATTTGAAAAAATAAAAAAAGACCCCCCACCCAGCCACACACACACTCCTACCTAGTTTTCAGCTAGATCAATCGGAAACACACCATTTGGTCCTGGGTAAGACCATAAAGGGCCTTTCTGTCTCTTTTCTCTGTCTCTCTCTCCCTTCTTCTCTATCTCTATTCCCTGGGTAAGATTATAAACTGCCTCCCTCTCAGCTCTCCCGCCCTTGATATAACCTTCAATGTGTTGATAAGGGCGTAAAGCAACCAATCTCACTCACTCGGAAACACACCCATTATTTTTTTGGCCTGAAATAGTCGTGGGCTACGAGTTGTCGTATGCTATAGTGAAAAGTCTGGTTGTGGAGGGATTGTTTTGAGAAGCAAAAACCTCACGACCTTAAAGGGATTAGAGTTACACTATAATTATCCTGGTTTGATACCTCTAGCCTTAATCTCTCTTGGAGTCTACGTAACTTAAACCCAGTTATTCTACCATGAATCAAACTCACTAATTCCTATCTACTTGTAAATTACATCCTAGACTAGAATGCATTCAATCCCCCAACCCCAGGATTAAATTGGCTCAGTTCGTTTGTGAACTAGTGTGTGGCAGTTTTAAAATAACGAAGAGAAAGCTTTCAACTAGCTCTTTGACATCCAGAATTGAGGTGAGAAAAGATTGACTTCAGCTACTATAACAGCTAGTGCTAGATAGAGTTACACACTATTTCATGGTCACCATCTTTGAATATAGATCTATAGATAGGTTTACAATGCATTTTGGAAACTGTTTATTATTGAAGCACGCACGGGAAATATGGTGAAGCTGGTGAAGATGGTGTGTGAAAACTTTTTTTTTTATTAGGAGTATTTATCAGCCAATACACATAAAATAACATTGCAATACAGACATTCAAACCTATTATAAACATAACAAGATAGTGTGTAGGACGGGTAGGGAACAGCCTCAGTCTTAGTCTAGCTAAGTCTGGTAAGTCTAGACAGAGAAAAGAGACAGAAAGGCACTTTATGGTCATACCCAGGACCCAATATTCATCAATATTCATCAAAACTAGGTGGGGGGTAACTTTCTTTTTGTTTTAATTTTCTGTTAGGAAACCACCTTCCAGGAACTAAAAAGAATGCTATCTCGTAACAAAAGTTGTTTTAAACAAGAGAAATGTACCTTTTAACGATTCCTGGTTAGGGATCAATAGGGGAGTTGCACAGCCGCCATTTTGAATCTTGATTCGCATGGAATTATGGGACTAATGGTACAGTCTGAAATCTATAGAAAACATGTCATATTCAGCATTGGGTATTCATCAATATTCTAATGTCAATATCCATGTGTTATACGTGTTTCCATTACACAAGTCCCCATCTTTCCCACCATGCATTTGGTTTTGATAGATCATTTACCCAAGCTATGATATTGGTGAAAATATTCTTGTAATTTTTGATAAAAATCTTGCCAAATATTTGTATGTCAGATTTGAACTGAATCCATCCCATGATCCACTGTAACAGACATGCGCAGTGGCACATGCAAATCACTTATCAGGCATGGTGAAACAATTTTTAGGTGGGGGAGCTTTTTCTAGGTAAGTTTTTTTTAAAAAAAATAATCGGAAACGCACCTTTTTTGTTTTTCCTCTGCAAAAACAGGGTCTAGAGTGCAGCTCTATACAATAAGGGAGTTTACTGAGATCCCATGTCACACATCATTTTAGTTGACATCAGAATAACATAACATAAAGCATAAAAGTATAAAAACATATGGTTAACTAACGAGTTGGTTGAAGGAGCGTGAATATTCCAAGCGACTGAAACCAACAAGTTAGTTAACAGATTTATTATACATGCTTTCAATCATGAAAATAGAAAAAAAATCGAATCATAAATTTGAATTTTACCGGTAATCTTAGCAAAAAACCAGATTGGTTGCCATGACAACCCTAAATCACTAGTGAAATACGCACTATGTGTAAATCACGCACTATGTGTAGATACGTTGTTTTCAGAGCAATGCGTGTATAATAAAAATCTATAAACGGTGATTATATATAGTAACTGAATATTTTCTAGACCATCAGTGATAAACTTATGGAAAGTTTTCCGGTCCTTCATTTGAAGAGCTTCATTCCCTGTTCATATATATATATATAACTTTTATTTCCTAAGAAAAAGGTTTACAGTTTCTGCTATAAGCAGTTCTTCCAACCATCCCTACGAGAATAATCATGAGAATACAACATAAACAATGACAACTAAATTCCTAATACAGAGAATAGCTACTTAGGCACGTCAACGTGGCAAGAACGCTTTATATGCGACGGAGGTGATCATCTATCTTGACATAGTCATGGATAGGTATAGTGCATTTTATACAATAATAATACTCACTCATGGAGTGGTAAACACTCAACACTCAACCAGGATTTTTCAATCCCTTTAACCCCAGCTCTAGGTTGGGACATTATAGGTTCAATCAACACCATCCCATGTCTGCTGTAGATAAACTGTTCGGAGGAACGTTCTAAATTCCTGTCTATCCTTGCATTTAAATCCTCTAATTTCCATATTATTCCAGTAGTAGGGTATTTGATATAATAGGGACTTTCTTATTTTTTCAGTACGAGGGGTAATAATATTTAATAGTCTTTTATCATCTGTATTTCTAAGTGATCGGGGTTTTAGTATCAAATTCCCTTCTTGCCTACTCATTGGATATGCTAGGTCTAATAAATGCGTTTCTCTCCTCACTGAAAGTGTCATGGTGTCTTGCAAGGCATTGTATGCATAACTTGTAAGAACAGGCAATGTATATTAATGAAATCAACACAAACATTGCCCCCATTGCCCTTTTCACATTACCCACCCACACCCATTTTTCAATATGTGATGTGTTTCAGGAAAATGAGTCACAAGTCGCAAAATTGATATTTTTCAAAGTCAGAAGTGATGTTTTCACAAGTTCTCTTAGTAGGAATATTCGGATTTTTAGGATGCCTAGCACCTTGAGTCATCTGAATTCATGTACCAAATTTCAGGGTAGTGTATTAAATATATCCTTGCGTTTTAAAGGTCATTATATGGAGTACATTTAATTACTTTACTGGTAGTTGCCCACCCAGAAATATTGCAAACTTGTTTTCAAAGATAGAAATATCAAACTTAAAATATAGAAATTTATACATTTTATCTATGTCCTACTGTTTACTATCATTGGAATCGGCTTGATCTCATCTTTTCAAATATGGTGATATCTCAAAATCCAATTTTCGCGACTTGTGACCCTCCCTCCCTTCCGCCCACTCCCCCCCCCCCCCCCGGCTTCATGGCGGCGGCGATTTAATAGATTCACCGGCGAGTCTACGCTAATGGCTGGAACTTACACCCTTACATAGTGATTTACCGTCTCATTCATGTATACACATCTCAGACGACCACCCCAGTCATTAAAATACATGTTGCGGTGGCCTTAGTTCCTTAAAGATTGTCCCCGCATTGACCGACCCCCTGCTGAGCCACATAATGGACTTAGGATTGTCAGAGGGTGTCAAGGACGCCCTCCAAGGTCAAGAGGTGAGGTCAATACGTGATCTGTAAAATGGCCGCCGCCATCCCGGCTCCTATCATGGCGAGTATCTCTGATAGAGGTTGTAATGTTTCCATATACACCATCCCAGTGGTCGTAAATACCAGCCAAGCAGCGTTATGATATCTTCATAGCACCTCCCAATGCTCCCCTACCCTCAGCTTCTAGCCTTGATAAGGATCGTTTATTTCTGTAATGTAGACATGGCCCACAGTCAGATCGCCAACTTAAAACCGGTTATTTCCCTACATCGATGGATATGTCTCTAAAAGCTGTATAACTAATGTATCAAGTAAATGGTTTTTTATTAGAATCGGTAACAATATTAAGGTTAATGGGATCGCTTAGACTAATCCCCCATACAAGTAAAGTCAATGTGATTATTTTATATTTATGTACATTTTAATAGTGGAAGGGCCCGTACAAACACCAGTCCCTCACTCAGTGAGTTGCTTGCTTATAATATTTCTTATATTTATTGCCAATAGGATCTCCAATTGGTGTGGTATGATTCTGCTTGTACATCAATATGAAATTTCATATGTATCCAGTAAATGAATTTTTATTAGAATTGGTACTAATTTTCAGTTGTTTATGTAACCATAATACATTTTATCGGCTTTAAATCAATGAAAGAAAAATTTAAAAAATCTTGAGGTATATGTGATCGCTCAGAGTAATCCCACAATCAAGAAACGTCAAGGTGATTATTTTATATTGATGTTTTGTTTTAAATATTTCATTTGTCACAACATTATGCCTAGTACATTGTTTTCAGTACATGATGATCATCATTTAATTCATAGGGTAAAATATACAAAAGAGGTATTATTATATCAAGAGGTAACAATACCTATCAACTATAAAAGGAAATCTTTTTAAGCTCGAGATTATATGCGCCGTATCAAAAATCATGATACGCATATATCACTTTTTCATTTAATATATTCATATTTCATATTCCTACCACTACGACGACACAAGGGCATTAAATCACTCGTACTCATAATCACATTATATAAGACTACTTTTATGGTGGCTTTCTTTGAAATATTCTCAAAGAACATAAATATAGATATTCTGAACTTAAAATCAAATCAAGGCCATTTCACAATCAGCAACGTGCTTCCAAAAACAACTTTTATATTCCAGCTGGTAAAAGGTTGAATACCAATATATTTTGAGTAGCCCAAATTGTGTGGTGTTTTAGGAAAATGTGTTACAAGTCGCGGAAATTTGATTTTGAAATATTATCATATTTGAAAAGATGAGATCAATCCGATTATAATGATAAAAAACAATAGGACATCTAAGTAGTATTTCTATATTTTAAGTTTGATATCTTTATTTTTTAGAAAAAAGGTTATTAACATTTTTGGGTGGATAATTACTAATAAAGTACCTAAATAGACTCCATAAGATGACCTTAGGAATGCATACACATATTTAATACATTGCCTTGAAATCTTGTATACATATTAATGTTACTAGCGGCATTAAACATCCCCAAAATAAGAATATTCCAACAAAGATATCTTAAAATGAATAAGTTTGAAAAATATCCATTTTGCGACTTATGACTCATCTTCCTGAAACACATCATAATTATACATTGAATGCATTTCTTGGAAAAGTTGGATTCCTCTCCCAGGCTACAGTGTGAAGGTGGTCAAATCAAGTTCCGTGATCTCATTAACTTCCGTTTAAGATCGATATCTCGGAAATAAATCACGATCATTTACATTTACAACCACATCGCTTGAAGCCATTGGAAATATTTGTGCTATTTCCTAAAGACTTGAAGATTTGGCAATAGGTGGGTTTGCATAGCCGCCATTTCGATCTTGATTCGCATGGAATTATGGGACCAATCGTGCAGTGTAAAATCTATAGAAAACATGTTATGTTCAGCATGGACTATATCAATGTCAATAGCCACTTGTTTTACAATATTTCATCTTTCCCATAATGCATTTGGTTTTTAATGATCATTTACACGAGCTATAACATTGGTGAAAATATCCTTTCATTTTTCGATAAAAGTGTTGCTTAATATTTGTGTGTCAGATTCGAACTGAATCCATCCCAGCATGCACTGTAATAGACATGCAAAGTGGGACATTTTTTATCGAAAATGGCAAGAATGTTTTCACCAATATCACAGCCTGTATAAATGATCTATGAAAACCAAATGCATGATGGGAAAGATTGGGGCATGTGTGGAACATGTATAACACATGGATATTGACATTAGAGCATGGATAAAAAGTCCATGCTATACATGACATGTCTTCAATAGATTTTACACTATACCATTATATTAGGCTATGCAAATCCCCTATTGGCAATCGAACCAGTGGATACACGTTGATCCGGCGTCCAGGATTCGCTATATATTCATTCAATGGAGCTTTTGATATGATTGTTCTGCGGGACGATTGCTGAAGAAGTTGATTGGTATTGCCCGTATAAACCATTGCGTTGACCCAGGCTATTGTTGATCGGACGTAATAACAAGACCCGAGGCTGTAAGAATAGCCTTTTCCCAACCAGTTACCGTTAATGTATTCATTTGATGGTGTGAATTCTGTGCATACAAATCAGCGGACATTTGTGTATGGGTCAGACTTTCAGATAATGTACAATTCAACTTCGCCAATCCTCTTCAAATAACTAAAATTTTAGACGAAAATATAGTTCAAAATACAGTTCAACCTAACCAAACAGATTGCTAGAATCAATGCAATGCCGAATATACTCGAATTTACCTAGTATTGACCAAATTGCTGCCTAATTTAGCAGAATTTATTAAAAGTGTACAGCTGCCAATTGTACATTTTCTAAAAATCTGACCCATAATCCGATTACAGCGGGCATTTGTGTATGTTCCAGAGTCATTTTCTCCCACAAGCCAGAGTAAATATATGTTGGCGCCCGAAAACAATCGCTAATATTGCGCAACAGTCAAAGAAGCAGTGAGAAAATGGCGAGTAAATGTGTTAAAACCTATTGAAACTAAAGAATGCTGCAGCACATTCACTGGACATAAACATTTATTTGAGCCATACAGAGCAGGGGTAATTATTCTTGGGGGGTTAAATTGAATTGGGATATCTGATACAACCTGCCCCACAGGCTCGGGTCAGAGTGTCTGGGTATGTTCGCTGCTGATCAAACTCGAGGTAAATAGCGTACTACAACGTACGTAGGTCAGATTTTTAGAAAATGTACAATTCAACTTCGCCAATCCTCTCAAATAACCCAAATTTCAGACGAAAATAAAGTTCAAAATACATTTCAACCTAGCCAAATTAACAGATTGCTAGAATCAATGCAATGCCGAATATACTCGAATTTACCTAGTTTTGACCAAATTGCAGCCTAATTTTGAAGAATTTACTAAAAGTGTACAGCTGTACGTACATTTTCTGAAAATCTGATCCATGTGGTTCTGACCCTCTTTTTTTCTCTCTTTTGACAATTTCTAGGCTGACAAAACCATGCAAACTTCCCTTTTTTGTCAATTATGGACAGACATAATTAGGTTATAAAAGACCACTTGATGATTTCTTATCTGATAGCACCTTCAGTAATTTTATAATTTGGGTATTTTCGCAGCAGATCAAACTCGAGGTAACTCGTAGAACTAGCGTATACGGGTCAGATTTTCAGATAATGTACAATTCAATTTCGCCAATCCTCTCAAATAACTCCAATTTTAGACGAAAATATAGTTCAAAATACAGTTCAACCTAACCAAACACGTTGCTAGAATCAATGCAATGCCGAATATACTCGAATTCACCTAGTATTAACCAAATTGCTGCCTTATTTAGCAGAATTTACTAAAAGTGTAAAGCTGACAATTGTACATTTTCTAAAAATCTGACCCATACATGTACTACAACGTACATGACCCTCTGACCCTCTCTTTTCTCGCTTTTGGCAATTTCTAGAGTGGTAAAACCATGCAACATTCCTTTTTTGTAAATTATGGACCAAACGTACACGACAGAATTAAGTTATGTAAGACCACTTGGTTATTTCGAATATTCTAGCACTTTTAGAAGTTTGGTAATTGTAGCTTTTGTTATCAATTGATTATAACTTTGTAGAAATATTTAGAATATTGCAGAGCTATTATAGAAGAAGAAATACATTTCTATAATTCAAGTTTGATATTTTTATTTTTGAGAAAAGTGTTTGCAATATTTCCGTGTGGACAATTACCAGAAAGCTAGCTAAATATACTCTATAACATCACCTTAGAAATGCATAGAAATATTTAATAAAAGCATGAAATTTGGTAAATGTATTCAGGCTGCAAACAGCGTTAAGCACCACCAAAATGAAAACATTCCCACAAAGATATCTTGTGAATAAAGCTCTTTGTAAAAAAAATCAATTTTGCTACTTGTGAATCATTTTCCTGTAACACATCGCATATGAGACAACTAATGTTTGTGTAAGGAGACCTGTATATTGGAATCCGATAATGGGTCAGATTTTCAGAAAATGTACAATTGGCAGCTCTACACATTTAGTAAATTCTGCTAAATTAGGCTGCTATTTGGCCAATACTAGGTAAATTGGAGTATATTCGGCATTGCATTGATTCTAGCAATCTGTTTGGTTAGGTTGAACTGTATTTTGAACTTTATTTTCGTCTAAAATTGGAGTTATTTGAGAGGATTGGTGAAGGCGAATTGTACATTTTCTGAAAATCTGACCCTAATATTCACACAAGCCTACTATATTGGGTTGTTTGACAGATCAAGAATATGCCTCTGCACTTGAAGATGGATCTTTCCCATGCCTCGTATTATAGATCGTTCATCACCCAGTATAGCTTGTATTCTCAGTTGAATTGTATTGAGGCCCAGGGAAATATGTTCAGTCTAGGCTCAGAGTTGAGAGAGTCCCTTTCAACTGAGGGAAAGCCTCTTGCTCCAACAAGACCAAGCCCCAAAATGCGATTCAAATGCCATTATACCGCCTACTCCAGGGCGGGGAAGCCATTAGCGCAGTAGGCGTCCAATCATCACTGATCAACTATTCCTATCTGATCTGAGAGTTTCTAAGCCATTGTTACTTTTCCCGGCAGGTGTTGAACACAGAGAAGATCTTTGTTGCCATTATGATAATTATTTGCATTATTCAACCTATTTTGTTGCATCATCATTCATTCATGTACATGAGAAGCTTTGCCGGGTGTAAGAAGGAGAAATCTTGGAGTTTCTTGACAATAATTTGTAGAGGTTTTTCTTGAGAGATTTTCCCTCTGTTTAAAGGGACTCTCTCAACTTTGGGCCTAGGACTAGGCGATCTAATGGGATTATAATGACATGTTGCGGTCTTAATGGAATTATAATGGCACTTTGCGGTTTGAGGCAAGATGCTTTCCCTTCGTTTGAAGGGACTCTCTAAACGTTGGGCCTAGACTGCCTCCCCCTACCCGCCTCCCTCCCCCTCTATGACAGGTTCAGTCATAGACACTCTAGGTCCAAACCCTCAGATCAGATAAGAATGGTATGTCAGCCTACTTTGCTAATCGGTTTCTTGTCCTAAAAAAGCGTTTTAAATGGGAATATAATGGCATTTTGCCGTCTTAATGTAATTATAATGACTCGTTGCAGTTTGAGGCGAGAGGCTTTCCCTTCATTTGAAGGGACTCTCTCAAGTGTGGGCATATAGTCTGTCTAAAATGTAGTTGACACGTGATTCCTTAGTCCCTTTAAGGGGAGGGAAAAGTGGGGGATTTTTAACTTCAAACCTTTACACCTTGAATCACCGTTTGCGACCGACCATGGCCGTTTGCGACCGACCATGGCCAAATATACAGCTGTATTGTATTGCGCTGCCTCTGTTCTATGTGCAGCAGCTGTTGTTTTGCTTAAAAGGAAGGTAGAGCTGGTTATATTGGCCCTGTAACTCCATGGTTGATTGCAATGTGGGACTGCTGGGCAAAGAGTGGACAGGTCCTTGTCATAAATAGAAATACAAAATCTCCCACTTTTCCCTCCCCTTAAAGGGGCAAAGGAATCGCATTTCAACTACTTTTTAGACAGACTATAGACTGTAGAGCAGAGAACCGGTGTGACTTGCGTGCTGATGTGGCACAAAGCCAGACGTTTGTTTACATATACTCTCCCTCACTCATGGTGCTAACTAAGCCACCATGACTCATGCCAACCTATTCCACTCACCAATACTATCATTAGGCAAAAAAAAAATAGGTGTGTTTCCGATTTACCCCCCCCCCCCCCTACCTAGAAAAACCTTACCCTACCTATATTTTTTTTGACCATACCTCATTTTTCCCCCATCATATCTTACTTTTTTTGGTTTTTTTTGACAAAAAAAGCTTATAAAAGCAGGAAAACGGGTTTTCCTAACTCGGAACTGTCAAAAGGCACATTTCCCATGTTCAAAACAACTATTGTTATGAAAAAGACATTTTTTTCAGTTCCTGGGAGGTGGTTTCCAAACAAAAAAAATTAACCAAAAAAAAAAAAGTTACCACCCCCCTCAACCTAGTTTTCAGCCAGATAAATCGGAAACACACCTATTTTTTTTTTTGCCTTATAAGCCTATATTCAGTCAGCAATACTATCATTATAAGCCTATAATGGTAATAGCTTTGTGTGTTATCGGAATGGGTGAAATCGCCAGAGAATGTACAAATCACCTTCATCAATCCTCTCAAATAACCCAAATTTAAGACGAAAGTCAGGTTCAATATACAGTTCAACATAACCAGACAGATTTATTGAATGAATACAATCCAAAATATACTCAGATGTACCTGCATGGTATTAATTTATTTTCATTCTAATTTAGCAGAATTTGATAGATGTGTAGGACTGTAGTTTGTGCATTTTCTGAAAATCTGACCCAAATACAGGCAGAGGAGAGGTTTCATGAGGTCAAGTACGTTATCTTTAACTAGAAGCTTATTAGATGGATATGGTATTTTCAGTCTAGGCCAAAACCTCCTCTCAGATCAGATAAGAATGGAATGTAGTGATTGAATGCCTACTGCGCTAATGATTTTTTTGGACCCAGGAGTTGGCATCCTAATGAGATTATAATGGTATTTTGCGGCCCTGTTTGAAGGGACTCCCTCAACTTTGAGCCTAGATTGTTTTAAAAAATATGCCCTCTGACAACATGACTGTGTCTCGTATCAATATACCGCCTACAGATTGATATATTATAGTCACTATGTACCCACCAGAAATATAGGTTTAATTCGTCTCCAGAGAAAAATTGTATGTAGTATAAAGGAATCATAGCTGCATGTCCCAGAGATTCCGAAGATTAATTTTTCTCAGGTCTAAATGATTTTCGTCGTTGCTCAGTTTGAAAGTTACGTATATTCTAATAAATGTCATTCTCTCTTCTGGGCAAGTAGAGGCATTCCTAGCTCTCTATGGAGCTGATTTATATTTATCCTTTTGTTCAGTCCCTCCGATATCCTTAAAGCAGTGTTCTGTAACGTTTGGTCTAAAAAGTACTTTGGGGGAGTAACATACAGTGTGTCCCCGTATTTGATGATAGGGCCGATGGCTACTTTATACAGCATTCTTATGCTACCAGGAGTGTAGCAAATGGCCTTAACTTGGTGTATGTTATTTTTGTCTTTTGCTATCTTATTCTGCAGGTGTGCTAAGAATGTTAAGTTTCTTAATAATTGTTACTCCCAAATATATGAATAACTATCGGTATTTTTTATTTCTTCTGTCCTTACATATACATTTCCGTTGGATTTCCCTCCAATGTTCTTTTCGAGCGTGCTACGTCCATAATATTGCATTTACCTACGTTTAAAGATATTTTGTTAGTACGACACCAAATATGAATATTTGTCAGATCATTTTGTACATTTTATTGCAATAAATGAGCACATTTAGGCCAGGTGTGTTTCCGATTTACCCCCCCCCCCCCTAGAAAAACCTTACCCTACCTAAAAAAAATGTTACCATACCCGATTTGTTTTTTATTTATCTTACTTTTGGGGAATTCTTTTACTAACAAAGCTTATAAAAGCAGAAAAACGGGGTTTCCTGACCCGGAACTGCCAAAAAGCACATTTCCCATGTCTAAAACAACTATTGTTATGAAATAGACATTTTTTTCAGTTCCTGGGAGGTGGTTTCCTAAAAAAAAAATCAAAAAAAAGTTACCACCCCCCCTACCTAGTTTTCAACCAGATAAATAGGAAACACACATTTGTTTGGCCTTATAGTACTAAACGGATTGTTTTCTTCCCTCAATTATATCCTATGCATAAACATTATCTACAGGTCTACACACTCCTTTTTATCAACACGGTGCTTTATTCATTATTATTCTCTCTCTTTCTTCTCCCTCTGTTCTCCAGGTATTTTTCTTTCTATTCTCACGTTCTTTTTTCTCTTCCTTCTCGCGACTGTTCCATGTTATTCCATTCTTTACACACTATCTTTTCTCCATCTTTATTATCTTGTCTTGTATCTGCTCATCCCTCCCTCTATCTTCTCCTGCGTATGAGTAGATCATTAAGTGCCTTTCTGTCTCTTTTCTCTGTTTCCTCTCCCTTCTTTTCTATCTCTATTTCCTGGGTATGATCATAAAGTGCCTCCCTCTCAGCTCTCCCGCCCTTGATATAAACTCCAATGTGTTGATAAGGGCCTAAAGCAACCAATCTCCCTCACTCACTCCTCTGTCAGCCCTCTCCTCTTTATATGTGACTGTAGTAGGTCCATTTCTCTTTGGGACATATCTTGCCAGCTGCTAGCCTCCATGCCCGCTATCCCTCTCACAGTCCAGCGGTTGGTCGAATAAACCTTGTTGACCGATTGCCTTTAAGCATCGCCTGCTACAACGGCCCATTCCCAGGCGTATACTACTCACATGAAACTAAATACCATTTATACCACAGTATGAACAGCAGCAGTAGGAGAATATACTCTACTCCTTGTGCAACATTAAAGGTGGTCTCCACTGGCTGCGGTAAGCTCTGCGGTAAGCCTTGCGATGGTGCAGTGATGTTGAGGAATGATGAGGCCCTGCCTACATGGTTCACTGGTCATGTAGGCAGGTCCTCACCACTCCTCACCATCACAGCACCATCGCAAGGCCTACCGCAGAGCTTATCACAGAGCTTACCGCAGTCAGTGGAGACCACCCTTTAGTTTAGCCTTCAGTCAGAACTTGTTTTGAAATGAAAGATGTGCAATTATCGCCCCAGGTGACGAGTGTAATTGTTGACCAGGGAGGTTTTACTTTTCATATACTTCTTACAAACCTCCATGTTTTTTCTTATTTTTTTTTATTTAGTATTTTTATACAGCACACCTTCTGTAATAACGACAGTTGAGTTATCAACAAACAAGTACATTGTACAATGAAGTTCTAATAATCAATTGAGGACATTAACATTGAGATATGGGCTCACAGATGATAATTTGATACAGAATAACCATGGTCTTCCGCCCACCGCTGTGTCTATCTAGACCTAACTCTATTGAACAAAGTCCAAAGTAAGACCAAAGGTCAAGATCAGAAACAAAATTTGACTAAGCTCTCTAATTACCTCTGAAATGTCCAGATGCCTCCCGGTGGTGTAATGTCCAACTTGCAGATATAAACTAGGAGTTCCATTGGTACGTTAACTTTAATTTTCAAATCATCCAAAGATCGATCTATCGATCATTCAAATGTCAAAAGAATATCAATATCGCCAATCTTTCTGCAAATATGATGAACCTCCAAAACACTTTTGCTGTACCAATGGATATAATCTTATTTACATGTAAACACATATTCCTGTCGGTATATAAAGGTGTGTGTATATTGCACGACTAAAACAAGACCATCTAAATGGTATGCATGTATTCCCGTTAAAGCTTAGGGATATCTAAAATTTGATTAGTTTTTTTTTACTAAAGGACTTTTATCGCTATGTAAGAAAATGTCAACTCTCTATGTAGATAGCACTATAAGGAGGAGGTAGAAAATGAAAATTGAAAAATCTGCTTGATGTGACGAGAGGTAGTAGTAGTGAAAGAATAGCACAAATGATCTTTTTTAGCAGAAATGAGAATATGAGGTCACTTATAGAGGTCACTTTGAGATAGAGGTCACTATAGAGGTCACTTTGTACGTATGCTTATAGCTTAATCGTACATAACTTGTGTGAGTAATTTTTCTATTAATGGTAGTACCATTTATACACTTGCTATGATCACGTGCTAAGATTGAAATTAAATTCAAACTGTCTTCATCGATCAGGGTTGGATTGGATTGGAATACTTTTATTGCAGACTAGCTGCCATGTGAGGATTTCTCCAGCAGTTGGGAGGTCTTCGGCACCTCAATAGCATAACTTGTAGTTATTCATGTATAGGTTATACAACTTCTCAGTCAATGACTGCCCAGTCTAGGCCCAAAGATGAGAGAGTCCCTTCAAACGAAGGGAAAGCCTCTCGCCTCAAACCACAAAGTGCCATTATTATTCCATTAAGACCGCAAAATGTCATTATATTTCCATTAAAACCCCGAGTCTTAGGCGAGGAGACCGATTAGCGAAGTAGGCTGACATACTATTTTTATCTGATCTGAAGGTTTGAACATAGAGTGTGCCGAAGTTCGCTACAAAACCGTTTCAAATATTCTTCTTGATAATCTTAAACTAGTAACAATATGGCACCTTGGTTGTTACACAAGTTAGGTGTTTTTCTATCGCTTGACGTACATACAGTATGTTATATAAAATAATCGTCATTCCAGACATAAACAGTTTTTGCACTTAGTGAAAATGATTTTGCATTTATTGTGGTGAGCCATCGCAGGAAGGCTATTCTAAGAATATGGTATTTGGTGATATGGGTGAAGTCGCCAGAAAATGTACAATTCATCTTCACCAATCTTCTCAAATAACCTAAATTTCAGACGAAAATAAAGTTCAGAATACAGTTCAATCTAACCAAACAGATTGCTAGAATCAATGCAATGCCAAATATACTCGAATTTACCTCGTATTGACCAAATTGCAGCCTAATTTAGCAGAATCTACTTAATGTGTACCGCTGCCAATTGTACATTCTCTGAAGATCTGTCCCATATATTGATTTTCTTATTTGCTCGGTTTTTGGGGTCTCATGTTTCAGAATGTTCTTTCCTTCAGAAAAATTCCTTGTATTAAATTTCTTAAGGTCAATATTTCTTGACTGAAAACCATGTCATGTCATTCCCATTTATAAATAGATTAGTAAAATTGTAAGGCAACGCAGGAATATATCCACATCGTGGCACAGAGCTGCCACACCTCCCGTTTCGGCGGGAGATCTCCCGTTTTTTTGGACAATTTGGCAATTCCTCCCGTCCTCCCGTTTCAAAATCAAAATCTCCCGCTTTTTGCCGAAATCATATGAATCCTCCCTTGGGCACCAACAAAACCAAAATCTCCGACTCAATGCAGAAATCACATGTCCAACAATAGGATAAAGCAGCATCCTGTATTTTCCTTATGACTGCCATCACACAATGTACAGCAGACCCACTGATGAGAAGCGTTAATCCCCTCTAATTTGGGTAGCCCATGCATTATACAGATATAAAACAAACTTGAGAAATGCAATTAATACCAGCACAAACATGTGGAAGTCCCATATGGGAAAATTCGGAGGTATGCCAGTCATACCAACTTGGCACCTCTGTCGTGGGTACGCGTATTTGATAGAATTGTATTGTAAATGTGTGGCCATATTTGTAATGAAAAAAAAAATCAAAAAATCATGTGATGTTAACACCTGAATAAAAAAAATCTAAAATTATTGTTAGATTTCAACGCCATTTCAATAGACAATAGTGAGTCGCAGCAGGTACGAATGGCAATTACCTGGTGTTTAAAACAATGCCATCTAAATAATATAAAGATTAGGGAAATCTAAAATTTGATTAGTTTATTTTTACTAAAGGATTTTGATCGCTATGTTAGAAAACGACGCTATGTTAGACAATGTAGAGAGCAGTAAAAGAAGGGGTAGAACAGGAAAATTGACAACTCTGCTTGATGTGACGAGAGGTCATTACGTACTTGTATATATATATATACATGTATAGGGGTCAGTTTTTCTGAAAATGTACAATTGGCCTTCACCAATCCTCTCAAATAACCCAAATTTAAGACGAAAATCATGTTCAAAATACAGTTTAACATAACTAGACACATGTATTGAATGAATACAATACAGAATATACTCAGATATACCCAGTATTTATCATTTTTCACTCTGATTTAGCAGAATTTGATAGAAGTGTAGAACTGTAGATTGTGCATTTTCTGAAAATCTGACTCATAGGCTACTATCGTATCGTATCGTATATAATACACTTGCTATGGTTGTAATTAAATTCGAATTGTCTTCATCAATCAGGTTTGACTGATAAATAATGCCATTATGTGATGTAATGTTAATATACTTGAATAAAAGAAATATAAAATATAAAAAATATAAACCTTAAAAATACCCATAAAACCTTAATACCTGGGAATTATTCCTAACTACCAGTAAAAAAATCTTCTCTGGTTCTGGGAAAGACCATAAAGTGCCTTTCTGTCTCTTTCTCTGTCGCTCTCTCCCTTCTTTTCTATCTCTATTTCCTGGGTATGATCATAAACTGCCTCCCTCTCAGCTCTCCCGCCCTTGATATAACCATATTAAATGTGTTGATAAGGGCGTAAAGCAACCAATCTCACCCACTCTAAATCTTCTCACATTTGCCTTGTTGCCCTTGTTGTTGCAGGCACCAAGGAAGCGGCCTTTATCCATGCAGTGACGGCGTCCGGGGTGGTTCACGCCGTCACCCAGTCCTGCAGCGCCGGTAACCTCACCGACTGCTCGTGTGACCTGTCCCGGGAAGGCACGACAGACGCCGCCGGCTGGAAGTGGGGCGGCTGCTCCGATAATGTCGAGTACGGCATCTGGTTTGCACGCACCTTCGTCGACGCCCCTGAAATCCAGAAGTACAGCAATGACAAGGATGTGAGGGCCCTCGTCAATTTACACAATAACCAAGCTGGCAGGACGGTAGGGACAGGTTTATATAATATATAACAGATAGCTAACGTTGTAATTTGTTACAGGAAAATGAGTCACAAATCGCCGAATTTATATTTTTCCAAGTGTTTTATTCACAAGTTTTCTTTGTAGAAATGTTCTTATTTTCAGGGTATCTAATACCCCTAGTCGTATAAATACATGTACCAAATTTCGAGACGGTGAATTAAATATATCCATGCAATTCTAAGGTCATCCTAAAGAGTACATTGTTAAGATAATACTTAACGATTCTCTGTATATTTAATCAATTTCTGATATTTCTAAAGTTCATGAATTCTTCCTTTGCAATGTTCTCATCTCTACCTAAGCTTGTGTAAAATAACCGTTGAAGGCAGGACGGAGGTCGCTGGCCTGTAATAACAACAGTGTTTATGTAAGCCATCCTGTCAGGCGCCTCCCGTCGGCCGTTGACAGCCATGTAGGCTCAACCATTACTTGGCAATCTCTGTATTTTCCCGCTAAATTTGGTCTTCTAGGATAATAAAACAAAGGGTTACTGGTTTTTATGCAGGTTGGTCTTTTGGAAATGAGGGGTTCTTCCCAGAATCCTAGGGGAGCCTATAAGAGCCCTGGAGGTTGGGAGCCTCCTCAGATTTTATTGTGGCAGCTTCAGTGAGAGTTAGAAACTCTGGACTTACCTTACATACCCCTGGACTCTGGACTTTTACTTGACATTTTGTACTTGGAGAGAGAGAGAAAGGACTTACTCTGATATTTGTGACTTACTCTGATATTTGTGATTTACTCTCATCTTTGTGACTGGGCTGACCTGTACAAAACCATCCATAGTGACACTTTATTACAAACTGGATTTCATTACTTGTGAGTTTTTCTTTGCCTTCACCTGTGTTTTGTTTCTCTGCATTTTACTGACAGTAGCCATGCTGGAACTCACCATCTTTAGTATTTGCCCCTTTAATATTAATCCGAATTGATCACATATTAGTCTGTTTGTGCAAGAGCTATCCCCGTACTCTCACAGGTTGAACTGATCATTTAATATAGACAATTTAAAGACCTTATTATTACACTGGTGGAGCCGAGAACCCGCACAGAAATTTTATGTGAATAATTCGGGAGGATTTTAAATTTAATAACTAGAATATGGCAGAAAATCATGGCAAGCTTGTATGCATGATGGAAGGTAAAGGAGATCGATTTGAGTTGGAATGAATGCTTCAAGATGGACATGTCTATTCGATTCAGGATCACTTCTGTATGTCGGGAATATGGGTAAGATTATTGAATTATTATTAGGATATTATCAGGTTCCATGATACTGATAATGAAAGACGTCCATTATGACTTTTCATGAGAATGGGCCTGTTCCTTTCGAGGGAAGGGAGGATCAGGACCCAATAATATGGATACAGGCTTATGAGTCATTCATTAATTATACTCAGCCAAACGGAGTAAATACGGCTAGAAATGCTCTACCTATATATCTCAAAGGTCAGGCTCTAGAGTGGTATTATGACCATCATGTTGCAAATCTTTATAACTGGAATGAGGTGAGAGAAACATTCATAAAATATTTCGTTGCATTGGATGCACATCAACGTTCCAAACTAGTGTTTACACAGCAGGCTGAGGGAGAATCCATTGATAGTTTTATCAGTAGAGCTTCAAGGGCTTATCGTATTTTGGAGTACAATGAAGAAGATAAAGTAAGATATTTCATTTGTGGTCTGCTCCCTAGTATTCAGGAGGTCGTCATGAGAACTGAACACCACAATTTCACTGATGCAGTCCTGGCAGCGAAATTTGCAGGTCGAACAACCCTTATTCAGAATGAATTATCCATTGATTCCCTCAAAGATCGAGTTGATGAACTGTCTATAATAGTGAAATCAGTAGTTGCTAAAGACCTGAAGATAAATTCCCCACATGCCACATCTATTCAATCGGTAAGAAGTGAAACTATAGGCCGCCTCCAAGGTAAATGCAAGTGGTTTAATGTCATGAAAGGATTTGGTTTTATCATTCCTGAGAATGGAGACCAGGACATCTTTGTGCACCATTCTGTTATTAAGAAGACCGGATTCCGATCTCTGGGCACAGGAGAAAAGGTGGAGTTCCTCTTCAAATCGTCCAGTAAGGGACTACAGGCCACATATGTAGCTGGACCTGGAAATTCCGACTGCGAAGGACATGGACGACAGAGGAATAACAGTAAAGTAAGGTGCTATAATTGTGGTGATTATGGATATCATATTGCTCCTGCATGTCCCCATGGTCCCTTGCCGAAAAGCTGTCACTTTTGCACATCAAAGGATCATCTGCTAGCTGTTTGTCCATACAGAAACCCAGGCCGAAATCAGAGGATGGGGGGGATTGTGACTCTACCTCTCCATTCTACAGTATCCACCCCATCTGTGAGTATGACTGATAAACTGTTTAACCAGATAGCAAGGATGAAGAGAACTCCTCAAGCACCAGAGAAAGTGGGTTGGTCAGATAAACTATTCCTCCAAACCAGGGAGACGATTCCTCGCCGTATGTAATGCTAATTGATATTTGTGATACATGTGATTTGAGATAATTCTGCAATGCTTTTATGATGTACCTATTTCATGATACATGTATTTGGTAATTTTGCGTGGTGTTTGGTGAAAGGAGTGTGTTTTTATGTCTTTTCTAGAGTGTCATGCCTAGTGATTATGATATGATTTTTCCTTGTACTTTTATGCCTTACATAATATATGGGAACCAGATAGGCCTGGAAATGATTGAATATGGATTTATTCGTTGCCTATAGGCTAAACTGAGATAACTGGATATGACTACATTTACTTATTTCCGACCATATATAACTAGCTGTTTGGGGACGCCTGGATATGGCAGTTTATATTGTGTTGAAGAAGAGTTTTACCCGATTTTGAGATATCAGAAGCGTGTCCCTTGCATCGGTCAAGGAGGAGAGGGTTTCTCACAAACTTATACTTATTATCATTCCATGTTTCCCTTGGTCGTTGCTATTGGGATTAAAATCCTAGGAATTCCATAGCAAGAGGAGGTTTAAGAGATATGTTTTGTTACTCGATTTTACAGCTGGATACAGACTCTCCTATTAGATTTATTTCATCCTTACCACAGTTTTCCATATTCCTATGATCACTAATAGACTGTGGGTCTGGAGGGAGATTGGGGTAGGTGTAAATGCTGTTAGGAGTTTATTCATATGTTTCCTATATATAAAATCCAGTTTAGTTTTTGGTGAAATCATATTTGTTATAAGATGTGTAGAAAGCTAGTACTAATTTTGTCTTTGTTCTCTGAAGATATAAGAATGGTAGAAGACCCCGGAGTGGCCCAGGCCAGAGAGTGGTGAATTGTTATGATGAGCAATAATTACTGAATTATCATAGAGTCATATTGGCATATCAAATCTGTACCCTATACATGCGTTGTATTTCTATTGATGTTTTAGTTAATTGTCTCGCATATTGGGGTCTGGGAATAAGGAGTTGCTAAGTGAGGAAGCTAGCATCTGTCCTTCTCAGTATATACTAATTGTGTTTTGTATTGACACCCTGAGTGGGTAGCGTTAACCCTGTGCCGGTACAATAGGTTAGTAAGGCTATGAGAAAGCCAAAGAGGTGTGAGAGCTGACATTTAAAGTGTTTGGAGCAGAAGGCGTCCAGTTTAGATTTGAGCCAAAATATTATGTGTAGGACGGCGATTTCCTTGATATATTTGGATCAGGACCATTTGAGATTTCATGGTTAAGTTATATACAACTTGATAGTGTCTAACTAGGTATATGTCATGATTTTTGTGTCATGAAATGTATTATTCTTAGAATGTTGATAACAGAGTGAATGTTCATGTCTACTACTTACCTTGAAAATGTTTAAAACTAGAGGGATGTATGTGTAAAACGATAGGACTAAGTTGAGGTTAAGGTGGATTATTTTCCAGCTGTTTTCTGGAAAAGGTATTTTTACTGCATGTTTTGTTCAGAATTTGCATTTTTGATAGAGTGTCAACCATTGTATATATGTTCCAGGGTAAAATACCCGAGATGAAGTTTAGTGTACGGACACAAACCCTTGATATATGGAAAATCTGGTTTGGATTATTGTGTGCCAATTATAATAGATTTCTCTTTTACTCTTCAATATACAATTGTGTAGTGGTAACACAAAACTAGTATGCCTGGAAGCATGTTAAGATAATACTTAACGATTCTCTGTATATTTAATCAATTTCTGATATTTCTAAAGTTCATGAATTCTTCCTTTGCAATGTTCTCATCTCTACCTAAGCTTGTGTAAAATAACCGTTGAAGGCAGGACGGAGGTCGCTGGCCTGTAATAACAACAGTGTTTATGTAAGCCATCCTGTCAGGCGCCTCCCGTCGGCCGTTGACAGCCATGTAGGCTCAACCATTACTTGGCAATCTCTGTATTTTCCCGCTAAATTTGGTCTTCTAGGATAATAAAACAAAGGGTTACTGGTTTTTATGCAGGTTGGTCTTTTGGAAATGAGGGGTTCTTCCCAGAATCCTAGGGGAGCCTATAAGAGCCCTGGAGGTTGGGAGCCTCCTCAGATTTTATTGTGGCAGCTTCAGTGAGAGTTAGAAACTCTGGACTTACCTTACATACCCCTGGACTCTGGACTTTTACTTGACATTTTGTACTTGGAGAGAGAGAGAAAGGACTTACTCTGATATTTGTGACTTACTCTGATATTTGTGATTTACTCTCATCTTTGTGACTGGGCTGACCTGTACAAAACCATCCATAGTGACACTTTATTACAAACTGGATTTCATTACTTGTGAGTTTTTCTTTGCCTTCACCTGTGTTTTGTTTCTCTGCATTTTACTGACAGTAGCCATGCTGGAACTCACCATCTTTAGTATTTGCCCCTTTAATATTAATCCGAATTGATCACATATTAGTCTGTTTGTGCAAGAGCTATCCCCGTACTCTCACAGGTTGAACTGATCATTTAATATAGACAATTTAAAGACCTTATTATTACAACATTTAGCTTACTCAAAACTAAAAATATCAAACTTAAAATATAGAAATACTCATTAGATTTCTCACTGTTTACTATCATTGTAATCGGGTTGATCTCATCTTTTTAAATATGATGATATCTCAAAATCCATTTTTTTTCGACTTGTGACTAATTTCCCAATAACAGTAAATAATTATTGTATGCTGTAAAATATCATGGGAGAAATAGTGGAAAGAGAGGGTAGGGTGAGGGGATATAGTATTGACAAGGGTGAGTGTTAGTTGTCCTTTTAGAATAGTCAAACGCAGAGACAAATATGGATTTTACCACATGAAGTTGTTGGTAGTTGTTGGTACAAAACGCGTGTCCCATGCTTAATTTTCGAACGATTCCAGTCTATTCCATTCCAACTAAAAGTATAAATGACACATCTTCAAAGAATTGGTAACATATAAATAACAAGTTTGTTGAAATACGCAAACAGACCCGTACATACACACCTACATCTGGGTGCCATTAAATGGTCATGAAGCAGGGACTGGGGAGTGCTGAGAAAGGTAACGAGGCACCACATATATGAGGAAGTGGTTGCAGCAAAGCAAAATACCTGGCCTCATGTTTGTGATTCACTTCCGGTTCAAGGAAATCGTCAAAACATCAAGGGTAAACTTGAAAATCTATATATTTCACAACAAGGGAAACCACTGCTGCGGGCTATACTGGTGGGGCAGGGAAATGTCATTGTCCAAAATATTGGTCAAACGATTTCAGATGAGTACGAATTAAAAGGACGCTTAGAACAACAAGTAGAACATGTTTGTTGTTGCATTTAAACGGAGAATATGCGGCTTTAATTAGGCCAACAAAATTATAGGTGTGTTTACGATTTATCTGGCTGAAAACTAGGTAAGGGGGATGGTGAATGTTTTTATTTCTTTACTTTTTTTAAGTAAAACCACCACCTCCCAGGAACTGAAAAAATGTCTATTTTATAACAGTGCTTTTTGACAGTTCCGGGTTAGGGAAACCTGTTTTCCTGCTTCTATTAGCTTTTTTTGTCAAAAAATCCAAAAAAAGTAAGGTAAGGTAAAACAAAAATCAGGTATGGTCAAAAAGAAATTCAGGGAGGGGAAGGTTTTTCTGGGTGGGGGGAGTGTGTGTGTGTGTGGGGGGGGGGGGGGGGGGGGGGAGGGAATCGGAAACACACCTATTTTTGTTCTTGGCCTTATTTGACTTGATATTAAATCAGGCTGCTACCCCTCAGAGATTGGCTAGGGAGAAATACTTTACCAAGCGCTAATCCCTTGGTAATATACTTGTACAGTATATCCAAAATACTCTTATTTTAAATAAAAAGATGGTATGATGAAAATAAAACATGGTTTTATCAATATCTTCCCAATATTTTCCATTGGCGCTGTACGTGACAAGGATATGTATCTTATTTCAAATTGTGCTTCAAATCTTCTAAGACATGAACCTATAATTAACAGATACAAAGAAAATTAACTAGAAAATCCAGAATTAACCATCCTCATACTAACACACACATGCATGCACCCATCCCTGGGTGAAGAAGGACGAGAGCAAAATCTTTCAATTCAATTCCTTTGTTAGGCGAATATGGGTCAGATTTTCAGAAAATGTACAATTGGAAGCTGTACACATTTAGTAAATTCTGCTAAATTAGGCTAAAAATGATGAATACCAGGTATATATCTGAGTATATTTGGTATGGCATTGATTTAAAGCATCAGTTCTGTTATATTAAACTGGATTTTGAAGCTCGTTTTTGTCTTAAATGTGGGTTATTTGAGAGGATTAGCGAAGTTGAATTGTACATTTTCTGAAAATCTAACCCATATACTTGACGACTAATCTACACCCAAGTCCCAAGTATCCAAGAAGAAGCCCAATCTGTCCTTATACTTTACTGCGATGTGTTTTCTCATTAAAACCAAGTTGAATATACGCAGCCACATCAAAGGGACACCTGAAAGTACTGTGTTGGATCGCGTTACCCAAAGCAAAACATTCCACGCGATAAGGTAGAAATTCGAGCGTTGAAATACCACGCCTTTCTATCGGTACATAAACATCCATCGCCGGCCCAATCGCGAAACTCTATACGAATTAAAGATCTAAGGATAACAAAGTTCTATTTTAGATGTTGGTCCCAGCCGAGATTATGGGTCAGATTTTCAGAAAATGTACAATTGGCAGATGTACACCTGTAGTAAATTCTGCTAAATAAGACCGCAATTTGATCAATACTTGGTAAATTCGAGTATATTTGGCATTGCATTGATTCTAACAATCTGTTTGGTTAGGTTGAACTGTATTTTAAACTTTATTTTCGTCTGAAATTTGGGTTTTTTGAGAAGATTGGTGAAGGCGAGTTGTACATTTTCTGAAAATCTGGCCCTTATACTATGATACACATACATTTAAGTTCTTCTAATCTAATTATATTAGCAACGTGATATCTTGCCAAACACAGGTGATGATCTAGTAACCGAATTTTACAATGAAATGCGCTCAGCATGCCAAATATATTCTTTAACAATACAATAACAGTCTAGGCCCAAAGGTGAGAGAATCCCTTCAAACGGAGGGACAGCCTCTCACCTCAAACCGCAAAATGCCATTATAATTCCATTAAGACCATAACATACCATTATAGTTCCGTTAGAATGCCAGAAAGCCATTAGCGCAGTAGGCGTCCAATCACTGACATGGCTCTGAGCCTAGACTGAATACAAATTCATACATACATGAGAAGGATGCATTGAAGAAGGAATTGCATGGAACTTATGAATTATGTCGAATGTAATAACCACACTTCAAACTAAAGGTGGGTGGGTGGGGTGGGGTGGGGGGGGGGGGGAGATATGTCCAAAAATCGAATGGTTTCTCTAACTCGTTTCGAAAGCATAATTAACCAACGTGGATGGCATTAAATAGGGGATTTGCATGTGCCATTGCGCATGTCTATTACAGTGAATCCTGGGATGGATACTGATAGAATCTGGACTTACAAATATATCGCATCGTTTTATTGAAAATTGCAACAATATTCTCAACAATATCACAGCTTGTATAAATGATATGATGGAAGAATACAAACAAACGTGTGGTCTCCGTGAGAAGAGCGAAGCAACTGATTTAATGAACTAGAATCCAACTACATATCTTCCTCCAGGATGTGGGTAAAGAGTAGGGGGCGTAGTGTTATTGAAACATGTATGTATAACACATGGATATTGACCTTAGAACATTGATGAATATCCCATGCTGAACATGGCTTGTTTTCTATAGATTTTACACTGTACCATTAGTCCCATAATTCCATGCGAATCTAGATTCAAAATTGTAAAAGTTTCATTTTAGGACATGGGATAGATTCCTATCCCATGCTGGAAGTCTATCCCCTCCTCACCACCGCCTTTTGGGTCAGATTTTCAGAAAAAGTACAATTCAACTTCGCCAATCTTCTCAATTAACCCAAATTTCAGACGAAAATACAGTTCAAAATACAGTTCAACCTAACCAAAGGTTGCTAGAATCAATGCAATGCCAAATATACTCGAATTATAGTAGTATTGAACAAATTGCAGTCTAATTTAGCAGAATTTACTCAATGTGTACAGCTGCCAATTGTACAATTTCTGAAAATCTGACCCTTTTACTAAGTCTATGGTAAAAGTGCGGAATCTGTTCCTCTCCGCCAGAGCTCTATAAACCAAAGAAGAGAGAGAGAGAGAGAGAGAGAGAGAGAGAGAGTGCGATTTTGTTTGCAAGGAAAAGTAGCCAAAGGTGCACTCTGACCGCTCATTGGTAGTTGTTGACAGACGCGCATGCGCATACAAACTACCCACAAACGATTGGGTTCCCCCTGCATCAACATGGCATCAACGGTGGCATCAACAGTGGCATCCCTTTATTGGCTCTGACTGAAGACAAGCTGGGGTTAGACGCCTCAGGGTTAGATCTTCACAAAGTGTACAATTGGCAGCTGAACACACTTAGGAAATTCTGCTAAATTAGGCTGCAATTCGGTCAATACTAGGTAAATCCGAGTATATTTGGCATTGCATTGATTCTAGCAATCTGTTTGGTTAGGTTGAACTGTATTTTGAACTTTATTTTCGTCTTAAATTTGGGTTGTTTGAGAAGATTGGTGAAGGTGAATTGTATATGTTCTGGCGACTTCATCCTTCAGTCAGTGCTGTGCACTTCCTCCCATCAAAACAAGCTCAAACCAAGAACTAGCAGATCGCTGGTGTCGGGACCATTTACTTGACACCGAATACTCAGAGCGCGCTGTCGTCGCCTCGCAACAATCGTGCGAAGAGCGAACAGATGTGGCTCGTCACTGTGCCAGGGTCGGCGATGTTCGCATAGCCACCACATGTTCGCTTCTATATCCCAGCTACAAATCTTTCTTCTTTTTGAAGGGACCGCCTCAACACTTCAATACTTGCAAAATTTTAAGGCAACGCTGGGAAAAAAATCCATGGCGGATAAATAGGGTCAGATTTTTAGACGATGTACAATTGGCAGCTGTACACATTTAGTCAATTCTGCTAACCTAGACTGAAAAATAGCCAATACTAGGTATATTCGAGTATATTTGGCATTGCATTGACTCTAGCAATCTGTTTAATTGGTTAGGTTGAACTGTATTTTGAACTTTATTTTCGTCTAAAATTTAGGTTATTTGAGAGGATTAGTGAAGGTGAATTGTACATTTTCTGAAAATCACTATATCACTATATTCCCATTAAAAGCCGAGTTCTAGGCAGGGATACCGATTAGCGAAGTAGGCTGACATACCATTCTTATCTGATCTAAGGGTTTGGACCTAGAGTGAAAACAAAATCTAAATTCAATTCATATTACCAACTTTATAAATGTAAAGACACACTACACCCTAAGACCACCCACCTCACCATTCACTCTACTACATATTCCCCACAAACAATCAAAATGAGCCTTTTGAGACGGCCCCTCCACGGGAGAGTACCTTTGGTACAAGCGGAGTAGAAAATTGGGAAGAATAATGTTTCTGTAGAGTTTTTGCAAGAACGAGCGCATGGCTGCCGACCTGCGCCACCCTCAACACGGAGTTGTTTTAATAGGGGATTTGCATGTGCCACTGCGCATGTCCGTTACAGTGCATCATGGGATGGATTCTGTTGAAATCTGACATACAAATAATTTGGCAACATTTTTATTGAAAATTGCAGGAATGCTATCACCAATATCTTAGCTTGTGTAAATGATCTATGAAAAAAAAATGCATGATGGGAAAGATGGAGGCTTGTGTTATGGAAACATGTATAACACATGGATATTGATATTAGAGCATTGATGAATATTCCATGCTGAACATGGCATGTTTTTTTTATAGATTTTATACTGTACCCTTAGTTCCATATAATTCCATGCGAATCATTGGTCCTGGGTAAGACCATAAAGTGCCTATTTCTATCTCTCTCTCCCTTCTTCTCTATCTCTATTTCCTGGGTACGATCATAAACTGCCTCCCTCTCAGCTCTCCCGCCCTTGATACAACCGTATTAAATATGTTGATAAGGGCTGTACCATAAAAGTATGTCGACCATTTTGTCTTTTTGATTCATTCAACTGTACCTACTCCTGTACTCTTGATCTCGACAAATAAAAAACTCCTTATCCTTATCCTTATCCTTAAAGCTCCATCTCACTCACTCACTCACTGCATGGAAATCAAGATTCAAAATGGCGGCTATAGATGCAAATCCCCTATTGGGAAGAGTAATGTTTGTGTAGAGTATTTACAAGCCCGAGTGGCTGGTGACCTCTGACCTCAACACAGGGTTGTATTAATTCACTTGTAATAACCGCTGCGTGGGGCGCCCTCTGATGTTGTTGTTGCCAGTTACTGGGTCAAATTATCAGAAAATGCACATTCTTCCGATCTACACATTTAGTAAATTCTGCATATTTAGTCTGTAAAAGGATAAATACTACATATATCTGAGTATATTTTATATTGCCTTGATTCAAACAATATGTTTGGTTATGTTGGACCGATTTTTAAACATCATTTCTGTCTAAAATTTGGGTTATTTGAGAGGATTGGTGAAGAGGGGTTGTACATTTTCTCACGATCTGACCTTTGTGGCTTTTTTACCTATTGTCATTATTTCACTCGCTACTGGGGAAATAGTTCCATGTGGAGTGCCAGTGTCTGTGAATATGTTAGGCATAAATTGCACAGGGAAGAGTTGTTTTTACAGTCTATAGGCCCAAACTTAAGAGAGTCCCTTCAAATGAAGGGGAAGCCTCTCCCCTCAAACCGAAAAGTGCCATCATAATTGCATTAAGACCGCAAAATGTCATTATATTCCCATTAAAAACGCCGAGTGCAAAGCCAGGAAACCAATTAACGAATTAGGCCGACATGACATTATTATCTGATCTGAGAGTTTGGAGCTAGAGTGTTTAGCTATTGTGGTGCAGAAAAGGAATACTATTTTTATTTATTTTATTTATGTTTATTTAGTCAGGAGTTGTTTTTGTCTATTGTGGTGCAGAAAAGAATAATAGTTTTATTTTATTTATTTGTTTCTTTAGTCATGAGTTATTTTTTACTTTTGTGGTGCAGAAAAGAATAATATTTTTATTTTATTTATTTATGTTTTTTTTTAAAGTCAGGAGTTCTTTTTATCTATTGTGGTGCAGAAAAGAACAGTGACCAAGGAAATAATTGATTCTTTTGAGGCTTTTATGAACCTCTCCGGCTGGGGTGGTAAGGACGCCCTTCGTTTGAAGGGACTCTGTCAACTTTGGGCCTAGACTGACTATATTGAATAGCATAGGAATGTGATTGTATGCTCTAACGATAAAACAAACTGCTCCCATTAATGACGAGAATGAAAGAACTAATGGGTGAAATCTTCACCAATACACTCAAATAACCCAAACTTAAGACAAAAATCAGGTTCAAAACCCAGTTCAACATAACCAAGCAGATTCTTTGAATCAAGGCAACACCAAATATACTCAGATATACCCAGTATAATTGACCATTAATTTGTCCGTGTAATCTTGCAGAATTTACTAGATGTATAGATTTGCTGATTGTACATTTTCTAAAGATGTGACCCTAATGTGTTCTTAGTGAGAACATCACGTTTCTCCATTATACGAGTCGATACAATTCTACTACTTCTATTTCTAATGAGTGCAAACCATTTAGAACTCATGCTCAGTTTGGGTCTGGACTGTTCTGTCAAATATATATTTTTATATTTATTTTCTATTCTGATAGGCACAAAAAGAAATATTTTCTATTTTCCGCCAATGCATAAGAAAATGGTACACACCACGTTATCCCTGGCTATGTTTTTTACCTTGTTTTCATTGTAGTATTAAATGGAATGGAAATGATTCTTTGACATCTTGGCTCATGTACCTTTGCGGCCATCATTACAATTTTCCCGAGTGGTCTAGACATTGCCTTCAGTCTCTCCAGGGGTTCTTGGCTTTCTCTACATCCAGGCAGTCAGTGGGAATTCTCCTGATTATACTCAAGCTTAGAACAGTCTAGGCTCAAAGTTTAGAGAGTCCCTTCAAACTGAGGGAAATCACCCCAGTCTAGGCTCAAAGTTTAAAGAGTCCCTTCAAACTGAGGGAAATCCTTTTCAGTCTAGGTTCAAAGTTTAGAGAGTCCCTTCAAACTGAGGGAAATCCTTTCCAGTCTAGGCTCAAAGTTTAAAGAGTCCCTTCAAACTGAGAGAAAGCCTCTCCGGTCTAGGATGAAAGTTGAGGGAGTCCCTTCAAACTGAGGGAAATCCTCTCACAGTCTAGGCTTAAAGTTGAGGGAGTCCTTTCAAACTGAGGGAAATCCTCTCCAGTCTAGGCTCAAAGTTGAGGGAGTCCCTTCAAACTGAGGGACATCCTCTTCAGTCTAGGCTCAAAGTTGAGGGAGTCCCTTCAAACTGAGGGAAAGCCTTTCAGTTTAACCTCAAAGTTGAGGGAGTCCCTTCAAACAGAGGGAAATCCTCTCGAGTCTAGGCTTAAAAATGAGGGAGTTCTTTCAAACTGAGGGAAATCCTCTCCAGTCTAGGCTCCAAGTTGAGAGAGTCCCTTCAAACTGAGGGAAAGCCTCTCACAGTCTACGCTCAAAGTTGAGAGAGTCCCTTCAAACTATGGGAAATCCTCTTCAGTCTACGCTCAAAGTTGAGAGAGTCCCTTCAAACTGAGGGAAATCCTCTTCAGTCTAGGGTCAAAGTTGAGGTAGTCCCTTCAAAATGAGGGAAATCCTCTTCAGTCTAGGCTCAAAGTTGAGGGAGTCCCTTCAAACTGAGGGAAATCCTCTTCAGTCTAGACTCAAAGTCGAGGGGTCCCTTCAAGATATGGGAAATCCTCTTCAGTCTAGGTTCAAAGTTGAGGGAGTCCCTTCAAACTGAGGGAAAGCCTCTCACAGTCTAGGCTCAAAGTTGAGGGAGTCCCTTCAAACTGAGGGAAATACTCTCACAGTCTAAGCTCAAAGTTGAGAGAGTCCCGTCAAACTGAGGGAAGTCCTCTCACAGTCTAGGCTCAAAGTTGAGGGAGTCCCTTTAAACTGAGGGAAATCCTCTTCAGTCTAGGCTCAAAGTTGAGGGAGTCCCTTCAAACTGAGGGAAATCCTCTCACAGTCTAGGCTCAAGGTTGAGAGAGTCCCATCAAACTGAGGGAAACCGTCTTGCTCCAAAACTCAAACTACCATTATAATCCCATTAGGAAGCCTACCTCTGGCATGGAAAATCCATTAGCGCAGTAGGCATCCAATCACTGACTTACCAGACCAGGTCCGATCCGATTTTGAACACCCCGATCTGGGGGGCAGATAAGAGAATGCCACCAAATGACTGGAGAAGGGGGACCCTCTAAACCACAGGACCGGTCCTGTGGTTTAGAGGGGCCCCCTTCTCCATTTCTCAGATTTGAGGCTCTCTAAGTAGGACAAGAGATAGGAAGTGTATTTAATCAGAAATAAATATATTAACACAACAAATTATCTTTTTCTTACATTAATTCAGAATTATCATTTTACTAGTGTTTTCTCCTTTTTCTGGTGAGTGTAAGTGATCAGAATGATAAAAAGAAAAACTATCATATCTGCGATTTAGCGTCCAGACCGCCTTTCTCTGTAATGCTAACCACTTGTGGTCAAGTGTTAATTTATTTATATACATTGGGTCACCAAGGCTGACAGGCAGCATAAAGATGGATATCACAACTCTCCGGAAAGGCCCTGGTCTGTTACCATTCTTCTCTGATCTGAGAGGCTTTGAGCCTAGACTGAGTATAAGGGTCACATCTTCAAAAAATGCACAATCAGCAAATCTATACATTTAGTAAATCCTGCTCAATTACACTGAAAATGGTCAAAAAAAGATATATCTGACTATATTTGGTATTGCCTTGATTCACACAATCTGTTTGGTTATGTTGAACTGAGTCTTTAATATCATTTTTGTTATAATATTGGGTTATTTGAGAACATTGGTGAAGGCGAATTGTACATTTTCAGGGATTTGACCCATAATATGGGTGGAAGTCTGTCTTATATAGATTCTAACAGTGCTTTCCTTTTTCCATATCCTTTTACTCATACAGGTGTATGTACCGAAGTACTTGATTGTTTGCATCTAATCTTACTCCATGCTAAATAATGATAAGAAATAACACATGTATATATATTTACAGTTAATTGAAGCTGCAGAGCTTAAATGTGATATAGGAGCAATTAGAACAACACAGGAATTATCAGTAATAATGACCTGTAAATTCATTACCCCAGATTATTAACTGATACACATAATTTATATATGTGATGTGTTTCGCAAAAAGCATTTTTTTTAAAGTGATTTATCCACGAGATCTCTTTGTAGGAATGTACTCATGTATAGGAGTATCTAATGCCCCTAGTCGTATAAAAACATGTACCCAATTTCGAGACGGTTTATTAAATATAGCCATGCATTTCTAAGCTTATCCTTAGTAGTAATCGTCCACCCAGAACATTGCAAAATTTATTCTTAAAAATAAAAATATCAAACTTAAAATCTAGAAATACTTATCAAATATCCCAATGTTTACTATCATTGAAATCAGCTTGATCTCATTTTTTAAAAAAATATGATGATATCTCAAAATCCAATTTTTGCGACTTGTGGCTCACTTTTCTGTAACAACATCACAATTTATATACGGTATACACAGAGAGCTATTAATATCAAATAAAACCACCACACATACAAACATTTTATTCCGATGGTAAGAAGCACATTAAGGTTCCTGTTCTTGCGATCTCTTATTTATCAGAGGATGCAATATATGGGCCAGATTTTTAGAAAACATACAATTGGCAGCTCTATACATTTAGAAACTTCTGCTAGTTTAGGCTGAAAAATGATGAATACCGGGTATATCTGAGTATATTTGGTATCGCATTGATTTAAAGTATCAGTTGTGTTATGTTAAACTGTATTTTGAAGCTCACTTTTATCTTAAATGTGGGTTATTTGAGAGGATTGGTGAAGGCGAATTGTACATTTCTGAAAATCTGACCCATATACTGGGCTATTTATTTTTTCCCCTCCATATTATGATAAAGAGCGCTGAAGCAAGTTGTCAGCAGCATTCTCTGAGCTAACTAACATATATCTAGGTTATTGAAAGATATACAGAACTTTGCTGGATAAAAATGCCTGATGTGAAGAAATATAACTCAGCACTGCGGGGTGGGCTATCTTTGAACAGTTGTTTTTCCTGGGTGTGGTTCGCGACCTCCCCATACATTTAGATATCATTTACTGCTGATGAGGTTGTGCTGATGGAAGTGTATTTATCTGAATATGGGTCAGATTTTCAGAAAATGTACAATTGGCAGCTCTACACATTTAGGACATTTTTCAAAACTAGGCTGAAAAATGATGAGTACCGGGTATATCTGGGTATATTTGGTGTTGTGTTGGTTTAAAGTATCAGTTTTGCTGAGTTAAACTATGTTTTGAAGCTCATTTTGGTCTTAAGTATGGGTTATTTGTGAGGATTGGTGAAGGTGGATTGTACATTTTCTAAAAATCTGACCCATATCAGTTATACTGATGATAACTACATCTAACCCAGAGATTATTTACATGCTCAACATAAAGCGGTGGCAAAATGCGGTACTAAAATGATTCAGCATCAGCAGTCTAGGCCCACAGATGAGAGAGTCCCCTCAAACGGAGGGGAAGCCTCTCATCCCAAACAGCAAAGTGCCAAAATGTCATTATATTCCCATTAGAATGCCTAGTCCTTGGCCAGGAAACCGATTAGCCAAGTAGGCATCCAACCGCTGACATAACACTCTTATCTGATCTGAAGGTTTGGGTCTAAACTGACTTGCTACAAATAAGATAAAGTCCTGCTGTAAAAGTCATTAGGCAAATGATATTTGCAAAGCATTTAGATAATATAGTTATAAAATAAGTAGATTATGTATTTAACAAGTTTTATATCATATCTTATATCAACTTTTACTTGAGGAGTTACTCTGTGGAAGGTGTGAGAGGGGCCAGTCAGGTGAAAGTGTACAGTAAGAAACTAAACCTTTCAATTTCCAGTCCATTTAATGGATTCCGGTAAGATTCAAGGCCCCAGTCTAGGCCCAAAGATGAGAGAGTCCCTTCAAACGAAGGGAAGCCTCTCGCCTCAAACCACAAAGTGCCATCAATATTTCACTTTATACGATGATACAAATATCCACAGAAACAGAGATGGATCGGTTCACAGAGAAACCTCCCCACGTGAGTCATTGTTCTCATTTGACAATGACAAATCGTTAGGATGTTCCTGTAAAATAATGGCGCTAGTGGCTGGAAAATCGTTACAGTTTCTAGAAGTTGTGCATGAGGGTCAGATTTTCAGAAAATGTACAATTGCCAGCTGTA
Source organism: Sthenelais limicola (assembly GCA_942159475.1). Classification (NCBI taxonomy): domain Eukaryota; kingdom Metazoa; phylum Annelida; class Polychaeta; order Phyllodocida; family Sigalionidae; genus Sthenelais; species Sthenelais limicola. Next base: position 94,377,447 of record OW804099.1, read on the forward strand.
CACCTTTAGTAAATTTGGCTAAATTAGGCTGCAATTTGTTCAATACTAGGTAAATTCGAGTATATTCGGCATTGCATTGATTCTAGCAATCTGTTTGGTTAGGTTGAACTGTATTTTGAACTTTATTTTCGTCTGAAATTCGGGATATTTGAGAAGATTAGTGAAGGCGAATTGTACATTTTCTGAAAATCTGACCCATGTATCATCCCCTGGGTAGTAGCTGGGTCGGATATAAACATCATTTATGCACAAATCCCATGGGGATTATCCCTCATTGATAGGAGAGTAATGACCATGGCGATTTATCATCCAATGACTAGTGGAAAATTGAAATCAATTTTAGTAGCCACGCAAGGTGCCGCATTAAGCGGGAATGATATGGTAAACTTACTGCATCCCTATCCATCAAGCCCTACTGACCCATCTCAAAAGATTGATTTGGTTTAATATTAACTTTAGGAAAAATTGTTTTGATAAAGGTGGAGCTATTTTATGATATTGGTACAATGTATGTATATATCATATAATTGTTATGTGTTCCAGGAAAATGAGTCACAAAAATGAAGTTTTTCAAAGTGATTTATTCACAATATTTCTTTGTTGGAATGTTCTCCATTTTGGGTTTATTTAGCGCTTTAAGTCATATGGATTCATGTATCAAATTTTGAGACATTGCATTTAATATATCATTGTGTTATAACAGGGTAATTGTAAAGGTAAATGATAAAGTGTAAGGTTGATCTATCAATGAATTGAGGCGACGCGAGAAAACATCCACTTGTTGGACAGGCGCTTTTTGTATTTGTATTTGTAAATTGCACGGCCAAAATGGTAATAAAAAAATTAAAAAAATAAAAAAAAAGGCATGCTATGGAGTACATTTTAGTATATTTTAGTTACTTTACTGGTAATTGGCCACCAAGAAATATTGCAAACTTTGTTTTTCAATAATAAAAACATCAAACCTGAAAAAATTAAATGCTGCCCCACAATATTTACTTACTATCATTAGAATCGGCTTGATCTCATCTTTTCAAATATGATGATATCTCAAAATCCATTTTTCTGAATTGTGACTCATTTTCCTATAACACATCAGATATATGATTGTATCTCTGAATTAATTCCCGACTTTAATACGTTTTGGAATGTATTGACGATCAGAAACGTGCATTAAATTAATATTCATTTCCTTTAAAAAGGTGATTTGCTGGAGATACGGTGTACATTTATTCATTAATGACGGTTACAATCAGTCAGACCATTCATCATTCAACCTTATCTGATGATAGCAATCCACAAGTCATTCATCCTAGTTGTGGGTCAGATTTTCAGAAAATGTACAATTCAACTTCGCTAATCTTCTCAAATAACATAAAATTCAGACTAAAACATACTTTAAAATACAGTTCAAGCTAACCAAACAAATTGCTAGAATGAATGCAATGTCGAATATACTCGGATTTATTTGGTATTGACCAAATTTAGCAGAATTTACTGAATGTGTACGGCTGCCAATTGTACATTTTCTGAGAATCTGACCCTTGTACAATCTCCCCATCCACCAAAATGCTCAGATAATTGACAACATACATTCATCATTTCAAAAATTGGAAACAACACTTGAACGAGGTAGGAGGAAAGAGAGTGGGGTTAAAGGTGCTAGGATTGAGGTATCCATAAAAATATTATTACTTTTTGATGCATAGAAAGAATATGCAGGTCAGATTTCCAGAAATGCACAATTGGCAGCTGTACACATTTAGTAAACTCTGCTAAACTAGGCTGCAATTTGGTCAATACTAGGTAAATTCGAGTATATTCGGCATTGCATTGATTCTAGCAATATGTTTGGTAAGCTTAAACAGTACGTATTTTGAACATTATTTTCGTCTGAAATTTGGGTTAAAATTTGAGAGGATTGGTGAAGGTCAAATTGTACATTTTCTGGCGACTTGACCCAGGTCTCTGTGGTTTAAAGTCATTGCCGCCACTGGACTGACTTCTGATGAAAGGATGAGGAACTGTGTGGGTCAGATTTTCAGAAAATGTACAATTCACCTTCCCCAATCCTATCTAACAACCCAAATTTCAGACGAAAATAAAGTTCAAAACACAGTCCAACCTAAACAAACAGATTGCTAGAATCAATGCAATGCCAAATATACTCGAATTTACCTAGTATTGACCAAATTGCAGCCTAATTTAACAGAACTTACTAAATGTGTACAGCTGTCAATTGTCCATTTTCTGAAAATCTGACCCGTATATTGGGGAGAAGATGAGAAAAGGAACAGGATGGAGCACTTGAGTGAGGTATGCTGAAGGCCGGTGGATCAATCCACATCAAAGACTGTCCCCAGCTATAAATCAGTCAATTTGGCAAAATGTGTCAACTTACAGATAGCGCCTCTTGAAATGCAATGAAAGGTATGCCATTGCTAACTGCCCTGATGCACCCAGGCATGTTCTCTTGGTGTTAGCTTTTACATCGCCCCCTTAGATGTGATGTACTCAAGTACAAAATACACATTGGGTTAAGTCGCCAGAAAGTGTACAATTCGCCTTCACCAATTGTCTCAAATAAACCAAATTCAGGACAGAAATGAGGTACAAAACATACTTCACCATGGGTAAAATGATATACCTAACCAGGACAATACCAGATATACTCAGATATGTCTACAGTCTAGGCCCAAAGATGAGAGAGTCCCTTCAAACGAAGGGAAGCCTCTCGCATGAAACCACAAATTGCCATTATAATTCCATTAAGACCGCAAAATGTCATTATATTCCCATTAAAACGCCGAGTCTTAGGCCAGGACACCGATTAGCGAATTAGGCTGACATACCATTCTTATCTGATGGTTTAGATTGTCTAGTATTTATCCCCTTTCAGCCTGATTCAGCAGAGTTCACTAATTGTGTAGAGTTGCCAATTGTATATTTTCTGACAATCTGACCAAATTACACATGCCACGTTAAGGTGGCGGATAATTTGAGACGCCTCAAATCTTCCCAGGCAACGCCTCCCGTCTCCCCTACAAACACTCCCATAAAACTAGCTGTTCAAACTGTTAAATCTAAGAAGGCCTCGTGTGAAAATGTGAGTAAATCATATGGAAATTAGAGAGAAAAGCCCCATTTAGTACACGTTCAAAGAGTGGCCTTTTAGATCTTAGATTGCTTTTTTTCTTATTAGTAAATTGAATTTGAAGTACTTGACTACTTAAAATAGTCTATTTTTTGCATCACTTTTTGAAATAATTTGTGGTAAATGTCTCAGTTGCTGGTTCAATGGTCTTTAATGATAGTCATTTTAAGATAGAACTTGTCACAACATATTTAATGCACATATTTTCTTCCCCGTTAAATATCGTGTTATAAAGTACAGGTTGACCACTATTAGGGAGGTTCTGCAAGCAAAGGTATCTCAATTATGTAACCGTATCTGTATCTTTTTTATGAATTACGTCGCATTTTTAAGTATATGAAAAATAAATTGTGAGATGAAACATTTTGTTTGATATTTGACGTTGCGTTTTCCCGCCATTTTATGCTGAACCTCTTTTTTCCTTTCATTTAAGGTATGTTTGTATATCAAAGATACGGATACGTTTACGTTTCTGGATAGGTTAGACTTGCTAAACCTCCCTATTATACCTTTGAGACATTAATGCGACTGGCAAATGTCACTAAGGCAATGGACAAGCATAATTAACTAAGGTTTCTGACCCACATTCACTTCTTTGATCTGTTAACTTGTATCTGGATCCTGATTGCATCCCATCTGTATAATGACTGACCAGTGGGCAGCTTGTGTAACCCAATCAGGGATAGTAATGCTAATTGTTGTGTTATCTATATGCATGTATAAATAGGATCAAATAAAAAGATCAAGCGTCTTTCCCTCTGGACCGAAATTCCACATATTTGTCGCGTTGCTTTTTCTCTCCCAGCTGGGGAAAACACATTATAGACCTTATTTCCGTCAATATAATAAAGGAAAGATTCCATATAATAAGCCACCGAATCCAATCCAATATTGCTCGGTCTATCTCCGATCAGATGAGAATGGTATGTCAGTGATTAGACGCTTACTGCGCTATTAAGTTTCTGGCCCAGGACTAGGCGTCCTAATGGGATTATAATGTCATTTTGAGGTCCTAATGGGATTATAATGTCATTTTGAGGTCCTAATGGAATTATAATGACACTTTGCGGTTTGGAGCCAGTAGTCAAACTTAGACGTATAATGGCATGTATAATTTTGATTTCCCATTATGTTCTGGCAATTTGGGAAGACTTGTATAACCATACTGTGACCATATTTCCTATGTTTGAAGAAGGAAACGTGTGATGTAACTGATTGTTTACTAAAGACTAAATCAATATGCAAAACCTTTTGTTAATTTAGGGCGCCCAGGAAGAACCGCCGTTTGCAGATGGGTGTACCAATTTTCCACAACTTTTGACTAACAATTAATGTGAAAAATGGAAATAAAATTAAATATATTATATTCATATATTTGCAGGCCATCTCAAGTCAAATGCAGTTGAAATGCCGCTGTCATGGAGTCTCCGGATCCTGTGCAGTGAAATCATGCTGGCGGACAATGCCAAGCTTCAAGAAAATTGGCGACTACCTCAAATCTCGCTACGAGAACTCGGTTCTCGTCGCGCCACGCGCCAAGAGAAAGCTGCGACGTCGCGAGCGACAGAAGCGAAATATCCCTATCACACATGAGGAACTAGTCTACACCTCAAACTCACCCAACTACTGCCGGAACAACCGCAAACAGGTGAGACACCAGGTTTTTAATAGGGGAGTTGCATAGCCGCCATTTTGAATTCCTAATTCGCATGGCATTATGGGACTAATGGTACAGTATAAAATCTTTAGAAATCACGCCATGTTCAGCATGGGATATTTATCAATGTTCTAATGTCAATATCCATGTGTTATATATATATTATATGTTTCCATAAAATAAGCCTCCATCGTTCCCATCATGCATTTGGTTTTCATAGAAAATCAATAAAAGCTGTGATATTCGTGAAAACATTCTTGCAATATTTATAAAAAATGTTGCCAAATATTCGTATGTCAGTTTTCATGAAAATCCATCCCATGATGCACTGTACCAGACATGCGCAGTGGCACATGCAAGTCCCCTATTGTGATGTGTTATAGGAAAATGAGTCACATAAGCAAAATTGTTATTTTTCTAAGATCTTTTTGTTGGAAAGATCTCATTCTTGGAGGGCTAAGTGCCGTTAGTAACATGGATATGTGTATCAGATTTCAAGACTAGATTAAACAAATCTTTGTGTTTTGAAGGTCATCCTATAGAGTAGGCTATATTTAGCTACTTTACTGGTTATTGCCCTCTCAGAAAACGTTTTTTCAGACATAAGATATAGACGCACTTAACACATGTCCTAATGTTTACCATCTTTGGAATCAGCTTCATCTCATCTTTTCAAATATAATGATATCTCAAGGTCCATTTTTTTCCGACTCTTAATAGACAACCCACATGTAAACCTAACCCCTAGCTTAGAGAAATAGATAGAAAACCCCTAGCTTAGAGAAATAGATAAAAAACAAGAATTACAAGCATAAGCTTGTGTAAACGCAGGTTTTTAATTATTCGAATTATATAGAATTGTAATTATAGGTAAAAATTAAGTATATTTTTTATTATAAGTATAAATATAGGTCGATTACATAATAATAATTATAAGTATAATTATAATTAAAAATATGAATATATCAGACCAAGGGTGGAATGAAGGATGGAGTGACGGATGGACATTTTGTGCACACAAGTACATTGTGTGCACACAAGTACAGTGTGTGTACTTCAAGTACCCACCGCGTACCCTTCAAGTACCCTTTAAGTACCCTTTAAGTACCCACCAAGTACCCTTCAAGTACCCTCCAAGTACCCACCAAGTACCATTCAAGTACCATTCAAGTACCCTTTAAGTGCCCTTCAAGTACCCTTCAAGTACCCACCAAGTACCCTTTAAGTGCCCTTCAAGTACCCTTCAAGTACCATTCAAGTACCCACCAAGTACCCTTCAAGTGCCCACCAAGTACCCTTCAAGTACCTCCAAGTATGGTACACTCCAAGTACGGTACACTCCAAGTACGGTACACTCCAAGTACGGTACACTCCAAGTACGGTACACTCCTAGTACACTCTACACTGACAAGTACAGTGTGCACACTGTATGCACACACAAGTACAGTGTGCACACACAAGTACAGTATAGACACAAGTACAGTATAGACAGAAGGGGAGAGAGAGGAGAGGGGGGGGGAGAGAAGGGGAGAGAGAAGGAGGGAGAGAAGGGGGGGAGGGAAGGATGGAGTGAAGGATGGATGGAGTGATGGATGGATTGAAGGATGAATTGAAGGATGGACTGAAGGATGGACTGAAGGATGGACTGAAGGATGGACTGAAGGATGGACCGAATTGATTTTTTTTTTAAATTTTTCTTTTTTAACTTTTTTAATTTTTTTTTAAAGTTTATTTTCACATGTCTTCAAGTACACTACATGTATACATACATGTATACATGTATACGCATACATACGTATGCATCCTTCAGTGCTCCCTGCCACCTAGTCCACCTCCGCAGACAGCTGAGTGGGCTGAAACCCCCATTATCGCCCACTCAGCTGGGCCAACGAAAACACCTTTAAAAGTTATTTAATGAATTATTTAAAGTAACTAAAGAGATAGGAAGCTTAATATGACTCTTATTAAAGATCCCAAATGAACGATTCTGTTTATAAATGAACATTTCTGTGAATTTGGAGAAGTTTATTTTGACATGTCTGAGCGGTAAAGGGTGTGTATGCAGACGTCACAGTACATGCAGCACTGGCAGACAGCACTAGGTTTGTGTGACCAATGTGCAACTGTGATCGGTGGCCGAGCGGTCTAAGATGCTAGACAGCTGAATGAAGGGTCCCGGGTTCAAACCACGAGAGGGGACGGGAGAGATTTCTTTAGGCAAAGCTTATATAAGGGAGAGAGCGAGCGCAGTAGGCGTCCAATCATTGGGAGCGGGGAGCGGGGAGGAGGAGGAGGAGGAGGAGAGAGAGAGAGAAACGGAGCGGGAAAAATATTTAGTTTCCAGGGCTGGGAAACCATTTTAAAAAAAATAAATTCCAAGGCAATTTACCCATAGGAACGCAGTAGGGGTCCAATTACGCAAAGAGGAGCAAGAGGAGGAGAGAGATAGAGAGAGAGAGGAGGAGTATAGGAGAAGGACACCACTTGTCAATCCTTGACCTTTTAGTACAGAGTATATAGAAGGCCTCTGGGAAGGATTATAGGAGGAGGAGAAGGAGAGTGTTTGACGACGAAGTAGGGGTCCTATCACGCAATCGTACGCAAAAATACCAGTTCAGCTGCAAAACGCAGCACCAAACCCTACCTATGCCTACCGAAACAAGAACTAAGCCTACGATAAGCTTACATAGGGATTATAACATGGGAGTTCTGTGAGAAGTATATGTCATTTTAGGATTGCAGCGTAAAGTGATGGCTCCCGGCGGACCTGTATGTCAATGCGTCCCGTCAGCTGCAATTGCAGCTGAGTCGGATTTCCCTTCAGATCTAAAGGCAACGTTGAAGGCGGCGATCGTAGTGAGGACCGTCCTCGGGCCGACCCATAAGTATAAACGCAGGTTGCGAACCTGCGTTTAAAAACCGTCTACCTTAATTATAGGCATAATTATGGTGGAAGACCAGATTTGTAATCTGAAGCATAGTACCTATATTTTGTATTGTTCTGTGTCTAAATGTACCTGCCAAAATAAAAGAATTTATTATTAGGGTCAAGTCGCCAGATAACCCAAATTTAAGAAGAAAGTCAGGTTCAAAATACAGTTCAACATAACCAGACAGATTTATTGAATCAATACAATACAGAATACACTCAGATATACCTAGTATTTATCCATTTTTCACTCTAATTTAGCAGGATTTGATAGATGTGTAGAACTGTAGATTGTGCATTTTTGTAAATCTGACCCATTTTTATTATATTTACAGGGCATCATGGGGACGAAGGGTCGCGAGTGTCAGAAAGAGCCGGACGCAGTTGGCAGCTGCGACCAGCTCTGCTGCGGTCGCGGCTACAACACAGAAGTTATTCGCCACGTGGAGCGATGCCAGTGTAAATTCGTCTGGTGTTGTTATGTGCGATGTAAGAGCTGCGAAACTATGATTGATAAGCACACCTGTAAATAACGTGGCAATAACTCAAGGAGAGAGCATTCTAGCCACCAGGAAGAAGTCTAGTTCAGTCTAGGCCCAAACCCTCATGGGTTCATTTGCTGTCTTCAAAGTTGATATATTCTCTAGAATGTTCAATTATCCATTGCAATACAAACGGAATCTAAGCCCAAACCCTCAGATCAGATAAGACTGATATGTCAGTGATTGGACGCCTACTGCGCTAATCGGTTTACTGACCTAGGACTTCTAGGCGTTCTAATGGGATTATAATCACATATTGCGGAGTTAATGGAATAATAATGACACTTTGCGGTTTGAGGCGATGTGAGGCTTTTCCTCCATTTGAAGGGACTCTCTCATATTTGGGCCTAGACTAAGTTGGCCTTCTTAGCATTGCACTCTAGGTCCAAACCCTCAGATCAGATAAGAATGGTATGTCAGCCTACTTCACTAATCGGTTTCCTGACCTAGGACTCAGCATTTTCATGGAAATGACATTTTGTGGTCTTAATTGCATTATAATGGCACTTTGCGGTCTGAGGCGAGGAGGAGAGGCTTAAATTCCCTTCGTTTGAAGGGACTCTCTCACCTTTGGGCCTAGACTGATTGCTCCTCCGCCGCGTTGTCTTCTCCCCCTGACGACCCCAATTGCGTGGGTCGTTTAGCAGATTGGGTTTTAGTGGACTTCTCCCAGCTGGAAAGTGTAAGCGTCAAAGAAACTCGTCTAAAAGTGATGATAACTACTCAGTAGTCTATGTTGTCTGGGCTTCAAACATATGGGTCAGATTTTCGGAAAATGTACAATTGGCAGCTCTACATATTTAGTAAATTCTGCTAAATTACGCTACAATTTGGTCAATACTAAGTAAATTTGAGTATATTCGGCATTGCATTGATTCTAGCAACCAATACGTTTAGGATGAACTGTGTTTTGAACTATATTTACGTCTGAAATGTGGGTTATTTGAGAGGATTGGTGAAGATAAATTGTACATTTTCTGAAAATCTGACCCATGAAACTTATCGTCCTCGGAGGCCATGGACATGTGTGCCGCATGTGAGTGTTGGGGAGAAGGACTTCAGACAGATGGGAATATAAATGTGGGAGAAATCGCCAGAAAATGTACAATTCACCTTCACCAATCTTCTCAAATAACCCAAATTTTTAGACGGAAATGAAGTTCAAAACTCAGTTCAACATAATCAAACAGATTGTTTGAATCAAGGCAATATCAAATATATTCAGATATACCTAGTATTGACCATTTTTTTTCAGTGTAATTTAGCAGTTTTTTCTAAATGTGTAGATGTGCTGGTTGTACATTCTCTGAAGATCTGACCCATGTATCTTTGCCTGCTGCATAGATATATCTACAGCCCTCCTTAACACGTTCAGACAGAAAAAAATACTTTTTTGGTAACCGACCAGTATTTTCAGACGGCTATAATGAAAACGAGTAACTTCAGTTGATGGATGGAGTCAGTGATTGGACAACTACTGCGCTAATGGATGGAGTAACTGCAACTAATATTACCGAAATAATTTGAAGTTTGTTTTGACAACAGACTTTAATTTGAATGAGTAAATCGGATTATCACCTGGTTTATTGTTGTTCTGAGTCTAAAGATTGGTGTATGGGTCAGATTTTAAGAAAATGTACAATTCAACTTCGCCAATCTTCTTAAATAACCCAAATTTCAGACGAAAACAAAGTTCAAAATACAGTTCAACCTAACCAAACAGACTGCTAGAATCAATGCAATGCCGAATATACTCGAATTTACCTAGTATTGACCAAATTGCAGCAGAATTTACTAAATGTGTACAGCTGCCAATTGTACATTTTCTAAAAAATCTGACCCTTAAATAGCCCTTGGACATGGACGTACGGATGAATATGAATAAAATAATTGTACCAGGAAGAGTTCATCCATCTTTATGCACAAATGATCATTCCCTTTGCCTTGGGTATAAACCGACCATGGACAATTCTGACATTGCGCCACACAGGGCTTAAATACAAATAAAAGACTAAGATAAAACTGGATGCTAACCGTGAAAACTATACGATTCAGACCCATTCAAGTATTGTTTATCATAGGAGTGGTAAACTGCATATATGGATAATCTTGATGTCTGTACATGGTCCTACTTATGTGTATCTTAAATGAATATTACATTATATACACAGTTTAATAATATGTGATTCGTAACTCTGGATAGAGAAGTTGTAATATTTTCCTAGAGTAGTTCTGATATTTATTGCTATAGTCTGTCCGAAAAGTAGCTAACACGGGATTCCTTCGGGCCTTTAAGAAGAGAGTGGGGCATTTTTGACTTGTATTTATGACAAGGACCTTTCAACCCTTTGTCCAACGATTCGCTCATTGCAATCAACCATTGAGAAACAGGGCCAGTATAACCAGCTCTTCCTTCCATCTAAGCAAACGGCGACTCAGGGAGCAAAGGTTTGAAGCCAAAAGTCCCCCACTCTTCTCTCTTCTTAATGGACCGAAGAAATCTCGTGTCAACTACATTTGGGACGGACTATATATAGTGCATGGCTCATATATACTTAGCACCACATCGATGTAACTGTTTATTCCCGTGCATATCTCAATATCTCATAACAAACATATGGGTCAGATTTTCAGAAAATGTACAATTCAACTTCGCCAATCTTCTCAAATAACCCAAATTTCAGACAAAAATAAAGTTCAAAATACAGTTCAACCTAACCAAACACATATTGCTAGAATCAATGCAATGCCAAATATACAAGAATTTACCAAGTATTGGCCAAATTGCAGTCTAATTTAGCAGAATTTACTAAATGTGTACAGCTGCCAATTGTACATTTTCTGAAAATCTGACCCATATGATGACATTTTTACTTTGAACAATTCTTCAAATTTGGTAGTATGATAATTATTCGGGCTTTCTACAGAGGGGTATGGAATAAATAGATTATTGGTGAAATCACCAGAAAATGCACAATTCGCCTTCGCCTTCGCCCATTCTCTCAAATGATAAATATTTCAGACCAGTATGAGGTTCAAAGTAAGATTGAAAATAACCAAACAGATCAACGCAATACTAAATATACTTAGATATACGTAGTATTGGCCAAATTTCAGCCTAATTTAGCTTAATTTACTAAATGTGAACAGCTGCCAATTGTACATTTTCTGGAGATTTGACCCATATCAATTCTATATCAACATTATAGATGATGTAGTTCGTAGCGGAAAACGTGTCTTATGTATTTGAATATTGTGCATTCTGCGTCAAAATGTCTGAGCTGAGAGTATTAGGGTTTTTACACTGGTTTCAGGTCAACATTATATTACTTTAGATGTTATATAATGAAACAAAGTTATATATTATTTGAAGCAGGTCAGTCCAGGGCCGTTCCGGGTATCAGTGCGACTGCTGCAGGGTGTCAAATGTAATGTGTGACAGGAAAATAAGTCACAAGTCGCAAAATTTCTATTTTTCAAAGTGATTGATTTACATGATCTCTTTGTTTGAATGTCCTAATCTTTGGGAGTTTTGGCGCGTATAGTCATATAAATACATGTACTGAATTTCAAGACAGTGTCCTAAATATATCCATGCATTTTGAAGGTCATCCTTTTGGGTATATTTAGCTACTTCACTATTAATAGTCCGACTAGAAATATTGCAAACTTAAAAATAAAAATAACATAGATCAAACATAAAATATAGAAACACTTCTTAGATGTTCTTAATGTTTACTATCATTGGAATCGGCTTGATCTCATCTATTCAAATATAATGATATCTCAAACTCCATTTTCCGCGACTTTTGTCTCATTTTCCTGTAACACATCACTATCTTTAAATGATAACTGCGTCATTTCTAATTTAAAGAGGTTCATAAATTGGTAGTTCAAGGCAGAATTGATAACGATAAGCTCTTTTGGTCCACTTTTTCATTTCACATACACGCGAATTAAATAGGAATCTGTAAAATGTGCTTGAAATTGATCCATTATTTGATCGTGGGTTTGATATATGGGTCAGACTTTCAGAAAATGTACAATTGGCAGCTCTACACATTTAGCAAATTCTGCTAAATTTAGCTACAGAATGAAGAATACCGGGTATATCTGAGTATAATTATTTGGGATCGCATTGATTTAAAGTATCAGTTCTGTTATGTTAAACTGCATTTTGAATTTTTGTCTGAAATGTGGGTCATTTGAGAGGATTGGTGAAGGAGAATTGTACATTTTCTGAAAATCTGACCCATATGATAAACGTTTTTTTCCCTAACATCTGAATATTTGAATCCTGTCAAATGCCCCTCGGGTGTAGTCTAATTTCTAGAGCATCATCTGAACACCAACTTCTGGGATCAGCAAGATGAAATTAGGCCCCTCCCGGAATGACCTTGGACTGAAGAAATCATGAATTGGGTCAAGTCGCCAGAAAATGTACAATTTGTCTTCACCAATCCTCGCAAATAACCCAAATGTAAAACGAAAATCATGTTCAAAATACAGTTCAACAGAACCAGACAGATTAATTGAATGAATGCAATACAGAATATGCACAGATACACCTAGTATTTATCATTTTTCACTCTAATTTAGCAGAATTTGAGAGATGTGTAGAACTGTAGATTGAGCATTTTCTGAAAATTTGACCCAATTATCTAAGAAGAGACTATTTATATTTCATGCCCTATTACTCACATAACGCATTCATAGCATGTACATAATTGAGAACTCGAACATGATAGAACATGTTATGTATCTAGCTTCGTACTCAGCTTTATATATTCATTAATACGTAGTAATTGTGATCGCATGGTAATCGTGTACATAGAGAGGTAAGGGCCCAATCCACCAAGCCGATTCTCATGCGATTTTGCGCCGCAGAGGACTCTTTTGCACTACATTCTGTGAGAATCGCATGAGAATCGGCTTAGTGGACCAGGCCCTAGAAGATCAAGGAACAAATAGTATAAAACTCGTGATCAATGTAGTTCATATATAATTTTAATTTATGAAAAAACAATTTCAATATCAAGCAATATGGTGGTGACTGTTGGCCCCATACAATAATATCTATATCATATACTCACGATTACGATCCGGTTCTTTGAATTTACAACAAGTATTTTAACTAATTTGTATCAAATCCTTTGCCAGAAATAATGTTACAAGGAGTCTTTGTCTATGTACAGTACAAATTAAAATCATTTCATTTCCTTGTGTGTTGAATTGTGTTTTCGCTATAGATCTATGTATACACAGAAACGAATAGAGAAAATTGACGACGTTCGGATTGCCTCACAATTTAAACGGCACACTATTATATGTACAATGTCCATTTCTTCCATTCCAAATATCATACATTTTGTCGTGAGCTTCAAACAAATATATCCCAACCAATGAAACAACCATCAGAAAAATGATGAAGTTTAAAAAGCTCCCCCGAAGCTTAAAATGTCATTCAATAAGATACTAATAAATGTGATGCATTAAAAAAAATGCTTATAATAAGTTCATAATCAAATCAAAACATTAAAAAGAGTTAAAATATGAAAGTTTTTCTCTCACTAAACATCAAATCCCGATGATAAAACCGACATATAAACAACAGGATGTATTTTATTCCCTGATCCCGACCATGACCTTCGATGACCTTTCTTTTCCTTCCGTTTCCGGGTTGTGATATTGCCATTTTCATCCGCTAGGGTGCGCGGCGACGGGCACGTGACGTCAAACATCGTACTAAAGGTCTTGCTCCTAGATGCTTCGAAGATGGCTAAATTCCTTGTGGGGGGAGTTTGTAGATTTGATAAATTCCTTGTGGAGGGAGTTTGTTGTAAGTTCAAAGTAGTTTCAGATCCCACAAACTTATTATTATGATTATTGCTATTATTATTACCGTCTGTGGTATTGGTACGAGGAGTAGGCGGTGGTGGCGCTGGACGACGAGGGTGGGCGAAATTGAAACTAAGGGAGCGATTAGGAATACCTGAGAGATCGGCGATGCTCGTCAGGGGTGAATAGAAGGATTTGGCTCGCCGACATTTCACCCGTGGGTCCGCCATTTTGGCACTAATAACCCCAGAGCTATCTGTAGTGGCCTCATCCTGGAGATTCTGAAGCTCGGTGAGTTCTCGTTGCGGCGAGAGTTGTGAGTTGATGTCGAGAAGCTTTAAGGCGCATCTTGTGGGACTCACCATTTTATCTCCAAGCATCTCGTGTCTGCTCGGGGAGGTGTACGGGTGCGTTCGGATAGCCCCTCCGAGGGATTTGCGTTGAAGAGCTTTATTTCTTTTTATCCTCGGTGGGGGAATAGGGCGCGGAGCCAACTCCTCGGCTATCATGTGATCGTGGGAAATTGTTTGATTGGTATTCCCAGCCGATGATAGCGCCATGTCTTTCCCTTGAACTGTACTAACTCTGTTTGTAGAAGGTGCAGCGGGAGCTTGTACGTTTGGTGGCTCAGTGGCGACACCTTGTGGGGGAAGTGCGAAGCTCTGATCAACAGTGCTGCCCTTAGTGGGAGATTTCTGCAAATCGTCTATTTTGGCCAGCATTTCTCGCAGAGCTTTGACATTGTCAAAACGCCTCTTCAACTCTTGATCCCGGTCTTTGCTCACCTCCATTTTACTTTTCATTTTGCTCACCTCCTTTTGCAAGAGCTGTCGTTGAAATCTGGAGAATTTGAAACGATATGTCCTCTCGTAATTATCAAACATGGCAGTTAGTTCTCGTTTGGTACTGGAAGCAACTGACCTCGGCGAAATATCCGATATTGAAGTAAATACAGAAGAAGTATCATGTTCCTCCTCACGACTGGTATCCATCCGAGGAACAGGCAAAGAACATTTATGTAAATCCTCTTTTTTCGGGATTTCAATCCTTGATTTATCGCTACCAAAAAGAGTCCCCTTTTCTGGGTGTAATGTCTTTTGTTTGAACCAAGGTGTCATCAGTTTAAGGTGAGGTGTTGATGTTAACATAGCACCCTTTAAGATCCCTTTAATTGGTGAAGAAGCAATTGGCGAAGCACTTGCATTCATTGGTAGAGTTGAAATTCTGGCTGACTCCTCGTGGTCATCAAGACAGAGGGATGATGAACTGGAAGCAAGTTCTCGTGGAAGGGAAGTGTCCAGGTAGCCTTCCACGAGTGAGTCTGAGTCCACAGATCGGAGTAAATCGTCAGTTAAATCCAAACTTTTGAACCTTCTTCTTGGGGACGCCATGATGGGTATTGTAGATAGAGTAGCAGCAGGTAAAGTGGGGGTAATTTGCAGGGCCTTGTGATGCTACAGTATGTTCCGTTTAACCTGAACCTGAAATCAAAAAATGAAATAATTTTAATACTACAGTATGTTCCGCTTAGCCTGTATTTTAGGGGAAATAAAAAAAGTTCAGGTTATCAGAGAATTCAGCTTAAGAGAAATGAACTATTTGATAACAATAATAAATTCTTTATTTGCAAGACTAAGAGATACACATTTGGCAATGATGATGATTTGGTTATGCTCTTTAGATTTAAGAATCCGGTCTTCCAGTGCATGCCATGCTACAGACCTATAGAAACTAAAGCAACTAACTAAGTACAAGATAATATAATGCGACAATAAAATGGCGAGATATTTTCCGTATTTGATGACAAATAATATCACAATGAAAATACTAATACAGTAAGGTGGCAGACAATTTAATCTTGTAAACGTAAATGAAATTATTTCTATTATTCATACCTCATGACTATGCGTAAATGCTTATATAGAAAAAGATTGAAAGATATTATTTCACCTGACTTTTATCTAACATTTTAAATGGAATATCATTCATTTCCCTCTAACAACAATAATTGTATTCGTGTCTATAGGGCCTAGTCCACTCAGCCGATTCTCATGCGATTCTCACAGAATCTAGTGGAAGAGAGTCCTCTGCGGCACAAAATCGCATGAGAATCAGCTTAGTGGACTAGGCCCTTAAATCTGTGCCAACAAAACCTTCAGGTTTAACAAAAAATCAGTTCAGGTTAACAACCAACAATTCAGTTAATCAAACAGAATAGAAAAGATTACAATGCTAAATCTGCAGGGAAACCAGAAAAGGTTCTGATTAACCGAATATTCCGGTTAACCGAGTTCAGGTTAAGTGGAATCTAGTGTAATAATCCCACAGTCGGCTGTTTACTTCTTCGTTATTAACCCCCTGCGTCTCTCATTGTTTACACAACAATCGCACGTCCACAACACTTAGACACAGCCACTTGGTACTTCTTCACAAGCTATTAATAGTGCTATTATAGGTATTATAGGGGTATTTAAGTACAATGTAGGTAATCCTACCAAGCCCCTCCGATTGTTCTAAACCTATGTGGGTCCACTGATAGCTACTGATCTAAACGTCCTTGATAAAGGCGGAGGTATAATAATACAATATAGCTCTGACAATAAGAATGCTCTAGAACAAGGAATGACAGTCTCAGAAGACACATGGAGTCTAGGCCCAAAGTTGAGAGAGTCCCTTCAAACGAAGGAAAAGCCGCTCATCTCAGACCGCAAAGTGCCATTATAATATCATTAAGACCGCACAATGTTATTATATTCCGATTAAAACGCCGAGTCCTAGGCCAGAAAACCGATTGTCAAAGTAGGCTGACATTCCATTCTCATCTGGTCGGAGGGTTTAGACCTGTTACCGTTTGGACCTAGAGTGCATGCTGAAACAGTCTCTTAAATAAGTTGTGACTTCGTCCATATTACAATACAGATCTATAATTGTGAATGAAACCAAGCCTGGATCGAGGCGAAAATCATGCTCTCATACATGGGTCAGATTTTCCGAAAATGTACAATTCGTCTTCACCAATTCTCTCAAATAACCCACATTTAAGACGAAAGTGAGCTTCAAAATGCAGTTTAACATAACAGAACTGATATTTTACATCAATGCGATACCAAATATACTCAGATATACCCGGTATTCTTCATTTCTCAGCTTCATTTAGCAGAATTTACTAAAGGTGAAGAGTGCCAATTGTACATTTTTTGAAAATCTGCCCCACATGATCGTCGATAGAACAGGGATGGCTATAGCCAAACCCTTATGTACACACCAGGATAAATAAAGTATTAAAACAATAGTATAACAATGTATTATATACCTTGCTCCGATGATTATAGTGTAGTTTCTCGCTCTGTAGCTCACCCCAACATTCTGTAAAATCGATGCTGCACACTTGACTTGATGAGAAACCCCTTCAGTGTAAATCCGGTGGCAGCTGGGGAAGTATACTGGAAGTATTCTACTGCATTGTCACAGCTCTGTTACTACCCTAATGAATTGTTCCCTAGCCGTCGTAGCCTTGGTGGAACAGTGTCAACGTTGAGTGTGGGATGTCATATACCCTCTAGGGGGCGTTGGCTTAAAATATATCACTCTGTAACGCGGCGCCGCGGCAATAGCAGCGCGACAAAGGTAGAAAGCGACACTTTCTGGCGCGACAGGAGAAGCCGCGTTAGGTGTGAAATCGACATATGATAAGTGCGAAGTTGTGAATTCTTCCAGTCAATGGGAGTGATAATTAGTACTAAAACCACGGTCAGTCTAATGACATGGTGTTGCTGCCTGAAATATAGCACGAGGTTCGACCAGAGTGCTATAATTATGTGTGAGGTTGCGTTCGCTGAAAGGTATCTGTAAATCTTACCAAAAATCGGAAGTTGCATCTTAACGATATGTTTGGCAATTTGACTGCATAATACTTTACCTCAAAGAAAATCTAAATTATACACATATGACTTAATTAATGCACAACATATCCAGTAATGTGTTGCAGGAAAAAGAGTCACAAGTCGCAAATTGATATTTTTCAAAGTGTTTTAGTCGCAAGATTAACTTACTGGAATGTTCTCATTTTGGGGTGATTAACGCTGTTTGTAGCAAATTTTGCCAAATTTTCACGCAGTATATTAAATATGTGTACACATGCATTGCTAGGGTCATCTTATAGAGTAGATTTAGTTACTTTACTAGTAATTATCCACCCAGAAATATTGCATACATTTGTTTCCCAAAATAAAGATATCAAACTTAAAAATTTAATACAGAAACACATTTGGTTTGACTTAATGTTTACCAGTGTGTAACCAGTTTGACAAATTATAGGGCTTATATCAGCGAAGTCTTTAAACAACTCAAGGAACAAGTTCTATATAAGGGTGAACTCGCCAGATAATGTACAATCTATTCAAATAACCCAAATTTAAGACATAAATCAGGTTCAAAATACAGTTCAACCAAACCAAACAGATTGCTAGAATCAATGCAGTACCAAATATACTCGAATTTACCAAGTATTGACCAAATTTCAGCCTAATTTAGCAGATTTTCCTAAATGTGTACAGCTGACAATTGTACATTTTCTGAAGATCAGACCCATAAACCTCGAGTGGGAGCACCTTTAAAAAACTATAAATCCAAGAAGAGGTCAAATCTAATTAATGACTCTAGAATGCTCTGTGGACTCGAAACGAACCGTTGCTTTTATGTTTTTATGTATATATATTGATATCAAATCATAGAAATTGTTCTTTTTATGTCCATATTTACTTCTGGTATTATAATATGGATAGAAGAACCAGCTGTAGGTAGGAAAAGTGCAATTGCTCACTCCTCATGATTAGTACTAAGGGATTTGCATGTGCCCCTGCAAATGTCCTTCAAATTTGACATACAAATATTTGGCAAATATTTATCAAAAATTGCAAGAATGTTTTCACCAATAGCATATCTTGATGTATAAAAACCAAATGCATGCTGGGAAAAATGGAGTCTTGTTTCATGGAATCCTGTAATACATATGGCTATTTACATGAGATCATTGTTAAACATTCTATGCTGAAACATAACATGTTTTCCATCGCCTTTACACTGTACTATTAGTCCCATAATTCCATGCGAATCAGGATTCAAAATGGCGGCTATGCAAATCCCCTATTGGTTCATTGTAGAGCCACGAGGTAGTATTATTCTGTGATTGCGAATTTGATAATAATTATCAAATTATTGGTTATTATTGGTTATTATCAAACAGTTGTATTTAAATGATTTAAACATTAATTCAGGATCATCATGGTTTTGTAACTTTTCTTGATATACTGAGAAAGTTGTCTGTATGATGAAATACTAGCAATAATAAATATAAACATAAACATACATTTTACTCGAATACTATCATGATTGGAGAACAGTCTAGGCTAAAACCCTCTCAGATTAGATAAGAATAGTATGTCAGTGATTGGACACCTACCGCGCTAATCGGTTCCCTGGCCTAGGACTAGGCGTTCTAATGGGATTATAATGACGTTTTGCGGTCTCAATGGAATTATAATGACACTTTGAGGTTTAAAGCGAGAGGCTTTCCCTTAGTTTGAAGGGACTCTCTAAGGCTTGAGCCTAGACTGAGAGGCTTTCCTCAGTTTGAAGGGACTCTCTCAGGTTTGAGCCTAGACTGAGAGGCTTTCCTCAGTTTGAAGGGACACTCTCAGGTTTGAGCCTAGTCTGAGAGGCTTTCCCTCAGTTTGAAGGGACTCTCTCACCTTTGAGCCTAGACTGGAGAGGCTTTCCCTCAGTTTGAAGGGACTCTCTCAGGTTTGAGCCTAGACTGAGAGGCTTTCCTCAGTTTAAAGGGACTCTCTCAGGTTTGAGCCTAGACTGAGAGGCTTTCCTCAGTTTGAAGGGACACTCTCAAGTTTGAGCCTAGTCTGAGAGGCTTTCCCTCAGTTTGAAGGGACTCTCTCACCTTTGAGCCTAGACTGGAGAGGCTTTCCCTCAGTTTGAAGGGACTCTCTCAGGTTTGAGCCTAGACTGAGAGGCTTTCCTCAGTTTGAAGGGACTCTCTCACCTTTGAGCCTAGACTGGAGAGGCTTTCCCTCAGTTTGAAGGGACTCTCTCAGGTTTGAGCCTAGACTGAGAGGCTTTCCTCAGTTTGAAGGGACTCTCTCAGGTTTGAGCCTAGACTGAGAGGCTTTCCCTCAGTTTGAAGGGACTCTCTCAGGTTTGCGCCTAGGCTGAGTAGGAAGTCTACCTGTTGGGCCGTACCTTCTAACACACCATTACCCGCATACAACAGTATTCATGGCGGTGTTTTTATTTCAGAGACCTTTGAACATAGGTTGTGGCGGGGTCAGCTCAACTCCCAGACCATTATTTCCACCCGAGTAAACCCTTTCTGTGGACGTGAACCTGTGAGGGCTAGTAAACATGCTAAAGCGCAGTCTCCACTGAGACGTTTATCTCTATAGTGGCGGTAGGATGAACTGGATGTTGCGTTTCTTGCCTATGTTCTTCCAATGAGTTGCTATGCCAGTCTAAAAATAATATAATCAAAGGTAGTGCGGGAAAGAACTATTCTCCGTCTCTAAAGGCTGGGTTCCACTGGCCGGCTTCTCTTCCTGCTACTCTTCCCGTTTCTTTGTTCCCGCTTCTAAAGAAGCGGGAGCAAGCAGCTGAAAGTATACCGGAATGGGTGCTATTGCCCCGCTACTTCCACCGCTACTTCTAACGCTACTCAAAAATCTAAGCAGACGACATTTTATTTTCACATAGAAATGGACGCATCAAGTAGCGTGAGAAGTAGCGTAGATTGGTGCCATTGCCCCGCTACTTCCCGCTACCTCCCGCTACCTCCCGCTACAAAGTAGCGGCGCTTCAAATCAAACATGTTTGATTGAAACGGGAGCACTCTACGCTTCGAAAACTACGGTGGACGAGAATGGTACATCGCGGCCCGTTCCGTTCAGCTCCGTTCCGTCCCGCCCCGTGCCCGCCCGAAAAAAAAATAAAAATGGATGTCGTCATACATTTACTATAGAAATATTCATGACGGGGCCACTTGTATCGGTGGCGGGACGGGACGGCCTCCTAAAGTTCGGCGACAATTACCGTTCCGTGCCGAACCGCTAACACGTCCCGTCCCGTCCCGTCCCGCACATTACATTTTTTTCACAGGAAAATTTCCAAAAAGTACGGGTAACGGCGGGGGACGGGACGGGGACGGGACGGGACGGGACGGGGGCGGGCCGGAACGGAACGGAACGGAAACCAGTTCGCCAAGGCCCAGTCAACTCTAACTGATCTCTTGATATTTCTCCTTTTGGCTATAACTTTCCTTCTAATAGGAATATTTTCACAAACTAAAAAGTATTATTACCCTTATGTCGAGACCTATCAAGTACAATATAGTTTTAAACATTATGTGCATATCTGTTTTAATTATTTTGAATGTAATTCCTGATTTATATACAAATATATACCAATCTTCGGTGCCCTTACCATCAGAGTTGTAATCACATAATGTATCCAGCTGCCCTGACTACAATATTCATCATTAACATTCCCAATTTCGTCTATAATATCAGCAATATGTGTAGTTTATATACAAAAAAGAATAAATCAATAGAAGCAATTCTAAAAAATTAGGAATTTTCAGCCCTGGATGGCCAAATGACGACCAATTGGTGGAATTGCTCGTATATATAAGTATACAGGTATGTATCCAAATGTATGTACATATATATATGTATATATGTATATATATGTATGTATGTATGTATGTATGTATGTATGTATATGCATTTATTATATACGCGTTGCCGTTGAAACAACGTATTGTGGAGTTGTATACGTTGTGTCCGTATACAACTCCACGCTCTGAGTTGTGCCGTATACAACTCCACGCTCTGAGTAGCATCCCGAAGCCGCCTATAAACAGCGTGAAGGCCCAACTTAGGGGAATCACGCCATTGAACTGATTAGTTGTCAAACGCACAACGCAGACAGAACGGGAGATAGAAGGGTGAAATTAGATCAAAATTAAGGAAATAAACTAGAATACTTTATGTTTATTTTAATTTATTCTTTGTTAAAGCATGACTGTGGTTTTAAAACTATTTAAAGCTTCCAAAACCTTGGAAATTGATTCGAAAATGTGAGCGAATTTTCCGCAGTGGCCAAATGACAACAAAATGATCTGGTTGTCAGATCGTCGTAACTTTCAACGCAGATAGACGTGTAATATATCTATCAAATGAATTAATAAACTAAAATCCTTCCATTATTATTGATGCCTACCTTTTTTCAAACCAATACTTTATTTTAGAATGATTTAGACCTGTGAAAGTGTCTAAAATTGATTCGGAACTCTGAGCTATTTTTCTCAACTTGGTTTGCCTCGCAGCAGTGGTAGAACAGCGCGGTTCATTGTAACAGGCCTATAGGTCTATTCACACAAAAAAACATGATCAAGCATCTTATAATGGTAATATTTCTACAAAATAAACATTGTTCTGTCTTATATAAAGCATATATAATAAATCAGATAACTAACTCGTTGGTTGTAGGATTGTGAATATTGCACTCGTTGCTGCGCAACTCGTGCAATATTCACAATCCTACAACCAACTCGTTAGTTATCCTGTATGTATAAACATATACAATACATATACAATGTATGCATATATAATGTATACATATAAAATATATGCATAATGTGTATACATAAGTATGTACATGTAGGCCTATACATAATGTATGTATGTATGTATGTGTGCAGATGTATACAGAGTGAGTGAGATTGGTTGTTTTACGCCCTTATCGACACATTTAAGATGGTTATATCAAGGGCGGGAGAGCTGAGAGGAAGGCAGTTTTTGATCATACCCAGGAAATAGAGATAGAGAAGAAGGGAGATGGAGACAGAGAAAAAGAGACAGCAGGGCACTTTAAGGTCTTACCCAGGACCAATGTATGCACAAATACACAAGGATAGAGAGAGGAAGGAAGGGAGGGAGGGAGGGCGAGAAAGGGGGGAGAGGTTGGGGGGGGGGGGGGGGGAGAGAAGGAGGGAGAGAGGAGAGAAGAGAAAGTCCAGTCAGACATATATAGAGCGGCCCCAATTGTCAGCCATATCTTGTACCATGGGAGTATTTGAATCCAATGTAGTATTAACTAAAGGAGTATTGAGTATAGGCATATATCTATATATACTATATAGTATAATTTGTAATAGTCTGTGTGGCCCGTTCCGTCCCGTCCCGTCCCGTCCCGCCCCGCCCCCGCCCGCTCCCCCGCCCGCTCCCGCCCCGCTCCCTCCCGCTCCCGCCCCGCTCCCTCCCGTCACCCGTGCCGAACCCGTACCGAAGAAGTAGTGTTCGTATGTACCATTCTCGTCCACCGTAGAAAACACTCCAAAAGAAGCGGGAAGTAACGTGGCTTTGTAGCGGGAGCCAGTAGCACCCATCCCCGTTACTCTCCCGCTTCTGCTCCCGCTTCTTTCATCAAGAAGCGGGAGCAGTAGCGGGAGAAGTAGCCGGCCAGTGGAACCCACCCTTAAGGCCTAGCATGGATAATATTCTATGTTTTAGAACGCTCCTCTGGGCAGAATAAAGACAATTAAAGTATAGAGACAATATTTTGTATTCCTTCAGGGTCAGATTATCAGAAAATGCACAATTGGCAACTCTACACAATTTGTAAATTCTGCTAAATTAAACTAAAAGGGGGTAAATACTAGACATATCTGACTATATTAGGTGTTGTGTTGGTTATGGATATCTTTTTGGCTATGGTGAACTGTGTTTTGAACCTCATTTCTGTCTTGAATTTGGGTTATTTGAGAAAATTGGTGAAGGCGAATTGTACATTTTCTGGAGATCTGACCATTTAAATAAATCCTTATGTGATGAGGCTGGGTCCTTGCTTGCCCAGTCTGACAATACAAACCATTCAATGCGAACCTAATGAAAACTGATACATTAAAGTATTTGTAACATAAATCAGGAATATATAAATACATATAATGAGTTAATAAGTATAAGGCTCAGATTGTGAGAAAATGTACAATCAGCAGATCTACACATTCAATAAATTCTGCTAAATTAGACTGGAAATGATAAATAGCAGGTATATCAGAATATATTTGGTATTGCTTTGATTGAAATAATCTGTTGGTTTATGTTGAATTTAATTTGGAACCTTACTTTTGTCTTATATTCGGCTTATTTGAGAGGATTGGTGAAGGGGAATTGTACATTTTCTGAAGACTTTAACCCATGACATTCATCATAAATTAATAGAATCGTCAGACTTCCATTCACGAGTAAATAGGCTCAGTGGACACGGGGCTTTATACCCTCACAGGCACCGAGGACAGTCACGTGAGTCTAATCTCCAAAAATAAATGAGTCAAAACCACCGAAACAAGAAATGGAACCAAAAGCTGGATTTCTTTGTGTGCAGTATATTCATTCATAATGTCCAACCGGTGTGTCGCAATTCGCAATTCCTGCTTCACAGTACATGTTAAATCGATCCTTAAATCGATTTAGGTGGGCAATTATATTTACTCTTTCTTTATAATTACTCACTAGGCTGACATATATTATATTCTAGTATTCGGTATGGCTGTGTATTGCATTGTAACAGCATAACAAGGAAAGTAAGAAGGACCAAAGTAATCCAATTAGTGGGTAATAGTTGATACTGATTGTTGATCGAGTTAACAATGTAAAATGAGGTTTTTTCCCAGTGAGTCGAGCTTCACAGTTCTGCTTCACAGAAAAGCCATTAGCGAAGTAGGCGTCCAATCTCTGAGCCTAGACTGTTCAGGGTTTCTAATTTCTGCTCATATTTGTTCTCACACCTATGAAATAAATGAAATGGATCTATAAAACCATATTTGCTGGTATAGATGTATATTTTCAAGTACAAGCTCATTTCTGGAAGGCAAGTAAATTCCAGGTAACCCCTATACAAACTGGTTACAGGGCTGTCACTTTTTTCATGCAGGACAGCTATGATAGAACCTCGGTGATCCCGGCGGTGGAATTATGAATGGCACCGTGCCACACACTCTAAAAGACATTTATGGGTCAGATATTCAGATAATGTACAACTGGCAGCTGTACACATTTAGTAACTTCTGCTAAATTAGGCTGAAATATGATGAATACCGGGTATATCTGAGTATATTTGGTATCGAGTCGATTTAAAGTATCAGTTCTGTTATGTTAAACTGCATTTTGAAGCTCATCATTTCTGTCTGAAATTTGGGTTATTTGAGAGGATTGGTAAAGATGAATTGTATATTTTCTGAAAATCTGACCCATGTACACAAATAACGACCAACATGTAGTATACATATACTGACAGGACGGGTCACAGGCAGGGGGTTTATACCGGGGATTTTCTAGCTATTAATACGCACCCGATTCTGGGATTTTAAACCAGGAAATGTTCCTTATAAACACACTGTAATCTCCTATACTACTACTGAATGAATCACACGGAGTCTATATGAATGAATCACTTGGAGTCTATAGGGATGCATATTCGAGTGGATAATGATTATTCATTGCGTTGCATTCAACTTATAACTGATATTAGGACGACACTGGCTGTGGATTTATAATATGTTTAGTACTGGAGTTCATGTGTGGGATATACCATGGAATCATTGCACATGGATATATCATGAATTCACATTATGGAACATACCCCGTGGCTTCAACTGTATCGTGTAGCGTGTATACACTCTAGGTCGAAACCCTCAGATCAGATAAAAATGGTATGTCAGCCTACCTCGCTAATCTATTTCTTGCCCTAGAACTCGGGGTTTTAATGGGAATATAATGACATTTTGCGGTCTTAATGGAATCATAATGACTCTTTGCGGTTTGAGGTGAGAGGCTTTCCCTTCGTTTGAAGGGACTCTCTCAAGTTTGGGCCTAGACTGTTTAGTGCACGGAGCAAGAAAGTGTGCGTATTTTCTTTTTGAATCATAGCCAGAAGGACCCGTCAGACCTCAATTGTACATTTTGTAATATAAGTATGGGTCAGATTTTCAGAAAATGTACAATTGGCAGATCTACACATTTAGAAACTTCTACTCAATTAGGCTGAAAATGAAGAATACTGGGTATATCTAAATATATTTGGTATCCCAGTGATTTAAAGTAGCAGTTCTGTTATGTTAAACTGCATTTTAAAGCTCATTTTTGTCTTAAATGTGGATTATTTGAGAGGATAGGTGAAGGTGAAATGTACATTTTCTGAAATTCTGACCCGTATATTAAGCCTTAATCCACCTTGAATGACATGCGAATGGCTGGAGGTAAACCCTCTATTATTCTGTATTTCACCCAATAGGGGATTTGCATAGCCGCCATTTTGAATCCTGATTCACATGGAATTATGGGACTAATGGTACAGTGTAAAATCTATAGAAAATATCCCATCTGCAGCATGGACTATTTATCAATGCTCTAATGTTAATATCCATGTGTTTTACATATTTCCATGACACAAATCACCATCTTTCCCATCATGCATTTGGTTTGCATAGATCATTAATTTTATACAATTATTGGAGAAAACATACTTGCAGTTTTCGATAAAAATGTTGCCAAATATTTGTTTGTCAGATTTGAACTGAATCCATCCTTACAGGAAACACTGTAACAACCATGCACAGTGGCACATACAAATCCCCTATAGTCAAGATAAGAGTGGTCTACTATCTTGAGTCTACCAAACACGAGTCAATATGTGATGCGTTTCAGGAAAATGAGTCACAAGTTGCAAACAATAGATTTTGAGATATCATCATATTTGAAAAGAGGAGATCAAGCCGATTCCAATGGTGGTAAACATTAAGGACATCTAAGTAGTGTTTCTATATTATAAGTTTGATATCTTTATTTTTGGAAAAAAAAGTTTGCAATATTTTTTGGGAGATATTTACTAATAATGTACCTAAATATACCACATAAGATTATCGTAGATATGCATAGATATATTTAATACATTGCCTTGAAACTTCGTACATGTATTAATATTACTAGCAGCATTAAGTACCCCAAAGATTAGAATATTCCAACAAAGATATCTTATAAATAAATCACATTGGAAAATATTCATTTTGCGACTTATGACTCATTTTCTTGAAACGCATCACATATCATAGAATGCATGGTTCCATGTTATACCTGTAGATGGCGGTAAGGTAGTATGCAGGGACGCAGTCTAGGCCCAAACCCTCAGATCAGATAAGAATGGTATGTCAGTGATTGGACGCCTACTTCGCTTATCGGTTTGCTCGCCTAGGACTCGGCGTTCCAATGGGAATATAATGGCATTTTGCAGGCTTAATGGAATTATAATGGCACTTTGTGGTTTGAGGCAAGAGGCTTTCCCTCCGTTTGAAGGGACTCTCTCGTATTTGGGCCTAGACTGCTTTGGTATTACATCCAGTTGGCGAGCAATGATCACATTATATTTAGTTAAATTTTACCTACGAATATACAGTTTATGGATGAGAGTGTATGTGTGGGTCAGATCATCAGGCGTTCTAATGGGATTATAATGGCACTTTGCAGGTTTAGGCGAGAGGCTTTCCCACCGTTTGAAGGGACTCTCTCATCTCTGGGCCTAGACTGGGGCGAATGATTGTGTGGGTGTTCTGTCAAGTCTCAGTCACAGCACCTAGTATTGTTAGCAAGATAACAAAAGGAGGCAAATGGAGGTTATCTCGGTAGTGATAGTGTTATCACTTTGTATGGCATGTCCTTGTTGAAGCGCAGGTATTGGTCACTAGTAGGTGGTGCATTGCTTGTGTAGTTATAAGTGAAGCTACAGTATTCGTATGGACCTTAGAAGTAATATGCACCTCTTTCTCTAAGTGGATCAGATTTTCAGAAAATGTACAATTGGCAGTTCTACACATTTAGTAAATTCTGCTAAATTAGGCTGCAATTTGGTAAATTTGAGTATATTCGGCATTTTATTAATTCTAGCAATCTGTTTGGTTAGGTTGAACTGTATTTTGAACTTTATTTTCGTCTGAATTTTGGGTTATTTGAAAAGATTGGTGAAGGTGAATTGTACACTTTCTGAAAATCTGACCCAAGTATGGACACACTTTACTCACTACTTCACAATGCAGTCACGATAAGATTTTGTATTAAACGATTCTTATTCAGCTAAGACATCATAACGATACATTATTCTCAGTCGAAGCTGTCGATCGCTTAATAAGGATAGAAGAAATGTTTTACAAAAAATACTCATTGCAAAATGACAACTACTACATAAATCAGCTATTAAGTATTCTTTTATAAAGCAAATGCACATGTATCGAAAAAAGACAATAATCCCAATGTAATATCATGAAAAGGGAAAAGATGAGGGATTAAAATCATCAATTAGTATATAGGTATATGCCATTTAAGTTTGAGAGAAAAGGTAGACCTTTGAGTTAGTCGACAAGATAGTTGAAAATTTAGGTCAAGCCGATTCTAATGGTGATAAACATTAGGACAATTACTAGTAAAGTAACTAAATATATTCTACAGGGTGAGCTTAAAAAGGCATGGATATATTTAATACACCGTCTCGAAATTTGGTCTTCGAATATTATACGACTAGAGGCATTAGTACATTCCTACAAAGAGATCTTGTGAATAAATCACTTTGGAAAATATCATTTTTTAGGCTTGTGACGCATTTTCCTCTAACACATCACATATATAGATACTGGGTGAAGTCGTCAGAAAATGTACAGTTTGCCTTCACCAATCCTCTCAAATAACCCAAATTTCAGACGAAAATAAAGTTCAAAATACAATTAAACCTAGCCAAACAGATCGCTAGAATCAATGCAATGCCAAAGTATACTCGAATTTACCTAGTGTTGAACAAATTGCAGCTTAATTTAGCAAAATTGACTAAATGTGTACAGCTGCCAATTGTACATTTTCGGAAAATCTGGCCCTACTATTGCAAATACCCACATGATGTATCATTTACATGTTTAGATGTGGTTAACTTTAGCCCTGCTTGCACTCAAACTCACATGTATGTGACACATATATCCAGCCACTGACATATAACATGTACTTTAAGGATATACTGTGTAGGTATTATTATGATTTAATATCATATCCTGGTATATACGGTCCTGGGTAAGACCTTAAAGTGCCTGGTCCTGGGTAAGACCTTAAAGGGCCTTTCTGTCTCTTTTCCCTGTCTCTCTCTCCCTTCTTCTCTATCTCTATTTCCTGGGTATGATCATAAACTGCCTCCCTCTCAGCTCTCCCGCCCTTGATATAACACTTCTAAGTGTTGATAAGGGCGTCAAGCAACCAATCTCACTCACTCACTCCTGGTATATATTTTCCTAAAGATATGACAGACTGGTTTCTAATATCTAAAATAAAACCAGATTAATTGGTGCATGAATTTTGATCATTTGCATGAACGAAGCCAGTTTTGCACGTTTATTTAGACATGGTTGCATTCCTTCCCCAGTAGGACATTCTTAAATTAAAAGAAAAAATATGACGGAAAGATAAGAGTTGCTAATCTATTCATTCATCTGAAAGTTTCAAAATTTATTACGGAAATATGTGTTACAATAAAATGAGTCACAAGTAGCAAAAATGAATTTTGAGATACCATCATGTTTGAAAAGATGAGATCAAGAGGATTCAAATGATAGTAAACATTAAGGACATCTAAGAAGTGTTTCTATAATCTATGGTTGATTTTTTTATGTTTCAAAGGTAGTTTGTAATATTTCAGGGTGGGCAATTACCAGTAAATTAACTAAATATACTCCATAAGATGACCTTCAAACCGCAAGGAAATATCTGGTATAATGTCCTGAAAGTTGATGCATACATTTATATGACTAAAGGTGCAAAGCCCACACAACATCAGAACATTCCAATAAAGAGATCTTGTGAATAAAACACTTTGAAAAAATATTATTTTTGCGACTTGTGACTCATTTCCCTGAAACACACAACATATGCCCACATGCATGCACAGCAGCACCTAATTATTACCCAGCAGGTAGGCAGGGTTTGGTGTACATAATGAATGGTCATGTAATTATAATATTTGCATGGTAAACTGATAATCCGATGACACATCGCCACGGTAAGGCTAAAGGGTCAGGGCTCCCGATAATGCACAATCGCCAGCTCTACATATTTAGTAA
Organism: Sthenelais limicola; assembly: GCA_942159475.1. Lineage (NCBI taxonomy): Eukaryota > Metazoa > Annelida > Polychaeta > Phyllodocida > Sigalionidae > Sthenelais > Sthenelais limicola. The sequence continues at coordinate 94,407,777 of OW804099.1, forward strand.
ATTCTGCTAAATAAGGCTGAAAAAGTCAAGAATGCCTGGGATATTCAATTCAATTCAATTCAAGTATTCTTTATTGTATTTCGATCTTATTACAATATGGTTGTTCGGCCGTCTATATAGACAAACGTCTAGGTAGTTCTTCCACCGATTGCCAAATATCTGAAAATATTTGGTATTTCTTTGACTGAATGCAATCTGTTCGGTTATATTTAATTGTGTTCTGAACCTTGTTTCTGTATCAAATTAGGGTTGTTTGAGAGGATTGGTGAAAATGAATTGTGATGAGTTCCAGGGAAATAAGCGACAAGTCATGAAAAATATATATTTCGGAGTGTTTTATATTCACAAGATCTCTTTTATTGAAATGTTCTGATTCTTGCAGGGTTTAGCACTTTTAGTCATACAAATCTATGTACACAATTTCAGGACATTATACTGAATATATCCTTGCGTTCTGAAGGTCTTCGTATGCATGGAAAATATCCAGTTACGTTACTGGTAAATGCCCACCCAGAAATATTGCAAACGTTTTTTTTGTATTTTTCAAAACTAAACATATCAAACTTAAAATATAGAAATACTTATTAGATATCATAATGTTTACTATCATTGGAATCGGCTTGATCTCATCTTTTCAAATATGACAATATCTCAAAATCAATTGTGTGACCCATTTTCCCGTAACACATCACAATTGTACATTTCAGTGCCGCACTGCCCTTATCATGTGTGTGTGTACTCATTGAGGAAGGGCTGATATTAATGATAAGAAACACACACTAACACTAGACCTTCGCCCAGTCGTTATTGATTGTTCAATATGACCCAGGTAGAGTAGAAGGAGGAGGCTAAACTGCAGTGCCTTCATGTTCCAACACTCTCATATTTCACAGGTAAAAGACTCACCATGATAATACCACCACCGCTACGTTTGGCCACCAAGAAGACGAAGACGTAACGACACACAAGGGAATTTGAACTTTGTTTTCAGGACACGAATGGTTCCAAGTCAATGGACGGGCCTTCAAAGAAAAGTTTCGCTTCTGAGAGTTGTTCGTGAAGACAATCGTCTCTGTTTATTCACAATTAATTAATTAATTCCAAAAGGAATTAAATTCCTGGATTAACAACAGTTCTGTACTTTATCACCTTCCCTCGTGGCGAAAGAATCTGGATCACACCGAAAGACAAATTAAGGATTATATCTCGGAGAATATAAATGTCACACAGGCTTAGGATTATGTTAAATTCATTCTGTTATACGTGATTATATTCATACCGATTCTGATTTTCCACTGGGAGACATTTTATCCGTTAGAGATCAATTCTTTGTCCCTCGTGGCGAGAAAATCTGGATCACACCGAAGGAACACTAAAGGATATATCTCGACGTATAAAATTACCACACAGACATAGGATTATGTTCAAATCATTCTGTCATATGTGATCGTATTCCATATAGATTCTCATTTTCCACTGGGAGACATTTTATTCGTTAGAGATTAATTCGCTTTCCCTAGCGGCAAGCAATTCTGGATCACACCAGCTGAAGGGGGAAAAAAGGATACATCTTGGAATATACAATTACCACACAGACTTATAGCCTCAGGATTATGTTCAATTCATTCTGCCATATGTGATTGTATTCATACAGATTCTGATTTTCCACTGGGAGACATTTGATTCGTTTTAAATACTTATTATAATTAAGCATGAATCAAGCACAGGCAGGAGGGAGTGGTGGGCCCACTTCAGGCTCTATATTATATAGGAAGATCTCAGTGTTATCATTACGTGCATCACTCTGGGTGTGGCTAGCCCTTGCCATTCTCGTGCTCTCATTTGTTTTCCACATCATCGCATTCTCCATTGTCGAATGGGGCGAAATTACGTCGCCAAGAGCGATCAAAATCGGTCTGTGGCAGAGGTGCGAGCCGAGCTACTGTTCCTATTTCTCCGTGAACGAACTTACAGGTTGGTGTGATTAGACATTAGGGTCAGGTTTCCAGAAAATGTACAATCCAACTTCGCCAATCTTCTTAAATAACCCAAATTTTAGACGAAAATAAAGTTCAAAACACAGTTCAACCTAACCAAACAGATTGGTAGAATCGATGCAATACCAAATATACTCGAATTTACCTAGTATTGGCCATATTGGAGCCTGATTCGGCAGAATTTACTAAATGTGTACAGCTGCCAATTGTACATTTTCTGAAAATCTGACCTATTAACGTTATCACGAAATTATCATTATTTATACAAATTATCTAAACAGTCTAGGCTCAAAGTTGAGAGAATCCCTTCAAACTGAAGGAAAGCCTCTCCCTCCAAACCAAAAAATGCCATTATAATCCCATTAGGACCGAAAAATATCATTATAATCCCATTAGGACGCGTACCCTGGGCTAGAAAAACTACTAGCGCAGTAGGCGGCCAATCACTGATATACCATTCGTATCTGATCTGAGAGGCTTTGAACCAAGACTGTAAATTATATTATTTGTTTAATATTTTTATTTTGTACGATATTTTTCTCTTGCTCATGTCGGTAGTGATCTAATTATAAAAAGTTATTAAATAGTTATTAGATGATTAAAATGATCACTTGGAAGAAGATTCACCATGACGACGCAGCTATTAATTCCCTCTTACACATTTTTCAATATAACCTCAGTATAATGTACCTCGAATGTAATATGTACTTTCCCTGAAGAAGGCCTAAGGGCCGAAATGTTGCAGAATTAAATTTACAAAATTGCACACTTGAATGTTGAGTTTATAGTTGGACAGATCTACATACCATAACTAATCAAAAGTTATAACAATGGTTAATGATCACGATCCAACCCAGTCATTAATTAATTGAGATAGCTATATCATAAACATTGTAATTATCAATAAGGATTTTTTTAATTCACATTTTCTAAAGACCTAATTGTTTGGCAAGACATGGTGTATATTAAATATCGTTATGAGTGTGCGTTGGTACTGCTTTCAAATGGATCGGTAATACTTCTTTATGATACACATAATATATTTCCAGATAAATGAGTCACAAGTCGCCAAAGTGATCTTTTTAAGAGCGTTTTATTTACAAGTTCCCTTCATTGAAACATTCTGATATTTGGGGGGTGTAGCACTTCTAGTCAGACAAATACATGTATGAAATGTCAGGACATTGTATTAAATGTATCCTTGTGTTTTGAGGGTCATTGTATGGATTATATTTAGAAATATTGCAAACTTTTTTTTTCAAAAATAGAAATATCAAACTTAAAATATAGAAGTACTTATTATATGTCCTACTGTTTACTATCATTAGAATTGGCTTGATTTCATCTCTTCAAATATGATGGTATCTCAACATCCTTTTTTTCGTCTTGTGACTCATTTTTCTATAACACATCACATATACACATATATTCATATTAAAATATAACCATCCTTGATCCATAATAATCCTTGATGAAGGGCAAATGAGCCCGAAACGTCGGACCCCAATAAGCTCAAACCAAATACTTACGAAACCTCTCCTGTCCCCTCCGTTTTTGAGTTAAACCCCATCACTTAAGGAAAAATATAAACAATTTATTACAGATGCATATCGGTGTACGCAAGCATTTGCCACCATGTCGTTCCTGCTGCTGTTTTCTTCACTTCTTCTCACCACTATTTACATATTCTATGATGAACTCCAGGATGATGGATTCACACATATATGTCTAGTGGCTGTACGCGGCGTCACAGGTGAGATATTTGTTTAAAAATACATTTTATTGACAAAGTCTCACATAGTGATAGTTCTCATTCGTCGAAAAGATGTGTTTGTTTATAATGTTACAATTTAAATCTTAAATCTTCGTATATATATCCTCTACAACATTCAGCGAAAACATTGTGCTGTTAAATATTTAAATACAATGGTATTGATATATTTAATTAATACACCGTTATCAACATACTCCATTCAATCATTTTCTACATTTCTTTTGCCAATATTAAATACATACCCGTACGGGTCAATCCACAGAGCATAAAAACAATCATAATTAACGAACCCAAGTATTATGAGTGTGTTGTTAGATGCACATGTATTTCGAACCTAGCATGAGTGAGTTTTTTTTATAAAAAAAACTTTCTTATAAATGTGGCCAATTCCACCAATTTGACAACATTTGGCCCCCAATCGTGGAAAGTGATAAAATGGGCTTAAATCATATTAATTACTATTAATTTGATATTTTTTTTTGATAGGATGGTTCTATCAACCTATGGAACCACATTTTTGGCATTTTTAGCCCAATATTTTTTTAATTTTTTTTCAAAAATCCCATTTTGGGGGCAAAAATCGTTTTTTTAAACTGCCATTAGTCCGTGGAATAGCTAAATTTCTAAATAATCTTGAAAATTGAACATTTTTTTTATATGTTGTGATAGTAGGTTATGTGAACATGATCTGTGTAAAAAGAAATTGCAAAAAAAAATATTTTTTCGCCAAAAGCCATCAAAAACCGATTTTTTTTTGTGTGGGGCACCCCCCATGTCGTGTGCCGTCACGCAGTGTGCCTAAGGTGGATTTTTAAAAAAAATAAATAAAAATTATATCAAATTTTGATGAATAATGATAAAATGCATGGGATTATACATATATGGAACATCAAATGTTGTGATTTGTGTCTTTCATGAATTGTAGCAGGGAAATAACATGATGGCAAAAGGTGGTGGGTACCCTAGCTCCTGTCGTGTGCCGTCACGCCTATTTTAGGGTTTTTAGAGCCTTATAAGGCACAACTTCAATAATAAACTTTAAATTTGACATTTATTATTGACTTTGCTTGGTACCAATCTATGTAGATTGAAATTCATGATTTCCGAGTTGTTTTTACATGATTTTACATGCAAAATGCTTTAAAAATGTGCCGTCACGTTGTGTCGTGTGCCGTCACGCCTGCCGTCGTGTGCCGTCACGCCTGCTGTCACATAATATCAGAAATTATATCTCTAACATATATACATAATATTAGAACGTTTATCCTTGAAGATTTTGCCTCTAAATACTTAAACAGAACAGGAACATTAAATACAAGTATTTGAGTCAACTTAACAAACTAAACAAGGGTAATGAATGTTATATATATTCTAAATATAATGAGTTATATAATGTGTATAAATACATTATAATGTGGGCAGAGGGTCAATGACCTATCACCCTTGCCGCTGCCATTATCATTACCATTACTGAATGGTTATTTGGCTGTAACTTTTCTTCTAGTTAGAATATTTTCACCAAATAAAAGGTGTTATGATCCTTATGTCGAGGCCTATCAAGTACAAAATAGTTCAATACATTATGAGCATATTTGTTTTGTCTATTTCTAATTTAAATCCTCATTTATGTAGAAATTTGTACCATTATTCGTCATGCTATTTTTAGCATTTTTTTAATATTTGGGATCTATTTTCGACCCCACTGTAAACAAATTCCTAATTATCAGAATGGTTCCAAACTTGGCAGTTTAATGTGCATATATATAAGGTTGATAGAAAATAAAAAATCAACTGATAAATGTAAAAATTATTTTTGGGTACTCAGGGGGTGTCTAGGGGCCCAAATGTTGTCAAATTGGTGGAAACGGCCATGTACGTTATTTTTACTATCGTACGAATGGGTACCTAAATGTTAATTTGAGCCCCGTAAGTAGGCCATGCGATTAATATATTATGGGTCAGGTTTCTTGTAAATGTATACTTTGCCTTCACCAATTCTTCCAAATAACTCGAATTTGACATAAAAATTACCTTCAAAATACAGTTTAACATAACCGAACAGATATTTTAAATCAATGCAATGCCATAGATACTCAAATATATATGCTCTTCCCATTATGAAGGTAGATTCAGATAAACGAATCCAAACACAACCAGGAAAAATAAAAATTTTCCAATATACGTGTGATCAGGTTGGGGATCAGGAGAGGAGTGAGGGGAAGGAACACACTTGTTGTTGACATCGAAGGGCTAGTATTGTGACGTCACACCAACGGGTGGGCGTGGCGTAGTGGGCGTGGTCAGGGAAGCGTTGCCTGGCACCGACCTGATATACCCGGTGAACCTTTTCACCTACACATAATGTTGCCTAATTTACTAAATATTTAGAGTTGCCAATTGTACATTTTCTGGAGATCTGACCCATATTGTTACTATCATACGAATGAGTATATACCTGCCAATTTGAACCCCGTAAGTTCCACAGGCGATTAATATAACTGAGTTTTACCATAAACTTCTCTTTAGCTTGGTCTTGAAACAATATACTTTTCTATATGAAGAACTCGTTCGAGTAAATGGCATGACTTCAAAAAGCTCACCTGAATAACCAGAATGGATCTCCAAAGACCCATGTTTCGAGTTTCTAAGGAGCAAACGAAAATCTCGCAGATAATTTTTAATGTATATCAGCTGAAAACAAGCAATCCAGACATAAGATGGCCCTTTTCCCAGATATAACTAGGTTTCACGTAAACAAGAATTTAATCCAATGAACAAAATGAGGACATGGAGTTATTAGAAGTTGAAGATTAATGGGCCTTGAAGGAGATAGGTTATTAATTAACGTCAACCCCATGTCCTTGTATATTTCTTCTTATAAATCGTTGATTTTTAAAATTATTCATTGCAAGTTTCTGTTTACTTTGCTTTCCTATGCATAGAGATAAAAGACGATAATGGACATAATTTTTAATCATTAGGCTAGGATCAGTTTTTTGTTTATTTGGGTTTGATCATTAGGATATGAACAATTCAATATGTCGAAATTAGTTGCTTGATAACATGATCATAGCACTAGAATTAGAACCAGAGTGAGTCAGTACAGTAGTTAGACACAGCAGTGGACAGAAAACCATGGAATTCAGCAATGAAGATATATACCCATGTATACCGTGAGCCCATGTCTAGGTTAAAGCTAATTTGCGAAATCACTATGTATCTTTATTGTACTTGACTACTTGTGAAATGATCTGACTTAAAAAATTGATTTGCTGTATAAACATTCTAAATAAACAAAACAAATTTATGGTTGTTTCCAAAGAAGTTGTTTTGCCTGTTCAATGTAAACATAAATAAGGAGCATTATCATCATGCGATAACGTATGCAGACATATTTTTTTATTAGATGTAAAGGATTCTATTGTTGAATTATGCTGAAGAGAAAGACATAATGAAAGATATCGGTATATTTTGTTGTTTTTGGATGTTCATAAATCAATTATAAAATATCTCGTATTATATCATAGAAGATAGGTTTAATTCGGTTAGGAAATTATGTTATCTAAAACTCTTCCCTGCAACGATGATATGTAATAGAATTGCATCTTCAGGACATAACGAAAATCACAATTGATTTGTGAGAGTGTAACTGTTGTCTTTTGCCTGAATAAAAAAACAAACGTTGGGGAAAAGAATAGTGGATTTGCATGTCTCACTGCGCATGTCTATGACAGTGCATGCTGGGATAGATTTAGCTCAAATCTGACATACAAATATTTAGAAACAATTTCATGGAAAATTGCAAGAATGTTTTCAACAATATCATAGGTTATGTAAATGATCTATAGAAACCAAATGCATGATGGGAAAGATGAAGTTGTGTGTTATAGAAACATCTAAAACACATGGATATTGATATTGGACCACTGGTAAATATTCCAACCTAAAAATGACATGTTTTCTATAGATTTTATACTATACCACTACTCCCATAATTCCATGCGAATCAAAATTCAAAATGGTGGCTATGCAATTCCCCTATTAAATTATTCAAAACATTAATACACTTATTGATTTGTTTGTTTTTGCTTTGTTTCAGTGCTGTTCTTGATGGTCACATTTTCCGTCTGGTCGGCACATTGGTTGAACTACAGCAGTTTGGTACCCGCCAACCCTGAAGGGAAGCTGGGTCCATCATTTGGGCTAGAGGTCACTTGCTTCGTGTTTGAACTAGTCGCAACCGGTTTATTAGCGGCAGATTTCGTGCTGAATGTTAGGAGGAAATCTGTTGATGAATAACTTTGTATATTTGTGTTTTAAGGACTAGTTTACCAGAAATATATCATTAATATTTCCCAGATCCCCTGGATTTAAAACATATATATGATGATTATAGTAGTATTTTCCCCGAGTTGTTCTTCATTGCATCATACCGATATGAACCTAATAGATGGATGATGGATAGTTCTTTGGAATGCATGGCACAAACTATATTTCCCGAACACGAAACAACATCTTATGAATCTGTGCTGCGTTAGGCCAAAAATAATACGTGTGTTTCCGATTTATCTAGCTGAAAACTAGGTATTGTGGGGGGGGGGGGGGTGGTATTCTTTTTTTTTTATTATTTAAAACAAATTGTTTTGTATTTTTTTTAGTGAATCACCATCCAGACACTGAAAACAAATCTATTTTCTGTCTATTTCATAACAGTAGTTGTTTTAAACATAAGAAATGTACATTGTAGGAGTTTTCTGGTTTAGAAAGACTTGTTTTCCTGCTTTAATTAGCTTTTTTGTAAAAAAAAAAAAAAAAAAATCATTTAACAAAAATAGGGAAGGTAAAACAACTTTGGTGGGGAAAGGTACCCCGGTATGGGGCGGGGGGGGGGGGGTAGTAAATCGGAAACCCACCATTTTGTAAAATTTACAATTATTATTAGGCAGTGGACTAGCCCTTTCTCAATACTATTTCGATGCATTACACGATTTATACTATGTATGATATATAGGTAATTTTATTTTATTTCCAAGTAGTTAGATACAATTCATAGAAAGATCAAATTTATAGAAAGGTAAAATGATGTTTCCTTCTGTACATTACCGATCGTTCAGTGTGTAACATTCTGCTTATTCTATGTGAGTTACTGTATTATAAAATTGACTATTAAATGTTGTACATACAGTGATAGCGTTTGTTGATAATTTTCTATACAACTACATGGGTCAAGTCTCCAGGAAATGTACAATTCACCTTTACCAATCCTCTCAAATAACCCAGATTTAAGACAGAAATCAGGTTCAAAATACAGTTCAACCTAACCAGACAGATTTATTGAATAAATGCAATACAGAATACATTCAGATGTACCTAGTATTTATCATTTTTCACTCTAATTTAGCAAACATTGATAGATGTGTAGAACTGTAGATTTTGCATTTTCTGATAATTGTCTATGTGGTTATCATAAAATGTCGATTTTATGTGGGAGGTAAACTAGACGTTCTCAGTCAGTCATATAGAATGGAATGACCTTATATTCTGTATTAAGAATAATATTGGCACATTTATTAAGTATTAGTCTGGCAGGTGTAGAAATGAGATACTAAAAACATATTTTTTCTAAAATACATAATATATTCAAGTTACCATTTAGAAACGGTCTGTTTTGAGAATGTTCGCAACCGATTCGGCAATTTTTCTGTTCCCACCAATTATGTCCAACAAACATAACAGGCGTACTGCCTATAATTATTTCGAGACGAGAAAATAATGTAAATCCTTTTATTTCATTGTGTAAATACCATCGTCAGATACAAGAATATTAGAAAATAATCCAAAACAAGCATGTCATAAATGCATGGAAATATGTTTCGACGTATAGTATCGAGCTTTAATTTCTACCTAAATATGAAAATTATAATAATATAATGAAATTATTATAGAATTATTTCGAAAAGCTTCCTGCTGTGCGTATTTACCAAAGGGAATAGTTACATCTACACAATCACAGAAGGCACGGATGTATACTAATATATATATAGGTCAGATTTTCAGAAAATGTACAATTGGCAGCTGTACACTTTTAGTAAATTCTGCTAAATGAAGCTGCAATTTGGTCAATACTAGGTTAATTCGAGTACCGTATATTCAGGATTACATTGATTCTAGCAATCTGTTTGGTTATGTTGAACTGTATTTTGAACTTTAATTTCGTCTGAAATTTGGGTTATTTGAGAAGATTGACGAAGTTGAGTTGTACATTTTCTGAAAATCTGACCAATAAACGGTGTACTATTCACATATAATCAGCAAAACTCCACACATATTTATAGACAGTTCGTAGTCACAACTAAACGTTATCTAAGCCTGCTTTTGATGCTAAAGTGGTCCTCAAATCTATCCATAGAGCGACACTGACTTTGGACTTTCTATCGCGAATATGATTTATTCGGGCATAACTTCTCTCCTCTAAAAGATACAAGTAATCATCCCTTTTCACGCTTTCATTCCAAGGATACGGGATTAAGCTGAAATAGAAATGGAAATATTTAGGATTTTTGTAATATAGGATCAGAACGTGTTAGCTTTTGTCATGTGAGGGTGACATTAATATTTCTGAATCATCTTGTCTATGAGCTATTCTATATCTACCTCCCAGAACTAAAGCTATGTCCTTTCAGATAGTATACCTCCAGTCAATTGCTAAAATGCATTCTAATCATTTATTTAATCAGATTTATATCCTGTAGGTTTGTTTGTAAATGTATATGAATCTAATTAGTTTCACTTGTCGTAGCATGAATACATGTACCAAATGTCAAGGCAGTGTGTTAAATATATCTATGCATTTCTAAGGTCATCTTATAGAGTATATTAAGCTACTGTACTAGTAAATGTCCACCCAAAAAAGTTGCAAACTTTTTTTCCAACATGAATATATCAAACTTAAAATATAGAAGTACTTAGATATCCTTCATGTTTACTATTATTCGAATCCACTTCATCTAATCTTTTCAAATATGATGATATCTCAATATCCAATTTCTGCGACTTTTAACTCATTTCCCTCGAACACATCGCATATTATGATATCCTAGACTCGAGATGCGATGAGGTTTGAAAATGTTTTGAAAGGCTGCTGAACACATTCCCTCAAAATATCTCCTCAAACCTTGAAACCAAAACTAGACTTCAAAAATGAATTCTCCACACTCAAAAACATTAGAAATGTGGTATTATGCTTGAAGATGCAGTCAGTAGAAGCCAAGATATGGTGCATTAAAATTTGGTGGGGGCCATTTTGAATTTTGAAGCTACTGGCCACCAGGGGTGTCCGCCAACTTGTAGCAGAAATTTTTTGAAAATCTCATGGCCTGTTCTAACACCATAGCAAATTTCAAAAAGGTATCACCATTTGCACGATTCGTCTCAAAATCAAGGGATTCCTCCCCAGCTACTGTCAATGAAGTCAATTACCAATAGATTCGTCCCTAACAAATGATGATCTCAATATTAGACACTTAAGCATTTTCAAAGGCCTCTAACTTCAGCTGTTATAGTAATATGGCATATCAATGAATAAGTATCTCACATAAAAATCAATTGCTATCTAACCCATTAATCAATACGTATCCGTTTTGTCTGACCTCAAAATAAGGCTATTCCATTAGTTTACATCCTCTTCACTGATCATATTTGAAGTGATTAGTACGTATTAATTATATGGGTCAGATTTTCAGAAAATGTACAATTGGCAGCTGTGCACATTTAGTAAATTCTGCTAAATGAAGCTGCAATTTGGTCAATACTAGGTAAATTTGAGTATATTTTGTATTGCATTGATTCTAGCAATCTGTTTGGTTAGGTTGAACTGTATCTTGAACTTGATTTTTGTCTGAACTTTGGGTTATTTGAGAATATTGGCGAAGTTGAATTGCACATTTTCTGAAAAACTGACCCATATAGATCAAAGCAACTGAATTAAGCGTGAACCATACACATATTGAACTATGCGATGTTAACGTCTTTAGTTCTTTAGCTACATTCATGGGGAAATTTGAACCTTGGCTAAACTACCTGGGTCTAAATTCGACTCCTCATTTGTATAGCGGGTCAGATTGTCAAAAAATGTACAATTCACCTTCACCTATCCTCTCAAATAACCCACATTTAAGACAGAAATGAGCTTAAAAATACAGTTTAACATAACAGAACTGATACTTTAAATCAATGCGGTACCAAATATACTCAGATATACCCCAAAATTATTATTTTTTAGCCGAATTTAGCAGAAGTTACTAAATATGTAAAGCTGCCAATTGTACATTTTCTGAAAATCTGACCCATGTGTGTGTCGGGCCCAACTCCCCTATATGATGCAGTTATCCAGAATAAAGGATAATTAAATATTGTTAAAAAGCGTTCAGCATATATGATAGCATTACTTACCACAGAGATTGTTCCTGCAGAACAAACCAGGCTGGCATCTACTGCAATGTGCACCTTCAATGTACGGTGTCTTGGGGTGCATCAACCACACCTTCCAGTTGGGCCTATTGGTAATAACAATAATAATAGATTCTTATTTCCATATCACATTCACAACAATTGTCATACAATGTAGAATTAGAAGAGAGAAACCTATGGAAAGAGGAATAATCTCTGTGACAGTCACAGCTCTTCCGAATATCCCTTAAATCTTGTTTTACTTTGCTATCCCTATCATTTGTACATCTATCTCTAGCTAAATATAGACAGTGGTAGATATACAGAACATGAACAGACGATATAATTATGTGGTGTGTTCCAGGAAAATGAGTCATAAATCGGAAAAAGTGGATTTTGAGATATCAACATGTTTTAAAACACAAGATCAAGCCGATTTTGATGATGGTAAACACTCAGAAGTGTTTTTATATTTTATGTTTGATATGTTGATGTTTGAGAAAAGGTTATCAATATTTATGTCTTAAAGTTTGGGGCATACATTAATATGACTTAAAGTGCTAAATCCTCCAAAAATCAGAACATTCAAAAAAAGAGATTGTGTGAATAAATCATTTTGAAAAATATAATTTTGGCAACTTGTGACTCATTTTCCTGAAACACATCACACTTCCGAAGAACATTTCATTTTTCAGCTGACGGTTCTTCCAGAAAGTCCGTAAACAAAGGTAAAATTGATAAAACATGATATAAAAAAGATTGGTTGCCATGACAACCCCACATAACTCACAAGTGAAATACGCACCGTGCGTGTATAATACTAATAAATAATTTTGCTAGAGCCTGCTGCCCCCTGGAGAGTTGGTTGAGTACCACTAGTAGGTGGCCATGCACATTGCAACTACCACGTTGATGAAAAAGGTGTATTTTCAAACAATCGGTTTTACCAAATGCTCTAATCAGTTCTTTTAATATAAAAAAATTATGATAATAATTTAACGATTGAGACTAACAGAACAGTTTGCTGGATCCATCTGTCCGAAGTTTTAATTAACGTTGTTCCATTAGTTTTTTTTTCAAACTGTAAAAACGATCAAGACATACGGGTAAAACCGATCAGTGGAATACACCCTAAAGTCGGGGACGTTAGAGTTGCAGAGTATTCAGTCTAGGCCCAGAGTCTCTCAGATTAGACACGAATGGTATGCATGTTGCTAGTGGCCTTTCTGGCCCAGGACTAGGCGTCCTAATGGGATTATAACGATATTTTGCGGTAATAATGGAATGAAAATGGAACTTTGCGGTTAGGAGCAAGAGGCTTTCACTCCGTTTGAAGGGACTGTATAATCTTTGAGCCTAGACTGTATTGATTTATGCTATTACTCCTGCCTGCGATATATACTATCTAACTATACACTAACTGGAAACATTGCCTGTATAGGATCAGATCCGACTGATTAAATAAATACAAAACACATCCTCTATGTGGGTCAAGCCTCCAGAAAATGTACAAATGACCTTCACCAATCCTCTCAAAACCCAAATGTAAGACGAAAATCAGGTTCAAACTACAGTTCAACATAACCAGACAGGTATATTGAATGAATACAATACAGAATACACTCAGATATACCTAGTATTTATCATTTTTCGATCTAATTTAGCAGAATTTAATAGATGTATAGAACTGTAGATTGTACATTTTCTGAAAATCTGACCCATGTATATCATGGGTGACACACATATTATGTGGGTATCCGGGTGGCAGCAGGAGATCATCCCCTATTTACCCAAACCCATGTATCACTATTTAATGAATCAATAGCTGACCTACCATGGCCTGTAGTCACACACAAGGTTGAAGAATTCCGTCTTCATCCCGTCCACGTTACGTTTACAGTGGTGAACAGCACAGCCTATCTCACGGGCATAGGCAGAGGTCATCTAAACACACAAATATGTTGTATAGCAAACTTGATAGAGTTTTTTTCTCATTTAAATTAGAGAACTATATGGTTCAAATTTCTTCTCTCATATGTCTAACTGATTGTGTAAACTAAAATATAGCTTGTATTAGTCTTTATTACATATGGATTTTCGTGAACATGAAACGTACCATAATATGTATGGAATTGTCTCTCGAAATAAAATATGTTTAAAAAAAAAATCTATAACAAGCACACAGCATCAAAACCAGGCAAACATTAGTATATGTGATGTTTTTTCAGGAAAATTAGTCGCAAGTCACAAAATTGATATTTTTCAAAGTGTTTATTCAATAAGATCACTTTATTTGAATGCTCTGACCTTTGAGGAGTTTATCACCTATAGTTACATCAGACGATGTATCAAATTTCAGGACAATGTATTTAATATATCCTTTCGTTTTAAAGGTCCTCATATGAACTACATTTAGTTACTTTACTGTTTATTCCCCCCAAGAAATGTTGAAATCTTTTTTTTTCAAAAATGAAAATATCAAATTTAAATTTAGAAATACTTATTAGATTATTACCATTGGAATCCACTTGATCTCATCTATTCAAATATGATGATATCTTAAAATCTATATTGTGCAACTTATGACTTATTTTCCTAAAACGGACCACATATTCAGAAAAATGAAAACGAATTAAATGAATGATTGTTTACTACTGATTGTTTATGATGTTTAAGACCTATTGTATAGTATTATAATACACCATCTTATGATCAGTGTAATTACTAGGTTCACATATAAAATAGAATAAGTTAAAGTTTGACTCAATGACATTTTGACATGGGTTGATGTCTTGTTTGTTTATTATAACTGAACGATAACTCAGACAGTATTAATCATATTTGTTAACTAGCTGAGGCACTCCTGGATGAACTGTGAAAGCACAGACAAAATCAACTTATTTCCTACTATTGTAACTGCATTTTGAAATGAAATGAAAACATTTATATATAATATTATATACTCTCGATAACTTGACAATTTGTCACATTTTCAAGAAAAATATCAACTTTAGAAAAATGAGATATCATAACTTGTGTTGCGAAGTCCTTTAAAAGATATTAAATTATGCCCAAAAATCTACATGTATGCTATGAGGCATGAAGATATTCATATTCACCAAAATTACAAAGCGTTACATCTTCTACATTTTCTCATTTCACTTGTCACAGACGGGATTTGGTGTTAGGTATAGGAGCCAAATATCCTGGTAAAACATATATATTTAATAGGGAGGTTCAGCAAGTCTAACCTATATGTAAACGTAAACGTGTCCGTATCTCTGATATACACAGATACGTTAAAAGGAAGAAAGAGGTTCAGCAAAAATGGCGGAAAAAAACGTAACGTTAAATACCAAGCAAAATGTTTATCTCAAAATTTATTTTCAGACATAAAAATGCGTCGTAATTCACAAAACTGATACGTATACGGTTACGTAATTGAGACAGGTTTGCTTGCAGAACCTCCCTATTATTAATAATACACCAATATTACACTCACTGCCTTGTAATGTCCACATACAGCTCCACTAGCACACTTATTGTGCTTGAATGTATACGCCTCCTTCTCCTCGTACCAGCGGTTGATGAGATAGTCAGCATAGCTTGCATGGAATGGTCCCGTCCTGTAGGCTCGTGCTACATTCTGTCCGTAGTCCGGGGACATCATACCATGTGGGCTCTCCCCGAATGTTGGATCTCTGCACTGGGAAGCCCACTCTTTGGCCTGAGCTGCTGCCTTGGCACTCCATTGCTGAATATTGATAATAGTTTATCTGGATGAACAGGAGGGTCACCAAACTAGTCAAACTGAATTTATGTGATATTACGTGGATATTTGTGTTATATTGAGTCAACTGATGTCAACGAATAGTATCCAGATTTTCAAAAAAACAAACAAACAAATTAATGCAGAAATATTGTTTAGCTCAGAATAAACCAACGAGCGAGCAGAAAGAACCACCAAACTGTTTAACTGTTATATTAAAAGCGTTGAAATATTTGGTACGTATTGTCCCTGATATGAACTATTAAAGTGTAATGATAGTGGTAACCTACGAAAAATGTGTCACGACTTCAGTACATTATGAACAGCATAACAAAACAGGAAAAGAGCAAATGTATTTTTCGATGGTAAATTGCTCTGGTGACAGGAGAGATTTTGTTGATAGATTGAATAAGATGGTTTCGTAAAAAATAAAAAAAAAATATTGATAATAAGTATACATCAATTTTCAACATTAATTGTGATGTGTTACAAGTCGCAAAAATATGATTTTGAAATAATATCATATAATATTTGAAATGATTAGATCAAGCCGATTTCAATGATGGTAAATATTAGAACATCTGATATGTACTTCTATATTTCAAGTTTGCTATTCTTATTTAAAAAAGAAAGTTCGCAATAATTTTGGGTGGATGATTATTAGTAAAGTAGCCAAATACACTCCATAGGATGACCTTAAGATTAGAGATAACAATGATCACACGTCCATACTTACACGTGGGTACATTTTATTCGTTTTTGAAATTTATTTGTCATTCTTTTTGTGGAATACCTTAACTGTTACTTCATGACGTAACCCACCAATCTAACATCGGACGTATCAACGATATGTCGGAATAATGCAACGTTTCAAATATGGGTCTGATTTTCAGAAAATGTACAATTGGCAGCTGTACACATTACCAAGCTCTGCTAAATTAGGCTGCAATTTGGCCAATACTAGGTAAATTCGAGTATATTCGGTATTGCATGTATCCTAGCAATCTGTTTGGTTAGGTTGAACTTCATTTTCGTCTGAAATTTGGATTATTTGAGAGAATTGGTGAAGGTGAATTGTACATTTTCTAAAAATCTGACCCACGTAGTGAACAATTTACATTCGTCATTAGTATCAAACTGAATAATGTGTTAATAACATCTAAACTGAAATGAAGCGCTTGCTGGAACTGAAGCGTAATTTAATTTATCTAGAATCTTTATCCCATGTTGATTGATCTCAAAATAATCCCCCGATGAACTGAAATTCTCACTCGGGAGCATCTATAGTGGAAAACCGAAAGAATTAAAAATATTAAAGAAGAAGAAAACCGAAAGGATTCATCATCAGGAGCTGTAAGCTTGTGGTTTTGCCTATCTATTCCCAAACACAACACACTTTAATTTCGATAGCCCCTTTTTATTTTTTTTATTTTTTTATTCATTTAAGGCCAATAGAACATTTAAATAGTTCACATGAAAAAACGCACTGTCCACTATGCATTCCCTGTCAGATGCCAACAGTATTTATGGGTGAAATCGCCGGAAAATATACAATTCACCTTCACCAATCTTCTCAAATAACCCATAATTAACACAAAAATGAGGTTCAAAATTCAGTCCAACATAACCAAACAGATCGCTTGAATCAAAACAATACCAAATATACCCAGATATACCTAGAATTAACTATTTTCAGTGTAATTTAGCAGAATTTACTACTAAATGTGTACAGCTGCCAATTGTACATTTTCTGAAGATCTGACCCTTATAGAACATTCGTTTGTTTATCTTACCAATTCGTTCATATTTGCTGCTTTTTCCTTGGCTCTGAGGTCATTATGTAGGTCGAGCATGCGCAGCTCCAGATCAGTGCAGCCCACACACAGGTCAGACTCACTCCTGTGGTCAGCACCAGGGGCCTCCACTGTAGATAAAGCGTTCAATGGAATTATATTTCTAACAATGTCAGTTTAGTTTTTTAGATTTTTTATTGAGGAATAGTACATTATATACATCGATACATTCTCATAAACCCTGATTTACTGTATTCACAAACTAATCTACTAGTACTACTAGTACTACTACTAATAATACTTCTACTACTAGTACTACTAATAATACTTCTACTAGTACTACTACTACTACTACTAGAGAAGGTAATGCAGGGACTCTTCCACTGGTGATTCGTGTGCGCCGAATTTTTAGAATTTTTTAGTTAGTCGGTGACGAATTTTGCCTGTCGGCGCCGTTTTTTACCTATAGTGGAGTCACCCTATAATACGTACATGTAAATAAAACAACAAAAACAAGATTGACACAAGTGACTTCTGTCGTAACGATATAAAAAAGGAATAAGAGAGAGCTCTAAACAATTATAATGCACTAAAAATACCAGCGGGCTAGCGGGCCACAGAAGGGGGATTGTACTAATTTCAATTTCAATTTAAAAAAATCTTTCATTGCAGATGTTGTTACAATCAGGTTGGTCAGTTCTGTCATTACAGACAGGTCTTCCTATGACTGCCTTCTTTCAGAGTCTTGCATTGGTTTGTTACAATAAAATGGTTTGTTACAACAGTTATTGGGAAATTAAAAGACTTAAAGCTAACAGCAGTTGGAAATTGTAATGAGATGAGTAATTACAATGGAATAATAATAGAATACTAGCTGTGAGATAAGTGACTTCTAAATTAGGCTGTAATTTGGTCAATACCAGGTAAATTTGAGTATATTCGGCATTGCATTGATTCTAGCAATCTGTTTGATTAGGTTGAACTGTATTTTGAAATGTGGGTTATTTGAGAAGATTGGCGAAGTTGAATTGTACATTTTCTGAAAATCTGACCTAAGTGTGACTAATGGACTTAAGTTAAAAAAACAATATAAAAAAACACCACCTGTAACGGCCTCTGGAGAGATCCTCAGGTTGGTAAAAACTTGTAGGCATCGTATACAGCCACCTAGACACTGCTCGCATTACATTCTATATTAATATACATAATATATATATATATAATCTCAGAGAAAAAAGCAAGAAAAAGAGTTTAGTTTTTACACAACGCCATAAGCCAGGTTCTATACATCGAAAGGAACAATTAAGATAAGAATAGAAATGGATAGAGATGGCACGATTACTTACCACTGCAATCCTCCTCGTCTGAATTATCTGTGCAGTCCTGGACACCATTGCACTTCAGGTAGGGAGAGATGCAGTACGGCTTGAGGTGGTTCTTACACCTGAACCAGTTCTGGGAGGCCTCCATCTGCTCACACCAAGATAGGGCGCGTACCTTTCGCTCTGGATCAATTAACATATCATTCATTTCCCACTGAATGGTTTATTGAAAACTTTACAAAGTAAACCCAATGCATGTCTTAAGGGCCGAGTCCACCAAGCCGATTCTCATGCGATTTTGCGCCGCAGAGGACCCTTTTGTCCTACATTCTGTGAGAATCGCATGAGAATCGGCTTAGTGGATTAGTTGTCTTTTTTAGCACTTAAACTGTGAGTTTATTCTATGTTATAGTTGTAAGTATTTTTTTTAAAAGAAATGTTGTTGAGTCCAATTGTGATGTGTTTCAGGAAAATGAGTCATAAGTCGCAAAAAATAGATTTTGAGATACCATTATATCTGAAAAGATGAGATCAAGCTGATTGCAACGGTAGTAAACAGTCTAATAATCTCATAAGTATTTCAAGATTTTAAGTTTGATATTTTCGTTTTTGAAAAAAAGTTTCCAATATTTCTGGGGGTCAATAAACAGGAAAGTAACTAAATGTAGTCCATATGAGGACCTGTAAAACTAAAGGACATATTACATAGATTTTCCTGGAATTTGATACATTAACTGATATAGCTATAAGTGATAAACTCCTCAAAAATCAGAACATTCCAATGATGTGATTTTGTGAAAAAAAACACTTTGAAAAATATCAATTTTGCGACTTATGACTCATTTTCCTGAAACATTTCACAATTTTATATATTTAATATCCCAATGAAAAAACATCCCTTAAGTTGTTAAAGAAGTAGATAATTATGTAACACATATTTAACACATAGTAAACACATAACATTGTGTTGTAAATAACGACAATATAAGAGTTATTCGAAGAATAAAAACGACCATTTTCAATCAGTAGGCCTATATATATCGAATGTCTTTCCTATTTGTTGAACTGAAAAGCAACCAGTTAGCTAACGAGTTGTGTATGTCCTACTTGTACCAAACATCATTTCCCTTCAATAACGGTTTTCACTAAAGTACTGGGTTGGTACCAATTATGCTATACCTTTTTGATTATGAAACAAACTTTCCATTAAAGTAGAAAATATCTAAAGTATCTCACCTGAACCATATTCTTCAGACGTAGACAGGCAGAGGAGTCCAAAGAAGATAATTGCTATATCCTTCATGTTGACTGAAGGAAACACAATTTTACTGTATGATATTTGTGCTGAATGAATAAAGAGAGTTTAAATAAAACTAGGCGTGTAGCTATCTAGAGTTTAGATTTTCTTATTTGGGAATTAACATCGAGGGTGCTATTCGCAGTGAAATGCTGATTAACTGTATACATAAATTAGTCAATTACAAGAAAAATCTCATAAGTACTTGTACAAAACAACAATAACCAAAATGGACATAAGTAACTTATATCTTTGCGTTATATAAAGTAGAATATGAGAGCATTAAACAATTAACGGTACCAACAGGCTAGTAAGACTCATGAGAGACGTATAAGTGGTCACTCACTAACTTTCAATACAGTCTAAATAACCAGCACCTTGTTGGTATGAGTAAAGTTTTACACGTCAACTAGTCATAGAGAAAATCCAGAATTTCACGCAATAATGCAATATTCAGTACTGGTTACAACTTCCATTTGTTATGCCCTTAGTAGAAATCAATACATACATCATGTTGATACACAATGTTGTTTTTTTTGTTTTTTTTTGATACACAATGTTAATTTTAAGAAATATGCCAAGGCTACCCGGGAAGACCAGCAGTTGTTGAAGGGTTCCACCCTATTTCTTGTCAAACCATTGTCATTGCATTTGAGAAATAAAAATTCTTATTTGGGTCAGATTTTCAGAAAATGTACAATTCAACTTAGCCAATCTTCTCAATTAACCCAAATTTCAGACGAAAATAAAGTTCAAAATACAGTTCAACCTAACCAAAGATTGCTAGAATCAATGCAATGCCAAATATACTTGAATTTACCTAGTAATGACCAAATTGTAGCCAAATTTAGCAGACTTTACTCAATGTGTAAAGCCGCCAATTGTACATTTTCTGAAAATCTGACCCATATATATGGGTATTTAATAGTATTAGAATAGGAAGTGGATACATGTCATACATATAATATATCATGACGCGGTAATAAATAACAATACATTATATTAAAACAATGGCCATTTCAACGCCCAGATGCGTGGTGGAGCCAGCATGAAAAATTCATATCTGTGTAAGTTTGCACAAATTGTTGTTACGTGCTGGGCATAATGATGGCAGGGGATGGGGGAGGGTTAGGGGAGGGTACCCATGTACATCAGACAACCCGTAGGTGGGTATAGAGGGCAGAGTCATTATGCCACTCATATGAACGTTTCACCCCTGGTTCCACCTGCCCTACCTGCAGTTAAATAACACAAATTGTTAAATTATCCCTTTTTATTGTGAGAACTGCTTTTTTGTGTTTCTGTGCAATTCACGAGCTGTGGGAGCAGTTTTTGTCGAGGGAAAGGTAAGCATGAGGGTCAGATTTTCAGAAAAAATTGTAAAATTGGCAGCTGTACACATTTAGTAAATTCTACTAAATTAGGCTGCAATTTGGTCAATACTAGGTAAATTCGAGTATATTTGGCATTGCATTGATTCTAGCAATCTGTTTGGTTAGGTTGAACTGTATTTTGAACTTTATTTTCGTCTGAAATTTGGGTTATTTGAGAAGATTGGCCAAGTTGAATTGTACATTTTCTGAAAATCTGACCCATGAACACCGGGATAAGTATCACAGACCGGTATTGAATAATGCTTGTGTCTTTTTGGTACAAAGTGGTAGGACCAGTCTAGGCCCAAAGATGAGAGAGCCCCTTCAAACGGAGGGAAAGTCTCTAGCCTCAAACCGCAAATTGCCATTATAATTCCGTTAAGGCGGTTTGGTATCCACCCCAATTAAGTAAACAACATTCAAAAGAACAAAATGTCTAGGGTTGTCGAGTCGAGGTATGCCGAGGGAATGAATGGGAGAAGGGGTATGAGAAATTCTTTTCTAGTTGGGAAGGATGAGATCGGTAAGAAAACTCAGAAAAGCACCAAACGAAAGTTAAAAAAGCATTCACAATGAGTTCTAAAAAAACATAATTATTGTCTCGATGGCAGGTTACTATGAATAAACCTTATGATTTAAAACCCAGTCGACAAGACTTCTACAATCTAAAACACATTAAAAACAACAATAACATTTAAAAAAAAGAAAGAAAGAAAAGCAGCTCACCGCAGACCAGAAGCTAGAATGACAACAAACATATTCAATATTCTCATATAACAATCTTCTCCATAGCTTACTCTTTTGGGGATCCCCTCCCTAAATCTTCATCTTCATCTTTATTGATCTATATCTATATTGCATTTCTATTAAGATCATTTTTGTGGAATAATAACCTTTGTCTCTTAATGTAGTTTCTTGCCATTAATATGGACCAGTTCTTGATAAACCCAGTATAGATATGAATATTTAAACAAAAGAACAAACAAGTAAGATCTTGAGTGTCAGATTTTCAGAAAATGTCCAATTTGCAGCTGTTCACATTTAGTAAATTCTGCTAAATTAAGCTGCAATTTGGTCAATACTAGATAAATTCGAGTATATTTGGCATTGCATTGATTCTAGCAATCTGTTTGGTTAGGTTGAACTGTATTTTGAACGTATTTTTTTGTCTGAAATTTGGATCATTTGAGACGATATGCGAGGTTTAATTGTACATTTTCTGAAAATCTGACCCTTGACCCCCTGACACTTATCCATTTCAGCACATCACATATGGGTCAGATTTTCAGAAAATGTACAATTCACCTTCACCAATCCTTTCAAATAACCCACATTTAAGACAAAAATGAGCTTCAAAATGCAGTTTAACATAACAATTACTTTAAATCAACTCGATACCATCTGACCCATATACGTGCACCAACAACGTTGGGGCAAGTGAAAAACACTGAAAAAGGGATTTGATAAACCCAGTATAAATATGATTTTTTAAAAAAGGAAAAAGGTGAGATATTGTATTGTCACTTACCCATTTCAGCCTACTTATGAATCTGTATCGACTCTGCTGCTGGATGATATACGATCCGTCTCCTATGATCCAGGATCAGGAGTAATGAGCGTCTAGCGTGGATGGTTCTATTTATAGTGATGCCAGGGTGTGAGTAACTCGTGTGTTATACAGGACTCAATGGTAGAATAGGGGCTGGCCGCCAGGTGCTCTCGGCCATTATAGCATCCTCGACCCTTACATACATAAAACAATGGATCCATAGGCAGGTTTCAGAAATAAAGTCGTTCGTAAAAAAAACCCCACAAAAATAGATAGAACAATGGTCCCCTAGTGGCGGGGTTAATATTTGCACGTGAGTTCAAGTCTATTATAAAGGTCAGATTTTCAGAAAATCCACAATCTACTGTGCTATACACATCTATCAAATTCTGCTAAATTAGAGTGAAAAATGATAAATACTGAGTATATCTGAATGTATTCTGTATAGTATTCATTCAATAAATCTGTCTAGTTATGTTGAACTGAATTTGAATCTGGTTTTTGTCTTAACTTTGGGTTATTTCAGGGGTTTGGTGAAGTTGAATGGTACATTTTCTGAAAATCTGACCCATATATTTTAGGACAATGAGTCATAAGTCGCAGGAATTATATTTTTCAAAGTGATTTATTCAGAGATCTACTTATTGGAACGATCTGATTTTTGGTACTTTGGTGCATATGAATCTATGTACCAAATTTCAGGATATTGTATTAAATATATCATTGGGTTTTGAAGGTCATCCCATGGAGTAAATTTAGTTACTTTACAAGTAATTGTCCACCAAAAATATTGCAAACTTATTTTTTTCGAAAATAAAAATATCAAACTTAAAATAAAGGAATACTTATTAAATGTTCTAATGTTTATTATCATTTTACTGTAATAGGGCGACTCCACTAGAGAGAAAACCGGCGCCAACAGGCAAAAAGTGTTGCCGACATGCCTTAAAATTGTTTGCAACATTTTATTCTAGTGTTTGCGAGCAAACATTGCTAGTGGAAGAGGTGTAAAATAGGTTGTTGGCAACAAATTTATTTGTTGCCAACAATTGCAAAATATCTAACTTGATTAGATATTTGTTCCCACGGTCCATTTGTCGGCGCTGCGCCTGGCCAGTGGAGGAGCTGTAAAACAGTCTTGCAGCTCAAAATCCAACTTTTGCTACTTGTGACTCATTTTCCTGTAACACATCACATATTTGTTCGTGCGTTCAAGTCTATTTGTTGGAGCGGTTGTTTATTGCATGAAATGGGGGAAATCGAAGTCAAGTCTTATAAGGGTCAGATTTTCATAAAATGTACAATTGGCAGCTGTACACATTGAGTTAATTCTGCTAAATTAGGCCGAAATTTGGCCAATACTAGGTAAATTCAAGTATGCTCGGCATTGCATTGATTCTAGCAATCTGTTTGGTTAGGTTGAACTGTATTTTGAACTTTATTTTCGTCTGAAATTTGGGTTATTTGAGAGGATTGGTGAAGGTGAATTGTACATTTTCTGGCGATCTCACCCATAAACTGGTCTCAAATCCCGGTTAATTGGCATTGGAATCTCTCAATGAAACTACTTACGTTCATAGGACCAATAATATCTCTACACCACGATAGTGATTTAAGACTTATTATCATCATTATTAATATTTGGGTCAGATTTTCAGAAAATGTACAATTCCACTTCGCCATTCCTTCAGTTCAACCTAACCAAACCGATTGCTAGAATCATTACAATGCCGAAAATACTCGAATTTATCTAGTATGGACCAAATTTCAGCTTAATTTAGCAGAATTTACTACGTGTGTACAGCTGACAATTGTACATTTTCTGAAAATCTGAGCCATTTATTCCCCAAAGTCAGACCAACAAGTATAGAATAAAACATTCTGTTTTTTACGACCAACGATTTCCATACTTGGTTTTGGACATAATTAACATTCATTTTTTTAAAATAAATATCCTATTTAACCAGGAAATACAAATTTGAGCGACATTCTTCAATTTGGGTGACGTCTTCGGGATTCAGGCATCAGTTGCCGCCCCGATCTATGTATTTGTTAGTATCTCTTGTGTTTCAACTCAGTAAAAAAATAGGTATACATACGGATATTATAGAAACATTGATCGTTTTTGCTAATAATCCAAGTCAGATTTTCAAGATTAATCTTTTAATCTAGTAATATGATATAATCCAATATAAAATCTTGTTTCCAACATTGTTATGCTTTTTTTTTTTTTTTTTTTTTTTTTTTAACTTTATTGTTTAAATAAAGTTTGGGAGTGCAAAATCCCAAACTAGGGTTTTTCACGTGCCCCAGGTGTACAAACAATATGCAGACAATTTACACTTTAACTCATACTGTATACATATATACAACAATTAGGATTCGTTAAATTGTAAATTGCAACGCCCTACCTCTACCTGCACCCCCGGGGGTGGAGGTAGGGCGTTAAGCACTGCTGTATCAAGGACAGGATTTCAAATGTGCCTCATAGGGTCGGGATTTACACAAAAGTCTTTCCCGGGGGGGGGGGGGTGGTAGGGCATTTCCTAATATTTCCCACCGTGCACAGGATATTCCCCATACCCCCGGGGTGGGGTGAGGGGGGATGCAATTGACAAGGGCATTATGCACAATAAAAACAACATACAATTCAGATCAGCCTCTTTATGGAATAATACCGCTGCTGATGTTAGAAATATTGAAACATATGAAGCATATAAAAAATCACTAAACAGGAATCCCTTATTCCAATCTACAATGTATGACAACATTTGATTATTTTCGCTTATTGTCTATCATATTGATCGACGCTCATATCTGAGTAACCTTGCCTTCCATTTCTCATCCTCATCCTCTTCATTATCAATTCATCCTTTAGCTGTATTACTTATTGTTCATGTAACTCGATGTTTTGCCATTTTATTCTACCTTATATGTACGCACTATGCTCTATGTCTGATTTTACAAAAGAACTGTAAGGGCATCTTGTCAGTAGACCAGCAAAAGGTTCGCCCTTGAGCTGAGACATCATGCCTTTTGTGAGTATTTTAAACATATGTGTACAAAATATATTGTCAAAGATCATCCTCCAAGCAACGAGGGATCTGTTTATTAACAGTCAAATTATATGTATACTCATAATAAAACTTTATAAAAAAAACACCAGAACGATCGTTTTGATGCTAATCTTATAAGTGTTTATGTTAGGTTCCCACATTCCTTCGTATGTGACGAAGCTCAAGGCACAATTAATAACACGGATGACGACATAGGTATAACGGTAGGCTCCTATATCCAGGGTGTTGACACTTGTGTTTAAACTTATACATGTTTGTCTTTCACTCAAGGATTCAGGATGGACTTCTGGCGTCTTGATGACGACGTGGTAAAGATACAACTATACACACTCATTACCAGGCACGCGAATTACGAGGAGAAGGAGTTTAAGAGAAATATCCAGAAAATATACAATTCGCCTTCACCAGTCCTCTCAAATAACCGATAATTAAGATAAAAACTCAGTTCAAAACTCAGGTCAATATAACCAAACAGGTAGTTTGAATCAAACCATATGCAATATCAAATATACAGATATACCTTGTATTGACTATTTTTCAGTGTAATTTAGCAGCATTTACTGAATGTGTAGACCTGCCGATTGTACATTTTCAGATCTGACCCTTAAGAGAAATATCCAGGCTATGTCCTTGAACCATGTCTCATACAAAGTCTGGGCCCAGAGATGAGAGAGTCACTTCAAACGGAGGGAAAGCCTCTCGCCTCAAACCGCAGAATGTCATTATAATCCCATTAGAATGCCTAGTCTCAGGCCAGGGAACCGATTAGCGAAGTAGGCGTCCAATCACTGAAGGGAGTTGAGAGGACAGATCCTCCTTCCTCCTAGGTAATGGGAATTACAACATGATGGGTCAGGTTTTCAGAAAATGCACAATCTACAGTTCTACACATCTATCAAATTCTGCTAAAGTAGATTAAAAAATTAATGATAAAACACTAGTTATATCTGAGTATATTCTGTATTGTATTTATTCAATAAATATGTCTTGTTATACACTCTAAGAAATGGTTGGGAAATCTCAGGGGGCACCTTTATTTTCACACTACTTCAGCGCAATTTTTCTTGTTGCTTGTGATACTTTAGGCAGGACTGTGAAAATCCAAACGCCCCGGGAAAGTACACAGGGCCCCTGTCAAATAAGCAGTGCGAGGGTTCCCCCTGTGATATCTAGCACGTTGGTCCTGTGAAAGTCCTGCCAGAGTCCTGTACTTTATCTGTCATATACATGTATGCTATGATTCTGAGTTACAGTCCTCTAATATGTATTGCCCATAATTAATATACACATGTATAATTTATATACTTTATATTTAATATGTGGGTTAATGTTGGGTTTCTTTTGGTACCATTCACACAGTGGTAATACAATCATATCAATTAAAGGCAACATAAATTCTTACCAGAGGGAGATATATACCAGGTTTAGTTAGTGTTCATGTGCCAAACACCCATCGCCATTCCCGTAGAGGCATGCAGGACTGCTGCATCTTAAACTATAAATCTTTGGTATTATGCAATACCCTACTGGTAGTGCTACCGGGCGTTTTGGGAAGCTTCCATTTGAAAAAAGCCTAACCAACGGTCTCACAAGCAGTGGGGGCAGAGCCCTAATTTTCGCGCCAACTATATACAGACAAAGGAAGACCCAAATAGTGAAGACAAAGAACCAGCTAGACCAAGCATCCGCTCAGATTTGTGTACATCTTACTTGACCACATCTCCCAAGTTTCTTGGATATTTTCTTTGAATTATGGAGAGGACAGGGAGGATGGGGAGGACGGAGAGTGTGAGGACGAATCCGGGGATGAATTCAGAAATTGAATTCTTTATCTGGTAAGTAATATCTCTAGGTAAGCGGGTATTTAGAGTTTGGCCACTCTTCTAGTGGTGTAAACTGAGAGAAAATCCATGCTTGACGTACTGTGTTATGTACACCAACTAGTTTTGAAATGTATTAAGAATATGTATGAAGAATTGCATCGAATTTAGCTGTGTTTTATTCCTTACAGAAGCTGATCGATAGGATTTTACTTATTCAAGCGATATTTAAACAGAAGTGAATTGGTACCTAGAGTCCCCCAGCACAGAAACATGGAGGTAAACCCAACTCTGTATAGTTTTTAAAAATCTAATGTGTGGACCAGTTCTACTCCTCCACAGCTATCTTCTTTTGATACAACACATTATGTGAAGGTTTGACATTCAGAGGTTAGTAACATTTGGTATATATTTCATGTATGTGTATTATTTGTTGTGTGGCGAAATATTATATATTTATGTTCATTCATTTACCTTGTTATAGGAAAGTATTATTTCTTCTGAACCCATGTGTATTCTTCATTTATTCTCATCCATATGTCCAAATATATACACCATACATGTTTATCATTTTCCTTGTTTCCTCAAACAAACTTGCAATTTGGCCAGTCTACAGACAAATATACTCCCATTGAAATGTAACATTAACAATTGTAGATGAATGGCATCGAATATAGCTGTATTTTATTCCTTACAGAAGCTGATATGTGAAGAAGTACACCAACAAGAAATGATAAACCAAAATGATAAAATGATGATTTTTTGAGCATAAATAAAAGAATTGCATGGGGGGGGGGGGGGCAAACATTAAAAGTAAAATTCCGATTCTCATGCGTAAAAGTGCGTCATTATGTCTGCGAAAACCACTACCCTTTCCTGGGAAACCCCATCGTATATCTGTAGTAATGTGCGGGGGAAGCGCTGCACTTTCCCACAGGGGCAACTGTACTTTCCCACAGGGAGTACTGCGTTTTCCCGGTGCTGCGTTCTACAGGGGGGATAAAATCGCAGGTCCACAAATATTACGCGGGAAAGCTGGCATCCCAGATTCCATGGGATACCTTGACTTTCGCACGGGGAAAGCGCATTCCTTTATAACAGTGTATAAATGTTGAATGTATTTTGAACCTGATTTTCGTCTTAAATTTGGGTTATTTGAGAGGATTGGCGAAGGCCAATTGTACATTTGTAGACTATGCAACCTTCAGAAGGAGTTTAAGAGAAATATCCAGGCTATATCCTTGAACCATGTCTCATACACAGTCTGGGCCCAAAGATGAGAGAGTCACTTCAAACGGAGGGAAAGCCTCTCGCCTCAAACCGCAGAATGTCATTATAATCCCATTAGAATGCCTAGTCTCAGGCCAGGGAACCGATTAGCGAAGTAGGCGTCCAATCACTGAAGGGAGTTGAGAGGACAGATCCTCCTTCCTCCTAGGTAATGGGAATTACAACATGATGGGTCAGGTTTTCAGAAAATGCACAATCTACAGTTCTACACATCTATCAAATTCTGCTAAAGTAGATTAAAAAATTAATGATAAAACACTAGTTATATCTGAGTATATTCTGTATTGTATTTATTCAATAAATATGTCTTGTTATATAAATGTTGAATGTATTTTGAACCTGATTTTCGTCTTAAATTTGGGTTATTTGAGAGGATTGGCGAAGGCCAATTGTACATTTGTAGACTATGCAACCTTCAGAAGGAGTTTAAGAGAAATATCCAGGCTATATCCTTGAACCATGTCTCATACACAGTCTGGGCCCAAAGATGAGAGAGTCACTTCAAACGGAGGGAAAGCCTCTCGCCTCAAACCGCAGAATGTCATTATAATCCCATTAGAATGCCTAGTCTCAGGCCAGGGAACCGATTAGCGAAGTAGGCGTCCAATCACTGAAGGGAGTTGAGAGGACAGATCCTCCTTCCTCCTAGGTAATGGGAATAACAACATGATGGCTCAGGTTTTCAGAAAATGCACAATCTACAGTTCTACACATCTATCAAATTCTGTTAAATTAGATTAAAAAATGATAAAACACTAGTTATATCTGAGTATATTCTGTATTGTATTCATTCAATAAATGGGTCAGATTTTTAGAAAATGGATGGCTCCTAAAGTGTCCAGTGCTTTATAGAGTTAAAATAATAGTCAGTGGTCAGTGGACGAAGTTAATGCCCGGAATATTGTGTAATCCAGTACAGTCTAGGCCCAGAGATGAGGTATAGTCCCTTCTAATGGAGGGAGAGCCTCTCACCTCAAACCGCAACGTGACATTATAATTCCATTAAGACCGCAACATGTCATTATATTCCCATTAGAACGCCTAGTCCTGGGTCATGAAACCGATTAGCGAAGTAGGCATCCAATCACTGACATACCATTACTATCTGATCTCAGGGTTTGGGCCTAGACTGAGTAGCAAATGGGATGAAATATTGTTGTATTAAATTTATTTTGATTTGATTTGAAAATATTTTATTCTGGATCATATACATTTCCATACATTCAGCAGGAATATTCTCAGTATAGCCTGATTTTATCATAATGTACATTCTACATAATTCTCAGATAAAGTGACAAACAATTAAACAATAGGAATTAAACATAATACTAAATTATATCTCATCAACTCTGCTGGCATTATGGGTCAGATCTTCAGAAAATGTACAATTCACCTTCACCAATCCTCTCAAATAACCCACATTTAAGACAAAAATAAAGTTCAAAATACAGTTCAACCTAACCAAACAGATTGCTAGAATCAATGCAATGCCGAATATACTCGAATTTACCTAATATTGACCAAATTGCAGCCTAATTTAGCAGAATTAACTAAATGTGTACAGCTGCCAATTGTACATTTTCTGAAAATCTGACTCAAATATGTCTTGTTATAAAAATGTTGAATTGTATTTTAACCTGATTTTCGTCTTAAATTTGGGTTATTTGAGAGGATTGGTGAAGGCCAATTGTACATTTGTAGGCTATGCAACCTTCAGAAGGAGTTTAAGAGAAATATCCAGGCTATATCCTTGAACCATGTCGTCTCATACACTGTCTAGGCCCAAAGATGAGAAAGTCCCTTCAAATGGAGGGAAAGCCTCTCGCCTCAAACCGCAAAATGCCATTATAATTCCATTAAGTCCGCCAAATGTCATTATATTTCCATAAGAACGCCTAGTCCTAGGTCAGGAAATCGATTAGCGAAGTAGTGGTTCAATCACTGGCATATCAATTTAATCTGATCTGAGGGTTTGTACCTAGACTATAGAGTTATACGAGTATAATTAATGGGTTATCAAATGTAAAATCCAGTAATCGAGAATGAAAACTAAAAAGAAATGTAAAAAATTAACCTGCATGAAATTGTTTGTATACTACGTGACTAAAGGTCGTTTCACTTTCTTTCCCTTTTGTACAAGACGTTTCTGTATATGAGTCAGATTTTCAGAAAATGTACAATTGGCAGCTGTACATATTTAGTAAATTCTGCTAAATTAAGCTGAAATTTGGTCAATACTAGGTAAATCCGAGTATATTCGGCATTGCATTGATTCTAGCAATCAGTTTGGTTAGGTTAAAGTGTGTCTCGAACTGTATTTTCGTCTGAAATCTGGGATTAGTGAAGGTGAATTGTACATTTTCTGAGAATCTGACCCATATATCGGGCCAAATCTGAGAATGTTGCTATATTTTATATCAGCCTGAATGTAGAGTGATTGTTTTCAAAAAATCATTCAGGTATGAGCTACCGTTAATCAATTTTTTTTAAAGAAATTTTCATTAAGTACATCACGATAAATATATTTAGTTTTAAGTTTTTAAATCTCAAATACATAATTTAGAATTGATATGTTGGTTCGTGAGATGTTATAAACCAGGAACAGGTGTGGTACCTGAGTTATCCTTGCATCAGGAGATTATAGTATCACAATACACAGGTA
Source organism: Sthenelais limicola (assembly GCA_942159475.1). Classification (NCBI taxonomy): domain Eukaryota; kingdom Metazoa; phylum Annelida; class Polychaeta; order Phyllodocida; family Sigalionidae; genus Sthenelais; species Sthenelais limicola. Next base: position 94,439,948 of record OW804099.1, read on the forward strand.
GGGTCTTATGAAATCATTTACAGTGTAGAAATCGTTACCTTTGAAAGGCTTAGGGCCTTGTCTATCCAGCTACCCAGCTATATACATACAGCATTTGATTAAAGAGAGTTGGATCCTCGGGTCATCTGACTGTGGTCTTCCCCCAAGCCCCGAGCAGGTGTAGCAGTTCTAATGTACCCCCCATCAGATGTACCCCCGGTATAACTAACCTAGGTCTAATGTACCGGGGGTACATTTGACCTAGGTCCAAAGTACCCTGGGGGTACTTTAGACCTAGGTTGGATATACCCCCTCCAGTTTCAATGTAACTTCGGGGGTAAATTAGACCTAGGTCAAATGTACCCCCGCCAGGTTCAAAGTACCCCAAAGAGGGAAACTAAACCTAGGTCTAATATACCCCCCAGTATTTGTTAGTAATCAAGTACTGATGTAACCCCATTGAAACATTAATTCTTTAAATTATGATAATACAAATTATAGCAAATGCATAATAGACAGAACTAAATAGATTTTGGTAATGGATTATTCTGATTTGAGAAAAGTATTTAATTCAGGATATGAATTACATAGAGTGCTGTTGTCATCACAACTTGCAGTATTTTATAAGATATTGAATTATAATGTTGAAGAGCGACTAAAATGACATAATGGTGACACAAACTTGAAGGGATAATATGAATATAATACCAAATACAAAAAACTAATCATCATTATTATTTTGGGGGGTTTCGGAATTATTAATGAAATACACAAATCAAATGCTACCTTCATATATATCAGTGCTTATAAAGCCTCCACAACAACAATTCTATTTATAGTCTTTATATAGAGCAAAATACTTCTGCAAAAAATCTTAAATTCAAATCTACATTGGTCCAATTCAATTTTAAATGTTGGGTTGTTGACGAATCTTAATATTAGGCAAGTAATGGAATCAATAGAATATATATACAGAATTCATTGCAGTTGAAGTCAATCTTTTTTCGGATATATACTTTATAAATATAGTCCTATATAGACATCAGATATGACCTTCTCTCCTAAAGTATTCCCAATATTTCCTATTTTGTTTCAGTAAAGTTTGCTGAAGAATTGTCGGTGTAAGATTATCAAAAAAACAAAGGGGGGTAATTTGAACCTAGAGGGGGTCATTTAAACCAAAGGTCAAAATTACTGGGGGCGGGGGTACATTAGATCGGGGGATAATTTAGAACTGTTACACCGGTCAGAGTTGTAAACATTGTATGGACATGCAAGTTTAACAATTATTATGTTTTTCTCTATGTCTGTAGGGCCTACTAGAAATACATCTCAAATTAGTTTAGGAACAATTACGACTACAAGTTTAAACAAGAAGGCATGAACTGGCAGAGATCCCTGGTACTACCTTTACATCCAGGTAACGTCTTTGGAAATAAAGAATTAGTTGACTTCAATTGAATTATTATATGGGACGTATAGTCCTAAAAGAAAACAATTTAATTACGCAACACTATAAGTTAAACCTCAATATATGTAATTCTAGGCAACAATGAAATGAGTTATATCATGGTAGACTATTACTGAATCAACAAAGGTAGAAGAAGGGTTCTTTTAGCAACCCTCTTGAAGTGGACAACTTCCACAATCGATCTAAAACTAATATGTGATGTGTTTCAGGAAAATAGGTCATAAGTCGCAAAATTGATATTTTTCAAAGTGTTTTTTTCACAGGATCACATGATTGGAATGGTATAATCTTTGGTGGGTTGATCACTTATAGCTATATCAATCGATGTATCAAATTTCAGGACAATCTATGTAATATATTCTTTCATTTTGAAGGTCCTTATATGGACTACATTTAGTTACTTTACTGTTTATTGACCCCCAGAAATATTGGAAACTTTTTTTCAAAAACGAAAATATCAAACTTAAAATCTAGAAAATACTTATTAGATTATTAGACTGTTTACTATCATTGGAATCGGCTTGGTCTCATCTTTTCAAATATAATGGTATCTAAAAATCTATTTTTTGCGACTTATGACTCCTGAGACACATCACATGTATATGAAGACCAGATCCAGTGAAGGCTTCCAAAAGCATTGGTGTAGAGTACTATAGTTTATGGCAGGGTAATTATAGAGCGGGGATTTCTCTCTGATGTCAGGTGTGGAAGAAGGCATATTCCATTAGTTCCTCTTAATCAGTTCACATCCCCATAAAAAAACAGCTGGACTCACTCCCCTCGACCCAATTTGGGGGGCAGTTCCTCCTGTGTTAGATTTAATCCTCTCTCCTCTAAGCCAGGTCATGATAGCATATATCAAGTAGGCGACCTTTAATGGCACTTAAAATAATAAAATGTCGCCTAAATGACCAATGGATATATGGCCCTCCCTCCCCTTCCATCTACCCCTTTCCACTTCCCTCTAAAGGAAAGGAGCGCTAAACTATACTGGCTGTTACCATAACTCGTGCCCAGGTCATTGTAGTATCTCACCGTTTAGACACCAGGTGGCAGCATCATGGGCTGTATGATCCCAACAGCAGCCGTCCCTCCTTCTGTCGCCTTACTCAGTCATAGATGTAGGTCTAATGTGTTTCAGGAAAATGAGCCACAAATCACAAATCTGGTATTTTCCAATTATTTTATTCACCGGATTTCTTTGTTGGAATGTTTTCATTTAGCCATTGAGGGCACATGAATACATTTACTAAATTTCAAGACAGTTTCCTTTTTGTAGTCACCAATTTTATGTAAATAAAAAATGTCTTGAATTGAATTGAATTGAATATATCCATGCATTCCTAAGGTCATCATATAGAGTATATTTAGCTACTATACTAATTGTCTACTCATAAATATTACAAACTTATTTTTCCAAAATACAAATATAAAACTTAAAATATAGAAATACTGATTACATATCGTACTGTTTATCATTATTGGAATCAGCTTGATCTCATCCTTTCAAATATGATGATATCTAAAAAATCTTATTATCCGACTTGTGGCTAATTATACTTTAGGGTCAGATTTTCAGAAAATGTACAATTCAACTTCGCCAATCTTCTCAAATAACCCAAGTTTCAGAAGAAAATAAAGTTCAAAACACATTTCAACCTAACCAAACAGATGGCTAGAATCAATGCAATGCCAAATATACTCGAATTTACATAGTATTGACCAAATTGCAGCATAATTTAGCAGAAGTTACCAAATGTGTACAGCTGCCAATTGTACACTTTCTGAAAATCTGACCCTTTAACGCATCACATATTTCGAGAATCCCTGTCTTGGGAGGATGTCTGGGCAGCTGTCCTGTTGGTCACATTTCAGTCCCACGTGTATCCTCTCATCTGTGATGTGTTTCAGAAAAATGAGTCATAATTCGCAAAAAAAGGATTTTCAGATACCATTATATTTGAAAAGATGAGACCAAGTCGATTCCAATGATAGTAAACAGTCTAATAATCTAATGATTATTTCCAGATTTTAAGTTTGATATTTTTATTTTTGAAAAGAAAAGTTTTTTTTTTCAAAGTTTTTTTTCAAAGTTTTTTTCAAAGTTTTTTTTTTTTTGGGGGGGGGGGGGCAATAACCAGTAAAGGAACTAAATATACTCCATCTGAGGACCTTTAAAACGAAAGGAGATATGTAATACATTGTCCTGAAATTTGATACGTCGATTGACGCAACTATATCTGTTAAACTCTCCAAAAATCAGAACGTTCCAATAAAGTGATCTTATAAAATAAAACACTTTGAAAAATATTTTTGCGACTTATGACTCATTTCCCTGAAACACATCACATCTTTCCTTTTATCAAATCCTGATCAGGGCAAAATTCTGGACTGCACCGAGACAGAGCGATTGAATATAACTGTTGCTAGAGGTGAACCAAGCTATTTTTAAATAACGACTTCTTTTCATTCATGCTTAAAAACTCTTACATAAAACTGGAAATAGAGAGCGGAAGTGAGCAAGTTCTGGTGGGACGGCGTTCTCCTCCTGGTGGCGTAATTTGGAACCATTTTCAAGCAATCTGAGTAGATCTCGAATATATTCAACTAATAGACATTGAGTACACACATTTCTTAATTAGATATTATTACCTTTTATGGTCTACGTACAGATCGAGATAACGGGTTGGGTGAATTTATCAATATTTTGCTGCCATGTTTTAATGAACCTCTTTCTACCAGAGATAAGGATACGTTTAGGTTTACGCAAAGGTACATGCTGAACCTCCCTAATGTCCAGAAACATTGATAACGTGACAAAATTACAGCGACCAGCCGATATGGTCATGACGTGTGAGGCCAGGATATTACAACGAATGGAAGTACTTTTTAGTATAAAAGATGAACAAAATAAGTAAAAATAAATAATATGTCCCGTCCATTTCAGCTTCATGATGTACCAGTCTTTTGGACATATACTGTGGTATATAATGTTTATTGTATTTTTTTTGGCAAGTGAAGTCTTTTATTCATAGGCAGAAACTCTTTTTCAAAGGTGAACTGATTTTTGAACACGCTATAGCTGGATTAGACAGTAGATGTAGAATAGTTTTATATCATGACAAAATGCCAAACCCTTCCAGTGAATGGAAAGAAGCGTGGAGAAAACTTCATGCTGATCTAAGCAGTATATTGAGATAAAATTCTTCCACATACAACGTTTACCTCGATCCTTACCCTATATAAACCCACATGAACGTATAGGACGTGTAATATGAAATTGTATTTAATCACTATCTTGTTACAATGTTGTTACAATGATTCAGGTAGAGCATTCAGGTAGATTTAAGATTTACAGGATGTCAAGCATTATTTAGATTTAATCGCTTTGCCACTTGTATCATGGTACTTATGCTATACAAGGAAAATGTCCACAAAACTATTGATTATATCCCATTTAAACCGAAGGTTGCAAAAATGATTCAATCATCTTAAAACTTTAATAGAATGATTGGAGAGGCACTGTGAGTACATGGGAGAAATTTGGTGAAATTTGCTTAAATAGGTTCTGAGATATAGGGTGGGTCGAAAACGACCCCTCTAGGAAAATATGGGGTCAAATATGGGGTTAAATCTGGGACCCGAGTGGAGACTAGGGTCTACACAGCAATGATATAATAGAGCATATTAGTGGAGTTAGTGGGGCCCCCAAAGGCTAATTTTGAGATGCAATTTGGTACAGAGCTAAATATGTTCATCCTCTATCATTTTAGATGGGACCACAATTTAAAATATAAAAAAATGGTTTCCATGGCAACCGATAATTGGTATTTACCTCACATTTTCGGAAATAGCCAGATAATTTGATCTATTCAACGTATAACAGAAAGCAGGTATTATAAATGGTCTGGGTACAAAATTATATGATATATATATTCCTAGGTTTTACATATTTTAGTTACCATGTCAACCACATTTATCCTCAGATTTTTCCTGAACAATTTTTCCGTATTTTATGGTATATTCTCATACTCTTTACTGGCCAAACTCCAACTTTTGGGGCAAATCTGATTATAATGTGGTTGCTATGGTAACTAAAAACATGCAAAACCATGGAAATCATATATTATATAATTCAGCATCAAAAGACCTTTCATATGAGGCCCTGCTTACTGATGTATGTTCAATAGAACTGATTTTATGGGCATTATTTTCCCGCATGTTTTCACATAAAAAGCCTATTCTCACCTTTAAAACGGTTGCCATAGCAATAACAATATGTAAACTGTATTAAAACCAATATTTTCAGATTCTCTATTATTAGAGCTTTCTAATGAATATCTATTCATCGATTTATGTTTATTAGTTCAAATTATATGGCTCTTTTCTTCCAAAAATGCCATTTTTCACCTTTAAATCTGTTACCATGGCAACCATTTTTATATTCCAGAATGTGGACTCTTCCAAAATGATAGAGACTCCAAAAATCTACCTCTGTACCAAATTTGGGGATTTTTTGTTGTTAACTAACCCTACTAGAAGAGGTTCTCTGCTAAAGTGGGCAGTCAGTAATAATAATGCTTTTCTACCCCATATTGTCCTAATGGGGTCGTTTTCGACCCAACCTCAAAGAACCTCCATGGCTCTCTGACCAAATTTTGATAATTCTAGTTTAAGTATGAAAATGGATGCCTGAGATATTTCTTAGTTCATTCTATGACATTTTTTTCTAAAATTACTTATTATATTACAAGTTTGAGTCCCCTTTTCTGTTGAAATATCTTTCTTTTGTAGCAAGCAGACAGCAGTGATGGTCACGTGACCTAAAATAGTGCGTTTTCATGGCGTTGTCATGGTAATGCTTGTTTTGCAATGTGGAGAATCTATACTTTCCATACATATCATTTTCATTACTTATTTAATTTGAAATCTATATAATATTGCTGTTGAAAAAAACATCTCACATGGGTCGAAAACGACCCCTTTAGGGACAAATGGGATATGAAAGCTTATAATAATCCACTCAGAAAAGTGGTGAATTCAAAACTCACACAACAAAGCGAGTACATCTCGCTCTATGGCACCTAACTTGCCAATTTATTGTCTTATTGTTTTATCTTGTTTGTGATGTTATTGCTGCCATATTAGTTGTCATACTAGTGTAGTCACTTCATTTAGCTATCTATCAAGTACTACTGTACCTGTTTAATAACGTAACTACATTTTTCCAAAGGGAACCCTCAGGAAGAGCTATGCTTTCATAGAGGAGCGGCACCCCCCTTTTCGGTGTAAAATTTGATGTGTTATTGAAAATGTACACTTCCGGAAATAAAGCATTATACATACATTAGGGTCAGATTTTCAGAAATCAGTTCTACACATCTACAGTTCTACACATCTCTCAAATTCTGCTACATTAGAGTGAAAAATGATAAATACTAGGTATATCTGAGTGTATTCTGTATTGTATTCATTCATTAAATCTGTCTGGTTATGTTAAACTGTATTTTGAACCTGATTTTCTTCTTAAATTTGGGTTATTTGAGAGGATTGGTGAAGGCCAATTGTGCATTTTCAGGCGATTTCACCCATAAAGAGGTTTATAGAATGTAAGTGATTTATCCTAGCTCAATTTTGTTCCTAATTGATATGACCTATGTTACCGGAAAATTGTGAGAATGTAGTCTTAATATGACTGAAGTTTTAGTAGTAATTATTACTGCATTGTTCTGTCTGTAGCTGATTCTAAGAGTAGTAGTTTTTGGTATCGAGGCACTGTATGAAGCACCTCCATGGTGGACAATACGTTTTTATATTTGAGTATTGTTTGTTAAATGTCTTTGTAAGTGAATAAAAAAAATCGAAATAGAATGGAGACAGAGGGAAGTATTCGAGTCATGATATTAATAGATTGAAAATTGGGCACCGCATGAAAACTTCCCTGAGGGATAGTGCGTTTTTTTGTAACAATTGTTTAAATTTGCTTATTGGCCCGAAATGAAAACAATAAAAACAATTGGTTATCCCAAATTTGAGTCTCAGTGTTACCTCTGTTGGAGGGTGGGGGGCATCAATATCGTTCCATATTTCCAATTGCAAAACAAAGTCTAAATCAATCCCAGTTCATTCTTACTCCAGTAGTACTCCAATAATAATTGCGGATCCTCCGAGCATGACATTAATCAATATTGTATTGATTAGATAATTGAAGTTTGATATTGTGTGTTAGGTGTCTATAGATGCTCTTGCTTCAATCGTCAATACATAGACGTGACTCTACATTAATCTTCAGAACATTCTGCTAGCACAGCAATTTTTACCTAAAACATTTAATACATTTGAAAATTCGGGTTAGACGACATGTTCACATACCACTGAAATAATATGGGATGTTTTTCAGGAAAATAAGTCACAAGTCGCAAACTTGATATTTTTCATTGTGTTTTTTTTTCACAAGATCTCTTTATTGAAATGTTCTGATATTTAGAGGGTATATCACTTATAGTCATATAAATCCATGTAAAAAATTTCAGGACATTGTATTAAATATATTCTTGCGTTTTAAAGGCCTTTGTATGGAGTATATTTAGTTATTTTACTGATAATTACCCATCCAGAAACATTGCAAACTCTTTTTTCCAAAAATAAAAATATCAAACTTAAAATATATAAATACTTCCTTCATGTTTACTACCATTGGAATCAGCTTGATCTCCTCTTTTCAAATATGATAAAATCTCGAAATCCATTTTTTTTGCGACTTATGACTCATTTCCCTGTAACACATCACACATGTTCCTTAAAATATGCTTTCAGATTGCTGAAATATGATGTGATAATGACCCCAGAATGCAGCATTTTACTCTTTGATGTTAAAGGTTTCTTCATCGTAAATAATCTTTTTTGTATTTCAATTTTATTCAGGTAATCGAGCTCGTATAATTATATCATGCTAATATTAAGACAATTCAAGAAATACTCCCCAGATCACCGTGCGGTGGTCCTAATCTGGGAACTGAGCCGGAGAGAAAAAGACATGTGGGTCAGATTTTCAGAAAATGTATAATTCAACTTTGCCAATCTTCTCAAATAACCCAAATTTCAGACGAAAATAAAGTCCAAAATACAGTTTAAACTAACCAAACAGATTGCTAGAATCAATTCAATACCAAATATACTCGAATTTACCTAGTATTGACCAAATTACAGCCTAATTTAACAGAATTTACTAAATATGTACAGCTGCCAATTGCACATTTTCTGAAAATCTGACCCATGTACAAATTGATATTAAGCTTATAAATAGTGTAAACATCATGTTTAGGGTTAATATTAAGCGGCATATATAAGTGACCTCCCTCTAATATTAGATGGTCATTTATGGTGTCTACATTAAGGGAAAAGCGTGACCTTTACCCTATGTTTAAACTCATCAAAAATCTTAATTGATCTGATAACAACGGTGAGATTATTCCATTCTGTACATAAATTATAATTCATTCATTTTTTAAATTTACTACTACGTGGGATCTCGAAAAGGGGAGCATTTGCTGGATGTGTGCCAGCATTATGCCGACGAGCTTTTGACTTTGTCTATATGTGATGTGTTCCAGGAAAATATGTCATAAGTCGCCTAATTGATATTTTTTAAAGTGTTTTTTTCACAAGATATCTTTATTGAAATGTTCTGATCTTTAGGGGGTTAGTACTTATAGTCATATTAATCCATGTAACAAGTATTAATATATCCCTGCGTTTTGGAGACCTTTGTATGGAGTATATTTAGTTACTTTACTGTTAATCACCTTTCTAGAAACATTGCAAACTTTTTGTTTCCAGCGTCTATATGAATGTAGATCCCTTCTTCTTTTATCTCTTCGTTTATATTGTATTACGTAATACATCACCACTAGACTTGAGATGATGCTATAATTAAATTCGACTGTTATTTCTAAATTGCAACAATCTGTATTGAGTAAAGGTAGCGGCTGGGAGAGCTGGATGTTATCTAGATGTCGACGTACCTGTTCTATCTGTTTTGTGTATTTTAATTTGCATTGTCAGTTCCTTTTGATGTACATTGTGAATCTCGATGAATAAAGTAGTATCTTATCTTATCTTAGTGTTTAGTATCATTGGAATCAGCTTGATCTCCTCTTTTCAAATATGGGGATATCTTAAAATCCATTTTTTCGACTTATGGCTCATTTTCCTAAAACGGATCAAATTTGATAAAAACTGACCCTAATCACATTAAATCTCACCCTATTGATAATTGTCATAACTCCGGAATGTGCCCTCTCATAGAATGTGTGTAGTAAATTCCCTGAAGAGAACCCTATTTAAATCATGTCTAGTTGGTACCCTACTATTCGCTGAGATGGAAACTATGCCAGTTAACCATTTCCCAAAGGATTAACTAATCATGATTTATTACACCCACATTGCTCTGAAAACAACGTATCTAGAGTGATTTACGTATAGTGTATATTTCACTAGTGATTTACGTGGGGTTGTCATGGCAACCAATCTGTTCTTTAAAAGGATTACTGGTAAAATTCAAATTTATGACTCGATTTGTTTTTCTTTTTTTATAATTGAAAGCATTTATAATAAATCTGTTAACTCACTTGTTGGTTTCAGTTGCTTAGAATATTGCACTCGTTGCTATGCAACTTGTGCAATATTCACACTCCTTTAACCAACTCTTGGTTAACTGGTATTTATTGAATGTTTAGGTCAAATAATATCTGAACTTTAGAAAGTAGAAATAACACAAACTTGATTATTGGTAATCAAGACGTCATCACTTTCTCTATTTAAATTAGTTCTATGTTCTATGTGTGATGTGTTTCAGAAAACTGAGTCAAAAGTCACAAAAATTGGATTTTGAGATATCGTCATATTTGAAACGATGAGATCAAGCGCATTCTAATGATGGTAAACACTAGGACATCTAACAAGTATTTCTATATTTTAGGTTGGATATTTTTATTTTTGAAAAAAAAGTTTGCAATATTTCTGGGTAAGGTAGCTTAATATATTCCATGGGAGACTTTGAAGGGGAAGAATATATTTAATACACAGTCTTGAAATGCAATACCTGTATTCATGCGACCTCAATAACTAGAACACACACTAATGAGAACATTCCAACAAGGAGATCTAATGAATAAATCACTTTGAAAAATATCAATTTTGTGACTTGTGACTCATTTTCCTGGAACACATCCCAATTCCAATACAGGGAAAGACTCTTGTCTACCGACAGGAGCTATTCTAGCGAGGCCCTACGGTCAAAGTTATTTTTATCACTGAAATTGTTGTTATTGCAATACTTTATTTCAGGAACAAGGCGACTACTAAACAAATGGATGGAAATTATTGTAATATAAAACGCAGATACCAAAAATAACTTCCAATCACATGGGTCAGATTTTTGGAATGTATACAGTTGGCAGCTGTACACATTTAGTAAATTCTGCTAAATTAGGTTGCAATTTGGTCAATACTAGGTAAATCCGAGTTTATTCGGCGTTGCATTGATTCTAGCAATCTGTTTGGTTAGGTTGAACTGTACTTTGAAGTATATTTTCGTCTGAAATTTGGGTTATTTGAGAGGATTGGTGAAGAAGAATTGTACATTTTCTGGCGACTTCACCCACTATGTAAAATTATTATCTGTTCTTATTATATCTTTTGTTTAGGTACACATGAGCGACCTGTGGTCACACAGATTGTGATACCTTGTCCTTGCCATTGATTAAAAATTCATGGCGTAAATATACAAAATACAGTTTTTTAACAACTAATAAATGACAAATAAATGTGTTAATTAATGACAAATAAATCTTCCCACATCATTGCCACGCTCATAGCATCCAGCTAATAGCGGAAACACACTGCGACATTTCGAGATTATCTGTCATTGTCGGAAAATTACAAAAATGTCATTGGACTCCCTGATATCATAGGGTTCAGGGACATCGTTATTAAATACCTAGGAATGCATGATATAGTGGAATGTACAAACCTGTGGATAACGCTTTATCAGATAAACGGATTGGGCGAATCATGATTCGCGGCTTAACAACTCTGATATTGTAGTGAATCATTTGCATAACTTTCACTGCTGGCATGGTTTTTATCTAAATATTTATCCTGCCATCATCTGGTTCTATGTATCCACTAATACATGTTGACTGGACATTACGTCACTCGCTGGCTACTGTATTTGCTACTTATAGCAGCACTCTTAGTTAAAGCTGCCCTCTCAGTTAAAGTTGCCCTCTCAGTTAAAGTTGCCCTCTCAGTTAAAGTTGCCCTCTCAGTTAAAGTTGCCCTCTCAGTTAAAGCTGCCCTCTCAGTTAAAGCTGCCCCCTCAGTTAAAGCCGCCCTCTCAGTTAAAGTTGCTCTCTCAGTTAAAGCTGCCCCCTCAGTTAAAGCTGCCCTCTCAGTTAAAGTTGCCCTCTCAGTTAAAGCTGCCCTCTCAGTTAAAGCAGCACTCTCAGTTAAAGCTGCCCTCTCAGTTAAAGCCGCCCTCTCAGTTGAAGCTGCCCTCTCAGTTGAAACTGCCCTCTCAGTTAAAGTTGCCCTCTCAGTTAAAGCTGCCCTCTCAGTTAAAGCTGCCCTCTCAGTTAAAGCCGCCCTCTCAGTTAAAGCCGCCCTCTCAGTTAAAGCCGCCCTCTCAGTTAAAGTTGCCCTCTCAGTTAAAGCTGCCCTCTAACTCAAAGTTGCTCTCTCAGTTAAAGCTGCCCTCTCAGTCAAAGTTGCTCTCTCAGTTAAAGTTGCCCTCTCAGTTAAAGGTTCACTCTCAGTTAAAGTTGCCCTCTCAGGCCTTTTCTACTCTGTCAACATGTAGTCTCTATGCATTCAAGGTCGAGTAATTGTGGAGAAAGAACATTTAAAAGTCATTACACGTAACTTTGTACATGGAAGTTCCCAACTATAATGTAATTCTTATATTCATCAATTCCAACTATAATCTACGATCTTACCAATACACGAATTTGCAACATCTTCCAATTTGAATAACAGTTCTCTAAAAAAAAAAGGAAATCAGAGGGTTAACATCATATCAAAGAGTCTGTTTTCGATGCTTCTTTAATTTGTTCATATTTATGTATATTCTTTGTTCCACTGATGGCTTGCAATCATCAAGCTATTTCTTCTTATACAAATATTTCTCTTCGTGACAATAGAACAACCGGAATATGATAGTTCATTCAAAAAGAATAGTCATGCGAAAGTTACCTTTGCGTGAGGCATCATGCACATCAAAGGATTTATTTAAATGCGCAATTTGTCAGAATGGCTGCCTCCCAATTTTTTCATATAGGAACATTTTGTTGCCTATTTGTATTCCCCAGGCGTTCTTGGGTCAGATTTTCAGAAAATGTACAATTCAACTTCACCAATCTTCTCAAATAACCCAAATTGAAGACGAAAATAAAGTTCAAAATACAGTTCAACCTAACCAAACAGATTGCTAGAGTCAATGCAATGCCGAATATACTCGGTTTTACCTAGTATTGGCGAAATTACAGCCTAATTTAGCAGAATTTACTAAATGTGAACAGCTGACAATTGTACATTTTCTGAACATTTGACCTTACCTATTGTGCTGCCCTGAACAACACAACCATGCTCGACCATGCTTGCTCATCCTTTGGCTTTTATAACCCTTTTGTCATGACTCATACACTTGTGTCTTTGATAAATAAACTTGTATATCTGTGAGAAATAAACTTGTGTATCTTTGAGAAATAAACTTGTATATTGGTGACACATAAACTTTTTATATCTGTGACAAATAAACTTGTGTATCTTTGACAAATAAACTTGTATATCTTTGAAAAATAAACTTGTATATCTTTGAAAAATAAACGATTTTTCAAATCAATTCAATGATCTATGCATTACAATGAAACATTAAAAGCATCTTTTCGTTTATTTTCCACATTATTTCTGCAATATATAATAGCACTTTACTGTCAAAGTGTCGGAATCGTATCTTACTCCTTCTATTGTAGCATTTTCTATAGATTTACAACAGAATTTACAACATCTTTGGACCAGCCATAAATACCCTCGTAAATATGATAACTCAGCGCATATTTGTAAACCGATATACAACACTACTATATTTAAAATTAGGTCGATTCTTTTTATGAAACACCCCCTAGATTCGGAGGTTCCATGTTTGTGAGAGTGTGGAAATGGGTCCATAAGTATCATTATATAAAGTCAAATCCGTAATAGAAAATCTCTAGACTGTACTGTAAGTTTCTTTATACTCTTGTATGTACTATAAATATAAGGTCGAACAAATAGTATCTGAAATGAATCAAATTGACGAACAAAACAAATATTGTATTCTAACTTATCAGGAAATCTGGGAAGATCAACATACCATTAGGATGTGATGACAGATTATATATTATCCCCTTTTTCTCCTTTATGTAACTGTATGCTTGATGATGAGAAATAAAAATTCTATAATAATAATAATAATGCACTAAAAACGCCTTTGTTATTCACTAGATATAGCCATACATATAATAATATTACCACCACTTTCCTATGTAGCATATCATTGACACTAGAAATAACAACTATCTATATATGGGTCAGATTTTCAGAAAATGTACAATTCACCTTCACCAATCCTCTCAAATAACCCGAATTTCAGACGAAATTCTTTTTAAAAATACAGTTCAACCTAACCAAACAGATTGCTAGAATCAATGCAATGCCGAATATACTCGAATTTACCTAGTATTGACCCCATTGCAGCTTAATTTAGCAGAATTGACTAAATGTGTACAGCTGCCAGTTGTATATTTTCTGCAAATCTGACCCATGTCTATATCATCGAATGCTCATTGTGTGATGCTGTGGGTGACTAAAGTCCTTAACTCTGGTCTTGGATTAGGATAATGATAATCCCCTTAGATAGCTATGTAGATATGGACATGGAGAAATAATCGTAGCAATAGGAGCATAATCCTTTGGTAGATTGGTCATCCACTACCGACAAAACGCCAGGCGATCCTAGACACCCAGTAGGTCTTTGACTAAGAACCCTACCCCACGTTCAGTCTGAGGGTTCCTGTGTAATTACTACATAGGTGAAACACAAACAAAAGGCTAGACGCACAGAAGTGGATTTAAATACCACAGAACATCTTCAAGAAGACACTGTTTTTCCAGAGGTAAGTGGAGTATTTGAGCCTTCTTCGCATGTAGTTTTTTTATTATCACAATCAAATGCCATAACGATTAATCATCACATTTATCATGTCTTAAAGGTCTTATAACACCCTCTTAAATTTATGACTATGGAGGCTATAAAAATCGTGCATATAGGGTGCATTGCACTGTATGAGATTCTGTGTTAAACCACTCTAAGGGTGCATTGCACTATACACGATAAGATTGTGTCTTAAAGGCTTCGTAACACCCTCTTAAAGTTACGACTACGAGAGCTTTATGATACGAGGGTTGATGCATTGAAACTCATGCATCTGAGCGAGTTAAGAGGCCTCTCAGAGGTCTCTCAGAGTACTCTCAGACTAGTCTAAGAAAATAATCGTATATAGTGCAATGCACTAAGAGGGAGTTACGAGGCCTCTAAGAGTGGTTTAACACAGAATCGTATATAGTGTAATGCACCCTTAGAGGCCTTGTAACTCCCTCTTAGCAAAAGCTGTATTGCACTATATACGATTATTTCCTGAGACTAGTCTGAGAGACCTCTGGGGGACCTCTGAGACACCCCTGAGAGACCTCTTACCTCGCTCTAATGCATGAGTTTCAATGCAACAACCCTTGTATCATAGAGCCCTCATAGTCGTAAATTTAAGAGGATATTACGAGGCCTTTAAGACACAATCTTATCATGTATAGTGCAATGCACCCATAGAGCAATGCAACTTTTGCAAAGAGGGAGTTACGAGGCCTCTAAGAGTGGTTTAATACAGAATCGTATATGGTGCAATTTAGTAGCCTAGGAAAACCAACACTGAGTAGACAGCGCTAACCTTTTCACCAGCCTTAGTAATATGTGATGTGTTCCAGGAAAATGAGTCATAAGTCGCAAAGTTGATATTTTTCAAAGCGTTTTTATCACAAGATCTCTTTATTCAAATGTTCTGACTTTTGGAGGGTTTAGCGCTGATAGTCCTATGAATCCATGAAACAAATTTCAGGACTTTGTATTAAATATATCTTTGCGCTTTGAAGGCCTTTGTATGGAGTATATTAAGTTACTTTACTGATAAAGGTTTCTGGTACTGGTTTCAAAAATAAAATCTCAAACTTAAAATATAGAAATACTTATTATATATCCTACTGTTTACTATCATTAGAATCTGCTTGATCTCCTCTTTTCAAATATGGTGATATCTCAAAATCCATATTTTGCGACTCATGACTCTTTTAAGGGGCATAAAGCTACTTATGATATAATGTGTAAGATATATGTTTTAGCTTGAGTCTAGGAATACAATTTGAATCATGGT
Organism: Sthenelais limicola; assembly: GCA_942159475.1. Taxonomy (NCBI): domain Eukaryota; kingdom Metazoa; phylum Annelida; class Polychaeta; order Phyllodocida; family Sigalionidae; genus Sthenelais; species Sthenelais limicola. The sequence goes on from OW804099.1 coordinate 94,455,920, forward strand.
TCCCTGGGCTGGTCTACTAATAAATTGAAATAAATTTCTATATCCCTCTCTGGAAGGAGGTAATTATTCAATAAACAGATTGGTAATCATTCTCAAAAAGGTAAAATTAAATTCTTTGCTTGATTAATTTCAAAGCTGCTTGTTTCCCAGGCCAGCAAAATCAGAATTTAAATAAATGGGTCTATCTGGAATCAAATTTTGGCCCAAGTCTTTTCTGAATCAATTATTGTTTTAATATGTCTGGCTCCAAAGACATTAGTGTGGAAAAGAGGTGGAGGTTGTTCCGCGAGTCTTGCAGTTGTTGACCCGTCTCTAAATTGGGATCATCCATTAAAGGTTAATGTGATGTGTTTCAGGAAAATGAGTCATAAGTCGCAAAATTCATATTTTTCAAAGTGTTTTTTTCACAAGATCACATGATTGGAATGTTATACTTTTTGGTGGGTTGATCACTTATAGCTATATCAATCGATGTATCAAATTTCAGGACAATCTATGTAATATATTCTTTCGTTTTAAAGGTCCTTATATGGACTACATTTAGTTACTTTACTGTTTATTGAGCCCCAGAAATATTGGAATTTCTTTTTAAAAAAACTTAAAATCTAGAAATACTAATTAGATTATTAGACTGCTTACTATCATTGGAATCGGCTTGATCTCATCTTTCCAAATATAATGGTATCTAAAAATCTATTTTTTGTGACTTATGACTCATTTTCCTGAAACACATCACATAATCTCAGCGTTGTCAGCACTGCTGCAGGCGGGAATTCAAGAAACTAATGCATGGAAGAATAGGAGTAACGCTATTGTGTTCAAACTTCATCTTAAGAAAGAACATGGTTGGGTGAATAAAAAAAGCGAAAAAGAAAGGATGTTATAATATTATTTTACACTTTAGTGATGACTGAATATTACTACAATTCACTATGGAGGTCAATGCTGCAAACAAAAAACTACTCAATAATTTTTTCTTTAGTTCAATGACCCCCTGTTTTTTAAATTTCGGGGGTAAAATAACATGTCAGCTATGTATTCATATGCATATTTTAAAGGAAATCACATGATTCAATCATCTGATTCTCTGAAAAAATGGGAGAAAAATCCCTTTTCCTCGTTGACTTCTATAGTAAATGGTAGTAAATTTCAGTGGTCCCCGAAATAAAAACTAATCCAATGACATATGATGGTTTTCATTGGCTTTTTTGAATCCCCAACCATGTTCTTTCTAAATACAAAGTTTTCTTGATTGAACGCTGGCATTAACCTTTAAGGATGGCTCCTAAAGTGTCCAGTGCTTCATAGAGTTACACTATTAGGCAGTGGTCCGTGGACGAAGTTAATGCCCGGAATATTGTGTAATCCAGTACAGTCTAGGCCCAAAGATGAGGAAGTCCCTTCTAATGGAGGGAGAGGCGCTCACCTCAAACGGCAACGTGACATTATAATTCCATTAAGACCGAAATACGTAATTATAATCCCTTAGAACGCCTAGTCCATTGAAACCGATTAGCGAAGTAGGCGTCCAATCACTGACATACCATTCCTATCTGATCTCAGGGTTTGGGCTTAGACTGCGTAGCAAATGGGATGAAATATTGTCTTATTATAAACTTATTTTGATTTGATTTGAAAATATTTTATTCTGGATCATATATTTCTATACATTCAGCACGAATATTCTCAGTATAGCCTGATTTTATTATATACATTCTACATAACCCTCAGATAAAGTGACAGATAATTTAAACCATAGGAATTAGACATAGTATTAAATTATATTGCATCAACTCTGCTAGCATATGGGTCAGATTTTCAGAAAATGTACAATTCACCTTCACCAATCCTCTCAAATAACCCAAATTTCAGACGAAAATAAAGTTGAAAATACAGTTCAAGCTAGAACAGATTGCTAGAATCAATACAATGCCAAATATACTCGAACTTATCTAGTATTGACCGAATAGCAGCCTAATTTAGCAGAATTTACTAAATGTATAGAGCTGCCAATTGTACATTTTCTGAAAATCTGACCCATATATTAAAGATACACACAGAGTTATGACATGTCTTAAAATACCCATCCACCAGCGCCGTGCTCTCACACGTAAACCATTATAAGTGAGAACAATCTGTGGTGATAATCACACATTGTTTAGACTACATCAGTCTAAAAAGTAAATTGTCCAGAACGGTCCAATTCAGGCAACTTTCGGAATACACAGCTCATACTCATGGCTTGAGATTTTCAGAAAGTCTACAATTGGCAGCTGTACACATTTAGTCAATTCTGCTAAATTAAGCTGACTAGGCAACTTCGTGTATATTCAGCATTGCATTGACTCTAGCAATCTGTTTGGTTGAACTGTATTTTGAACTTTATTTTAGTCTGAAATTTGGGTTATTTGAGAGGATTGGTGAAGTTGAATTGTACATTTTCTGAAAATCTGACCCTCATGGCTTGAGAAAGCGACAGCTGGCACTGACTTCATACAGGGACCTATCTCCTCGGCTCAAGCTAAAACATTTGTTGCATTAGGGTCAGATTTTCAGAAAATGTATAATTCAACTTCACCAATCTTCTCAAATAACCCACATTTCAGATCCAAAATACAGTTCAAAATACAGTCAATCTAACCAAACATATTGCTAGAATCAATACAATGCCAAATATACTCGAATTTACCTATAATTGACCAAATTGCGGCCTAATTTAGCAAAATGTGATAGCGATACTTGAAATCAATGCGATACCGAATATACTCATATATACCCGGTAATCATCATTTATCAGCCTAATTTAGGAGAATTTCTTAAATGTGTAGAGCTGCTAATTGTACATTTTCTGAAAATATGACCCATTTAATAAACCAAACATAATGCAGGCCAGCAATCCTGCTATCTGGAAAGAGAATGGCATTTTTGGAATTATAAAGCTTTCTCATTCTCTGGACAGCGACGAAGAGATTATAATAATTACATTTACCAGGGCTTTAAGGCAAGAAACCATATCGATGTGGGTCAGATTTTAAGAAAATGTACAATTGGCAGCTGTACACATTATTTAGTAAATTCTGTTAATTTAGGCTGCAATTTGGTCAATACTAGGTAAATTCGAGTATATTCGGCATTGTATTGATTCTAGGAATCGGTTTGGTTAGGTTTTAAATTTATTTTCGTCTGAAATTCGGGTTATTTGAGAGGATTGGTGAAGGTGAATTCTACATTTTCTGAAAATCTGACCCTCATGGCTTGAGGCAAGAAACCATATCGATGCATTTGAAAGCGGTGCAACACCTCAAGAGATGATCCATTGTATTGGGATTGGACGCTTATCATAAATACAGTGCCCAATTAAGATCGCTTCTAGATGCACTATACAGTTGGTTTTTCAAAGAAAAACTCACTTCTTTCGCAAATGGGTCAGGTGTTTAGAAAATGTACAATTGGCAGCTGCACACATTTAGTAAATTCTGCTAAATTAGGCTGCAATTTGGACAATACTAGGTAAATTCGAGTATATTCGACATTGCATTGGTTCTAGCAATCTATTTGGTTAGGTTGAACTTTATTTCCGTGTGAGATTTGGGTTATTTGAGAGAATTGGTGAAGGTCAATTGTGCATTTTCTGGAAATTTCACCCAAACATAAAACCCACGGAGAGGTATGGTGGAGATATAGCCATTATCTGCTATGTCGATATATAAGATTATCAAAACAACGGAGCAGCCCCATTATTCCATTGCGATAAACTGTGTTTTATGAGAGCCAATGCGGCTATCTCCTGTACACTTGTCTCTACTCGACCAGTTATATTTTAGTTATACACTCCCGCACAGAAATCCTTAGAGTAAAGGGCTCACTATACAGTATCTTCGTCCTATCACAATATGCATAAAGAAAAAAAGCAGTTATATACTGCATTTTGTGCATAGGCCGATCAGATTGTCAGAAAATGTACAATTTGCCTTCACCAATCTTCTCAAATAACCCACATTTAAGACACAATTGAGCTTCCAAATGCAGTTTAGAATAACAGAACTGATACTTTAAATCAATGCTATTATACCAAATATACTCAGATATACCCGGTAATCATCATTTATTAGCCTAATTTAGGAGAATTTCCTAAATGTGTACAGCTGCCAATTGTACAATTTCTGAAAATCTGACCCACATATGTACTGCATTGTGTGCATACAGGGGTCAGGTTTTCAGAAAATGCACAATCTACAGTTCTACACATCCATCAAGTTCTGCTAAATTAGAGTGAAAAATGATAAATACTAGGTATATCTGAGTATATTCTGTATTGTATTCATTCAATACATCTGTCTGGTTATGTTGAATGTATTTTGAACATGATTATCGTCTTAAATTTGGGTTATTTGAGAGGATTGGTGAAGGTGAATTGTACATTTTCTGGCGATTTCACACATAGGCATAAAGAATTGTTTGTAAGCAGTAATATACTGCATTTTGTGCATACAGTGTCTTTGCTTATATGGTAGACTGATACATGGTTGTTCAACCACGCAGCTGAGCTCCCTTTGTGAAATAAATATATGGTAATTTTATACTGGAAAATGAGTCACAAGTCGTAAAAATGATATTTCTCAAAGTGTTTTATTTACAAGATCTCTTTGTAAGAATGTTCTCATCTTTGGGCTGCTTTAGCGCTCTAATTCCCGATGTGCAATAGAGCAGTTCTAACATGATTTTTACCTGGACATTTACACCTGATTCTGACCTGGTGCTTTACTAGTGGAAATCGTAAACAGTTGTGATGCTCAAACTTGATTTTTCAATGCTCTATGGACCCGATTTATTAATGCGGTTCTAGTGCTCTCAATGATGCACTATTGGCCAGGGTAATTAATGCTCTTCTGATGCTCTCAATAATGCTCTATTGACCAGGTTAAAAAACACAGTTATAATGCACTCAGTGAGGCAGTTTCATTGTGCTGTTGGAGAGGCATACTTTTGCTCACAGATAGGTTTGAAGGGTATCAATATTCCCATAAGATTTTGAGGAGAGTTTATTTAGGGAAGTGCATGTGTTGCCCTCTCTTTATGTGCATCATTTTATTTTCATCAATTCTGTCATCCTTATTGTGAGCCTGACACCATAGCAGCAACCATTTGATGTATCCTAGTGGTTTGTTGGCTCTGCCTCACCCAAGCCACTAGGGGCAATCTATATGTACAATCAGTAGGGTGTTTTGATCACAGAATTTTTCAACATCAAACAGGTATATGACACACATAAACTATAGATGTATATCACTTATAGCATTCCTATGTACATGATATGGAATATCTGTAGTGGTATAAATGCCACACAAGTGTATTAGCGGCACTTTTATTGTAAACAATTTGTAAATTCACCCCAGTTACCATTTGCGCCACCTGGTGAAAACAGTGCTGCCACCTGGGAGAACAAGTCGCATAATGGTGAGGACTATTGGCTGAGGGTAATGGTCTATTCCCATTATTTCGAACATATATAATAGAATTGTTTTCTATGTATAGATTAGGCTCTGAGACCAAACAAAAAGAAGTACCCCGCCCTACATTAAGTTACTGACCAATAATGATTCAAATTTAAAATTTCCCAAGGACTTGTGACTCATTTTCCTGTAACACATGCCGTATTTGGGCACTCCTCATGGAATGTTGACAAAGTTTCATTTCTCTATTAGTTCTCTATCCTACCAATGAGAGTAAATCAACAAGAGTAAATTAAGGTTTTAAACTCGTTGATCCCACTATTCTCTATAATTCTCAGCCAATACCTGGAATAAAACGTAGGCATACACGGGAAGACCAGGTCCAGACCTGATGTGTACTACCTGTATTTTATAATCTGCTAGTCATGAACTAAAAGAATTTTTTTATCATTATTATTATTAAAACGTGATGCCGAATGATGCAGTCCCTTCACCAAATTATAAAATTGAATAACTAATTGACTACTCTTTACCTACCCCCCCCCCCCCCCACAAGTCGCAAAATATGGATTATGAGATACCATTATATTTGAAAAGAGGACATCAAGCCGATTCTAATGATAGTAAACACTAGGACATCTAATAAATATTCCTATATTTTAAGTTTGATATTTTTATTTTTGAAAAAAACAAAACGTTTGCAATGTTTCTGGGTGGGTAATAACCAGTAAATTAACTAAACATACTCCATACGAAAGCCTTCAAAATGCAAGGATATATTTAATTCAATGTCCTAAAGTTTGGTACATAGATTCAGATGACTACAAGTGCCCAAACTTCCAAAATTCAGAACATTCCAACAAAGATATCTTTTAGCTAAAACACTTTGAAAAATATCAATTTTGCGATTTGTGACTCATTTTCCTGGAACACATCACATTTTATATCGCATTAATATGTGGTAGGAATTATCAAATTCGGAGGAGAATTTGGGAAGTGATATTTGGATAATATTGAGGTAGCATTACATCGTTTAGTTCAGTGAGAGGGGTTTCTATGAATGGGGGTCAGAGACTGAGTGTGAGTGTCAGAGAGTGGAGTGTCAGATATGTGCGACATTAGGTGTGAATGCCATGCAGGTGAGTGAGCAGTGCCAGCTATTGTGGCCTGTTGTAGCTTCATTGTGTTGTACAATGTTATTGTGTTGTGGGCGGGGATTTGGTTTAAACTATTATTTGTGATTGAAGTGTTACAAATATTTAGGTTATACAGATGAATATATGGGATTCTCAAATAAATACAATATGCTCCCTGGGTCCAATTTATATGTGATTCTGATGCTCCCAACGATGTGCTACTGACCAGGTGTAAAAGACACAGTTATGATGCACTCAGTGAGGCACTTTTATTGCTATTGTGGGCTGCTTAGTGCTTTACCTGATATGAATATAATAATGCATTAAATGCCAAAACAGTGAATCAGATGTATCCTTGCGTTTCTGTGGTGGTTCCTATATCTAGTTACTTTACTGGTAATTTACCAACCCAGATATAGTAACAGATCACATAATTATGTGATGTGTGACAGAACAATGATATACAAAAATGCAATTTTAGATATCACCTAAAGACATATTTCAAAACAAGAAATCAGATGGAATCCAAAAATGTCAATCTTTAGGATTTATACCCTGTATTAAAATACTTTATCTGCATGCAGCATGTGCATTTACACCCGATTAGGATACATAACTTTGATATGAATTTTGAAGGGCATCAGATGAGGCACGTTTCACCAGGTGCATAATCAGGTGCATAATCGCTTTTCTGAGCGGATTGCACTTCTGTGACTGGTCAGATGCACTTTTGCATGCACTGGTGGATTTCCCAATGCACATCGGGAAGTAGTATGAATATGTGTACGAGATTTCAACACAGTGTATCAAATAATATCCTTGCATTTCTATTGTTAGGTCATTATAGGGTGACTCCACTACAGAGAAAAACGGTGCTGACAAATATTGTTGTTGCCCACTAATTTGTTGCAACCAATATCCATACAGAAAGAACAGTTCCCAGAGAATGTGGCAACACATCTGACACTCCTCCATTTGCTTTTTCATTGCAAATATGAAATGAACTGTTGTTAGTGGGCAACAAGAAAATTTGTCACTGCCGTTTTTCCTCTAGTCGAGTTCCGCTATTATAGAGTATATTTAGCTACTTTACGAGTAATTTTCCACCAACAAATATTGCAACCTTTTATTTCAAAAATAGAAATATCAAACTTAAAATCTAGAAATACTTATTAAATGTTCTAATGTTTATTGTCATTTTACTGTAACCCATCACAAATACTCAATCCAGAGAAGCGTGCAGTGCAAGATGCCCTCCATTGGCATATTATAGAAATATATTGCAGATGCAAGATATACTTTTATGATAATTTGAATCCTTAAATCGCCTGTGGCCAACACAGGGAAGTTCATAGATAATGTATTTTCCCCATTCTCCTCATCATGAGGAGAATGGTGGATTAAAGTAAAGCTAAAATGTGATACATCAATGGGTGGCACATGTCTAGTATTTATATGCATTTCCATACAACCAGTCTATAGTCTAGGGGTTAGATGCTGGACTCCCAATCAGCACATTGGGGCTTCAAATCCCAGAGTAGCCAGCCATTTTACATTTTTCACATTTTCGAGTCATTTTATTTTTTAATTTCACTAATATCTTCACCTCTGGGACTCGGATTTCTTTCAAACTCACACATGTAGATATTGATGCTATTCCCTTTCTATTGGTGAAAGAATTAGAGAGTCTAAGATCAAATTAAGGGAGAAGAATCTGTTGGATATGGTTTGGTTCTATAATGATAGGTTCTCTGTTATAGAGGCATGGGTGATGGTCATAAGCTTGTGTCTATTTTCGGCGAAAATGGTTTTCACACGGGCCACGATTCGTCCAGACTTCAGGGTCTTTAGCTGGGGGTTGGAACAGATGTGTGTTGGACGAACTGGAACATATTTTCAGAAAATGCACAATCTACCGTTCTACATGTTTATCAAATTCTGCTGAATTAGAGTGAAAATTGATAAATACTATGTATGTCTGAGTGTATTCTGTATTGTATTCATTCAATAGATCTGTTTGGTTATGTTGAACTGTATTTTGAACCTGATTTTTGTCGAAATCGAAATGAAGAATGAGGCTTAGTGAATGGAAGAGCAGCTATATATATTTTAAGAAGGCGCGGTGATCAAAGTCCATGCAACCCCATTGGCTAATATTAACCAATGCTAGAAACATTTGGTTTTCATAGATGATTAATACAAGATATGATATTAGTGAAAACATTCTTGCAATTTTCGATCAAATATTGTCAAATATTTGTATGCCAGATTTCAACAGAATCCATCCCAGGATGCACTGTAACAGACATGCGCAGTGGCACATGCAAATCCCCTATTCAGAAAGCAACGGTAACCATTATATGGGTCAGATTTTCAGAAAATGCACAATCTAAAATTCTACACATCTCTCAATTTCTTCTAAATTAGAGTGAAAATGTATTAATACCAGGTATATCTGAGTATATTCTGTAATGTATTCATTCAATAAATCAGTCTGGTTATGTTGAACTGTATTTTGAGCCTGAATTTTTCTTAAATCTGGGTTATTTGAAAGGATCGGGGAAGGTCAATTGTACATTTTCTGGCGACTTGACCCATATCTCTGTGATGTATTGTAACAGCACACGTTTTATTCCAATTGCAGTTGATACCAGGAACCAATACAAAAAATGGACGGGAAAGGCCCAATAGCGAACGGACAAGGTAGGCCATACAGAAATAATGAAATTAGTTGTTATGTGTGATCTGTTTCAGGAAGATAAGTCACAAGTCGCAAACAAATTTCAAAGTGTTACTTTTACAATATCCCATATAAATGTTCTGACTTTTGCAGGGTTTTGCGCCTTTGGTCATATAAATATACATATCAAATTTCAGGACACTGCATTAAATATATTCATATAATGTGATTGTATAGAGTTTATTTAGCTAATTTACTAGAAAATGCCCGCCAAGAAATATTGCAAACTTGTTTTTACATATTGAAATGATATTGCTTGATCTGATCTTTTCAAATATGATGGTATGTCAAAATCCAATTTTCGCAACTTGTGACTCATATTCCTGAAACGCATCACAAATTTCTCAAAAACTGACTAGAATACATCGATAAACCTGACAAACACAAACTCCATGGTCATATATTTGGATTTTACTGGTAATCTTAGCAAAAAAAAGAATGGTTCCCATGACAACCCCACGTAAATCACTTGTGAAATACACACTATGCCTACATCACTCTAGATATGTTGTTTTCAGAGCAATGCATGTATACTAAGTACAAATAAACACCTCTAAAACATGCCATGACATTTATATGGGTCAGATTGTCAGAATATGCACAATTGGCAGCTGTACACATTTAGTAAATTCTGCTAAATTAAGCTGCAATTTGGTCAATACTAGTTAAACTCGAGTATATTCGGCAATGCATTGATTCTAGCAATCTGTTTGGTTAGGTTGAACTGTATTTTGAACTTTATTTACGTCTGAAATTCGGGTTATTGCAGAAGATTGGTGAAGGTGAATTGTACATTTTCTGAAAATCTGACCCATATAGTACTGCTGCTCACCAGACCGGAAGTCATTCAGCACATTTATCAATGTTCACTTGGAAGAAATTAATTTATTATAGGCTACCCTACACTGTTGTAACAAGGTTTAACTTAGTCCCCTATTAATATTTTATACTTTTTAAAATTGTACTTTATTTCACTTCACTGCCATGTCAAATTCTACATCTACAATGTAATCATTCTTACTTGTAGTTTTGAGATGTCCTATTGTTTATGACCTTACAATTATTTGCGTCTCATATGTATATCTTAGAGTCTCTTAAAACTCACTCTAACAAAAATGTTTACCAGCATAACATCAATTGTACCCTTAAGGTTGGTCTCCACTGGCTGTGGTAAGCTCTATGGTAAGCCTTGCGATGGTTTGTGCTTGTTCTGTAGGTGGTGAGGAATGATGAGGTCCTTGCCTATAAAATATATGGTTAGTGAACCATGTAGGCAGGAACTCGCCCCTCCTCACCAACGCAGCACCATCGCAAGGCTTACCGCAGAGCTTACCGCAGCCAGTGGAGACCACCCTTTAATAATAACTCCTAGTGGACAACCCTCATTAAACCCAAACCCCTAGAAATAGATAGACAACCCCCTCTAGCTTAGAGGCATATGCTGGAAGACCAGAATTATAATCTGATGTACTACCTATTTCATTTATTCTTTTATTTTTTTATTTTTTTTTTGTGAACGTGGGGTTGAAAATTTTCGAAGGAGATCAATCCAAAATGTTAGTCCGTTTCTTGCATCGCCTCCATTTTGACAAAGTAATAGTTGGGTCAGATTTTCAGAAAATGTACAATTCACCTTCGCCAATCCTCTCCAATAACCCAAATTTCAGACGAAAATAAAGTTCAAAACACTGTTCAACCTAACCAAACAGATTGGTAGAACCAATGCAATGCCAAATATACTCGAATTTACCTAGTATTGACCAAATTGCAGCCTAATTTAGCAGAATTTACTAAATCCGTACAGCTGCCAATTGTACATTTTCTGAAAATCTGACCCATAAACTGCTTTTACACTTAGCTTAGACCTTTAGAAATAGCCTTCAAACTTCATTTTGGCCTTTAAATTTGAAAATCAAAATTTCTTTTATCATTTCCAAGTAGTCAGGAACACGCTGGAACACCTGAAGTTTACTTTCAGATGTCTGTCTCTTTTTTCTACACCTCCTTCACGTATGAGGGTCAGATTTTCAGAAAATGTACAATTGGCAGCTTCACACAATTATGAAATTCTGCTAAATTTGGCTGAGAAATGGTGAATACTTGGTATATCTGAGTATATTTGGCATTGCATTGATTTAAAGTATCAGTTCTGTTAAACTGCATTTTGAAGCTCATTTTTGTCCTAAATGTGGGTTATTTGAGAGGATTGGTGAAGGCGAATTGTACATTTTCTAAAAATCGGACCCATGAATAAAGTGCTTCGAATTTGAATTGAATTCAGCATTCATTAGTACATGTGAGAAGTAAAGATGACGATGAATAACATTTTAAAGAGAGTTAATAGGTCTATGCCATTTAAGTTCAATTAAGAAGAAAAGACCTGTGGTTGCATTACAACATAGCTTACAGTGTTTGGATATTTTCTAAGCCTCATAAATTCATGGAATTTATTGTTAAAACCAATATCTCTAAAAACTACACATTTGCGTTGTGTGAATTCAATATCATGACAGTCAAATCTTTAACAAAAATAACATTATATCATATAAACATTCATAACTAGATGACGGAACGGTCTACCAAAGTTCAACTCAAGAGGTTCGGGTAACTCCAAGCATTCCCAAATGGCTATGGGGCACTCTACTTAGGTCAGATTTTCAGAAAGTGTACAATTGTCAGCTGTACACTTTTAGTAAATTCTGCAATTAAGCTGCAATTTGGTCAATACTAGGTAAATTCGAGTATATTCGGCATTGCCTTGATTCTAGCAATCTGTTTGGTTAGGCTGAACTATATTTTGAACTTTATTTTTGTCTGAAATTCGGGGTATTTGAGAAGATTTGTGAAGGTGAATTGTACGTTTTCTGAAAATCTGACTCACTTAGAACATATCAATGTCTAGACTCTCATTAAACACGTTAAGTGTCCATATCCGATTGGGAAAATATGTTTCTTGTGTTTTATACCGAGGAAACCATAACCAAAAGTGAAGTAAATGTCACCTATGATATCATGAACAGTTATTATGTACAAATGTATTAAATGATGTTTTTTGAGCTTTATTTTGTATTTTTGTTTTTTATAATACATTAAATACTTCATGTAGTTAGCCCCTCTTATAGCCGAGCAAACTGTCCTTTCAGGTAATGGCTGGAATAGCTTGATCTTATGGGTCAGTTTTTCAGAAAATGTACAATTGGCAGTTGTACACATTTAGTAAATTCTGCTAAATTAAGCTGCAATTTGGTCAATACTAGATAAATTCGAGTAAATTTGTCATTGCATTGATTCTTGCCATCTGCATGGTTAGGTTGAACTACAGGCATCCAACGGAAGAACTACTTAGGCAGCTGCCTATCTAGAATGTTGAACAACCTCATTGTAATACGATCGAATACAATGAAGAAATTTTGAAATGAAATGATATGAAATGAACTATATTTTGAAGGTTATTTTTGTCTGAAATTTGGGTTATTTGAGAAGATTGGTGAAGGCCGATTGTATATTTTGTGAAAATCTGACCTTTATCCAGAAGCCTACTTACCCATTTGCCATCCTCTTAACATTCAAAACTTGGCAACTTGGCACCTGACAGTTCTTCCTTTTTCTTATTTGTGATCCGTTTTAGGAAAATTAGTCATAAGTTGCAAAATATGAATTTTTAGATATCATTACATTTGAAAAGAGGAGATCAAACTGATTCCAATGATAGTAAACATGAAGGACATTTCAAGAAGTATTTCTATATTTTATGTTTGATATTTCTTTTTTTGGAAAAAAAAGTTTGGAAGTTACCTGGATGGGTAACTATCAGTAAAGTAACTAAATATACTCCATACGAAGGCCTTCAAAACGCAGGAATATATTTAATACAATGTCCTGAAATTTGTTATGATTTATATGACTCTTGGTGATAAACCCCCTAAGGATCAGATATTTTGTGGAAAAAACACTTTGAAAAATATCAATTTTGCGACTTATGCCTCATTTTCCTGAAACAAATCACATGTCTTCTTTATTCCAATACTCAATTCAGGCCCTGATGGCATACCATTATTTTTTAAATATGCACGCATTGCTCTGAAAACGATGTACCTAGAGTGAGTTACGCATGGTGCGTATTTCACTAGTGAGTTATGTGGTATTCTCATGGCAACCAATATCTATTTCTTTTTACTAAGATTACCGTTAAAATTCAAATTTATGGTTTTCTTTCTATTCTCTCTCTGAGAAGATTGAAAGCATATATAATAAATCTGTTGAATAACTCATTGGTTTCAGTCACTAATAATATCGCTTCTTCGAGTTGGCTGTTTGTTACCCTGTGTATATATGTTTTTTTTACAGTTCACGACCAAGAGAAAGAAACGATACAACAAGACTTAAAACAGATCCGTAAGTAGTCTTATTAAGTACCATGTATTTGGAAATTCTGAAATTAACAGCAGTATGATACTGCGTTTTCGAGAAACTAAGATGTAATAATCCAATATTTCTAACAAGCATTTTTCATTAATAATAGGGAGGTTTCACATACAAACCTACCTCTATTACGCAACCATATCCGTATTTTTGTCTGAATTACGTTGCATTTGTATGTATACAAAATGAATTGTTTGATGAAAATTCTGCTTGATATGTTATGTTACGTTTTTGCCGCCATGTTTTCCTGAACCTATTTCTTCCTTTTGATGTATGTTTGTATATCAGAGATACGGATACGTTTACGGATATGTATAGGCTATAATTGCTGAGCCTCCCTAATATAGATACAACTGTCATGAAAGCAATCTATTGCTTTAGGCCTACTTATACAACCATTCACATTTTACAACTCTTGGAAATTCTTATTCATATACCAAGAAATTTATATTGTAGTATTTTGTTGTAAATCTGTTTCGGCAATCACCAACCACCCAGGAACCCACTGGAAGACTTGGAATCTAGGTTTCAAAACCGGGACTCCTTTTTATAGTCACCATTTATCCAAATAAAAAATGTTTTGAATTGAATTGAATAAACATCTTTCCTTCAGAGACTCAACAATCGTTAGAAATGTTTGAAGCTGCAAAAGCAGCTTGTAACACCAAAAATGCAAAACGTGCTGTCAAGTAAGTATCCTATATCCTGGTACAATATTATTGCTACGCAATTAAGTCCAATAAATATTCAATTACTAGCACCGAGTTCCATTCACTATTTATTGTATGCCCCTAGCATAGAAAAATATTGGTACACATTTGTTTTTGGTTTTGGATCGTCATAAGGTATCTAAAAGCTAAACGAAAACCCTATTCGAATTGTTATGGTACACATACCATACAAATATTTGTATTGCATCCCACTTATTGCACCTCTCAAATGTAATGTGCATAAAATAAATTACATGATATCTGCTAGTAAGTATATGGGTGAAATCGCCAGAAAATGTACAATTCGTCTTCACCAATCCTCTCAAATAAGCCAAATTTCAGACGAAAATAAATTTCAAAATACAGTTCAACCTTACCAGACAGTTTGCTAGAATCAATGCCGAATATACTCGAATTTACTTAGTATTGACCAAATTGCAGCATGATTCAGCAGATTGTATTAAATGTGTACAGCTGACAATTGTACATTTTCTGAAAATCTGACCCGTATATTAGCTTTAATTGTCCCTTTTATAGACAACAGGCCTCGTAAGGGCTACTAGGGGATAGTGTGGAAGACAGCCTAGATAGTACGATTTGCATTTAATTAGGATATTGAACGCTCTGAAGCATTGAGATTTTTGTATTGATTGGAGTGCGTGTTAGGAACTAAATAATTCATTTGATAGGAGAGAATGGTTGTTAGATATGTTTTGATTTGATAAACTCTATAATGATAAACAGGTACTAACGTTGAAATCACCACCCCCCCCCCCCCCCCCACCTCCATCCCCAAAGTGCATTTGCATTTGCTGTCCATTTGCATACAGGTCGGTTCTAGTCTGCATGCTTCAAGGTTTGAAATTGAGACAGTGTTATTAGTATGTTTGCACTGGCAACAGCTTCTAACTCATTAATTCTTTGGGGATGTTGAAATATAATACTTTTTTATTTATTTCTACGGAGATCTTATTTTGGAATCCTAGTTTTTCCGAACCTGCAAAACTGCACAATTAGCTGGCAGTTCTGCATTGTTTTGTGCAGTATGGGACAAAATAGGCTATAAACCTATTGAACTTCAACTGAGTTTAGAGGAAACTAACTTAGTACTGGCTGAGTGAGTGAGTTGGTTTATGCCCTTATCAACATATTGAAGGTTATATCAAGGGCGGGAGAGCTGAGAGGGAAGCAGTTTATGATCATACCCAGGAAATAGGGATAGAGAAGAAGAGAGTGAGAGACAGAGGAAGAGACAGAAAGGAACTTTACGGTCTTACCAAGAATTCAGCAAAGTTTGAGATCGAGTGTGAAATGTATTGATAATTGTTGTGTTTCCGGTTCAACCCAGGTGAAATCTAGATAATTGATTTTTTCTCATCTAAATTGAGCCTCATAAGATTTATTTGTGTCTTCTCGGAGTTTGACCATGTCGAAGTCGTAATACATTCCATTTACTATTGCAAGAGATGTTTAAATTATTAAGACTAAGGATGGTTTCCTATTGTTGAGCAATTTTTCATACTATAACTTCACTCTATGGATTACGTTAGTAGATTATTATCATTATTTAAATTAGATCAGGCAATGCTGAGAATATCATCACTGATGAAATGTATATATGGGTCAGATTTTCAGAAAATGTACAATTGCCAGCTGTACACATTAAGTAAATTCAGCTAAATTAGGCTGCAATTTGGTCAATATTCAATTCATTTATATTTGGCATTGCATCGATTCTAGCGATCTCTTTGGTTAGGCTAAACTGTATTTTGAACTTTATTTCCGTCTGAAATGTTGGTTATTTAAGAGGATTGGTGAAGGTGAATTGTACATTTTCTGACGATCTGACCCATATGTACCTGAATAAAATATTGTTCAAATCAAAATCATAATAGGACATTTGCATGTTCACCATCTTGAATCTTGATTCGCATGGAATTATGGATATTGTATATCAGTATAAAAGATGTAGAAAACAATCCATGTTCAGCGTGGAATATTTATCAGTGCTCCAATATCAATCTCCATGTGTTTTGTATATTCGTCAAAACTCCATTTTTCCCATCATACATTTGGGTTAATTTTATACAAGCTATGATAATGGTGGAAACATTCGTACAATTTTGGGCCAAAAGTCTGGATGTCAGATTTCATCAGAATCCATCCCAACATGCACTGTAACAGACATGCGCAGTGGCGCATACAAATCCCCTATTGATAATGTGTCTCTTGTAATACTAATGATATCTCAGATCCCCAATTATTAAATGGGTTTTGATCTACCACTGTTTTGAACAGGAGAAGAAAACTATGCTATGTCCAAAAGTAATGAATAAAAATAGATTACGTTAAGGAGTGAAGTCGTCAGAAAATGTACAATTCACCTTTGCCAATCTTTTCAAATAACCCACAATTAAGACAAAAACTCGGTTTAAAACTCGGTTTAACATAACCAAACAGATTATTGGAATCAAGTCAATACCAAATATATTCAGATATACCCTAGTATTAAACATTTTTCAGTGTAATTTACCAGAATTACTAAATGAATAGATTTGCTGATTGTACATTTTCTTAAGATGTGACCCATAAGTCTTTTCCTTGTACAAATATTGCTGCTTTCAATTACGTTGAGTAAAAAGGTTTCAGTGGGCTAAGCTTTTTCTAGGCAAGAGGGGGAGCGTTTTTCTTTGGCTTATGAGGACTAAAATATTCCCTCCTTTAATGTTTTCTGCGTACTTGTAAGCTTCTGTAATTGGCGTTAGACAAATGATTTATATCCCCGCATAAAACCACGACAGTATTCTTGTCTTAAGTGATTCTTTATACGCATATCCTCGTAGGGCTTCATTTTCAACCAGAATATATATATGGGACAGATCATCAAAAAATGTACAATTGGTAACTCTAAACAATTACTAAATCGGTTAATTAGACTGAAAGGGGATGAATACTAGACATATCTGAGTATATTTGATATTGTTTTGGATATGTGTATCTTTTTGGATATGTGAACTGTGTTTTGAACCTGATTTCTGTCTTGAATTTGGGTTATTGGAGAAAATTGGTGAAGGCGAATTGTACATCTTTATGAAGTCTACTGATTTGATCTATATAGTACCATCAACCTAATTGAAAATATATTGTGGGGAAGAGAAGGAAAAAAGTATAAGTGAGTCAGACTTTCAGAAAATGCACACAATCGGCAGCTCCACAAATTTGTAACTTCTGTTAAATCAGACAGAAAAATTATAAACAATGGGTATATTATAGTATCTGTGGCATTGTGTTGATTAGAAATATCTCTTTCATCGTGTTAAACTGCATTTTGAATGTCACATTTCACTTAGATTTGGGTTTTTTGAAAAGATTGTTGAAGGTAAATTGTGCAATTTCTGGCAATTTCACCCAAGTATTATTGATAAGAAGATCTTTAAAAGCCATGTCATGAAAGAAATTATTTGGTCAGATGACAACTTTGTAGAATAATTATAGTATCTTTCTTTCAGTGAACAATACTTGCTTATTATCTAAAATGTAAAATCACCATTCTCAATTATAAGAGTAAGAGAAGAAATGTACAAATGGGTCAGATTTTCAAAAAATGTACAATTGATAGATCTACACATTTAGGAAATTCTGTTAAATTTGGCAGAAAAATTATGAATACCGGGTATATCTGAGTATATTTTGGATCGCATTGATTTAAAGAATCAGTTCTGTTATGCTGAACTGTATTTTGAAGCATTTTTTGTCTTAAATGTTGGTTATTTGAGAGGATTGGTGAAGGTGAATTGTACATTTTCTGAAAATCTTACCCAAATAGCGGTGAGCCACTCCTCAGTCAATGACGAGGATGGTATTGATCACCAGCTAATATCAAATGTAAGAAAGGTTTGGGGGCTTGCAAACCTCCTGACAGACGAGGAGAAATGTCCCCTAACTTGTAATAATAAACCTTTCTCAATCTCAAACTCAATCTCAAGTATTCTGACTAACCTTACAGGAAATATTACCGGCGGCAAACAAAAGAAATCACCGGGTTTGAATCGGTGATCCAGGGCAAAGACTCCCATATTACCACAGCCGAGGAGGAGCGGAAGGTAACACTGGGTATAGCATGTTCAGCAATCACTCTCTTCATCAATGTAGTAAGTATTGCACATGTCTTGTCTTCCCTATAATAAATCTATACACTATAGATAAGTATATATTATGATATAAATTTAAGTGTGGCTAGGAGTTTAAGACCCTGCCCACACACAGCCGATTTGCTTACCGATTGCTCCCCGATTTGGGTCTCCTTATGAATCCTATGATCTCATTTCAAATCCTGTTTTTGAAATAACATAAAACAGGATTGGAAATGAAATCCTAGGATTCATCGGAAGACCCAAATTGGGGGGCAATCGGGAGGTAAAACGCCTGTGTGTGGGCAGGGTATAAGGGAGGGATTTCAGAAATGGGTCAGATTTTCAGAAAATGTACAATTGGTAGCTGTACACATTTAGTCAATTCTGCTAAATTAATCTGCAATTTGGTCAATAACAGATAAATCCGAGTATATTCGGCATTGCATTGATTCTAGCAATCTGTTTGGTTAGGTTAAACTGTATTTTGAACTTTATTTCAGTCTGAAATTCGGGTTATTTGAGAGGATTGGTGAAGTTGAATTGTACATTTTCTGAAAATCTGACCCAAATATGATCTGATTGGTTTCATCGAAAATGTAAAGTTCAATGTTTTCGTAGAAGGGAGGAGAACAAATAAATTAATTAAGTACTTCTTGACTGTAATGAGTAATTTCCATCGACTGACACATAATATTCCTTCCACAAATCCAAACCATAAAGGGCCTAGTCCACTGAGACGATTCTCATGCAATTCTCACGAAACTTAGTGGAAAAGGGTCCTCTTGGGCACAAAATCGCATGAGAATCGGCTTAGTGGATTAGGGCCTTAATGCTTCGTTCAAGATGGTGTACATTGTTATGGTGTAGACACATCATAAGGCCCTAGTCCACTAAGCCGATTCTCATACCATTTTGCGCCGCAGAGGACCATGAGGTCCGTGAGAATTGCATTAGAACCGGCTTAGTAGACAAGACCTTCATATATATTCTTTTTTGGGTTTGCAAGTTCTTTATTTTATGTGCTGGTCATTTGCGCTCTTACAATGCTAAACAAATAGAAATAAAATGATATAACAGTGTTGAATGGTCAGACTTTCAGAAAATGCATAACTGGCAGCAGTACATATTTAGTAACTTCTGCTAAATTAGGCTGGACTTTGATCAATACTAGATAGAAATTCGAGTATATTCAGCATTGCATTGATTCTAGCAATCTGTTTATTAGGTTGAACTGTATTTTGAACTTTAGTTTCGTCTAAAATCTGGGTCATTTGAGAAAAATGGTGAAGGTAAATCGTACATTTTCTGGTGAATCCACCCTAAATCATTTGACTTTTATATTTTGTTCCAAACAGGGACTTTTAAATAGCAGTGAGATCTTGAAATACAATTTCCCGTTCACATCAACCTTGATGCATTTGTCGCATTTGATCTTAAAAATTCCATATCGTCTCCAAACATTTAAACACTTTCCATCTCGTTTGATTGCATATAGCCTTTTATCATTGAGATGTTTTCTTCTCTCTCTTAATGCTTTGATAAAATCTATTTTCCTTTTCAAACTAGTCTCGTTTTGTGTATATCATTTTTGACAGCCATGATAATGAAATTCCATTTATTTTTATTTTCCCTGCTTTATCGATATTTTGCCTTGCTATTCTGCGTCAAAATTGGTCAGATCCTCAGAAAATGCACAATCTACAGTTTTGCACATCTATCAAATTCTGCTAAATTAGAGTGAAAAATGATAAATACTAGGTATATCTGAGTGTATTCTGTATTGTATTCATTCAATAAATCTGTCTGGTTATGTTGAACGGAGTTCTGAACCTGATTTCCGTCTTCAATTTTGGTTATTTGAAAGAATCGGTGATGGCCAATTGTACATTTTCTGAATTAAAACCTGACCCAAGTGTGCATGGAAACCACCAGAAAAACGAGTTAAAATGGTCGACGTTCATTATTAGGACGAATCAAATTAATCAAATTTTGTATTTGTATGTTCTACATGTATGTATATTATCTAGTCTAGATCATTTTCTAAATTCAGGGGTACTTGGAAGACCAGTACACATTACTGAAAATGCTCCTTTTTCCATCCCTTCGTATTAAACCTCTAGTCCACACTTATATTTACATTTTTAGATGTCTTATGGAAATAAAAATCTATCATTATTATTATTATTATAATGCCACTTTTTCGTGTTTACAGGTATTTACAGTTATAAAAGGATATTCAGCATTTTCCTCCACTTCTTCAGCAGTCATGGCTAGTTTGCTGGATAACGCTATGGACGTTGTCTCTAACACTATCCTTCTAATTGTCAACCTGAAGATTAGGAAATATGAACCTCATAGATATCCTCACGGTAGGTGTATTTTTCATTCAAAGATGTTTATAGATATTATGCAGGAACTCCACTATGGGAAAAACGGCCAAAAACGGCTGCGACGAATTTTTTGCGACGAAATATCTAATCAAGTTAGATATTTTGCAATTGTTGGCAACAAATAAATGTGTTGCCGACAACCTATTTTACCCCCTCATCCACTAGAATTTTTAGTCATATCAAATTTTCCGAATTTTTAGAAATGTCGGCGACGAATTTTGCCTGTTGGCGCCGTTTTTTTTACCGTTCCGCTATTACAGAGGAATTTCCCTGTGGAATAATCTACCTGAGGCTCTGGGAAATTGAAATGATATATCGATAATGTCAAGAATTGTAAAAGAAATCTATTGGACCTGCCTTATGGATGGGGATGATAATATGCTATTATAATCTATAATATTAATTCTGTAAGAGAATTGTGCAATTCTCCGCATCTCCTCCAAAACAGCTTAAGGGTTCGCTGTGGACATGCATTAGCATTGTGGAAAGCCATTCCCCTATATTTTATGAGCGATTTTTTTTTAGAAAATAAGAGTTTAAAAAGAGTTTCCATTTCAATTTATACCCATTTACCCACCTGTTTACGTCCGACTTTCCATAAGAAAGCAGTAACTGGACAACCGGAGAACGTCAATATCAAATAGGTTCAATGCTGCGTCATAAGAAAGAACGTGTTGTCATAGTAACATGCCCAGTGCCTCCAACATCAGAAACAGTGGCTCAAAGAGCCATTGTACTTCCCTTCATAATTACTCCAATAGTACCCTCTTTCTCTGCCTCTTTCCCTGTCTCCAGATATTTCTCTTAATTTTCCTGTCTCCCTCCCTGTCTCTATCTCTGACATTGTATCTGGCTCTCCCATTCTTCCCCTTATTAAACCCCTTCTCTTTTTTCAACCACATGTATACCGTATTTATTCCCTTCTTTTTTCTCCATTATCTTTTCTTTCTTCATTATCTACACATCCTCCTGTACTTCCTATATCAATCCCTCTGACCCATTGACTCATGATTGTCCCCCTCTTCCTACTTCTCACCTCCTCCTCTTCCACCATCTCTGCATGTTACACAATTTCGGTCACTCTCAGTGTGGAATTTTATGTTGGTCAGACCTGACCAGTTATAGTTCTTTGTCGGACACTGTCTGTCTCCCTCAGTCTTTTTCTCTGTCTTTCTCACTGTCCAAACCTCTGTCCCTTTCTCTTTCATAGCCTCAGTCTTAGGCGCTTTGCTAAATTAGACAGACAAATAGCCAATACTAGGTAAATTCGAGTATATTCGGCATTACATTGATTCTAGCAATCCATTGGGTTAGGTTGAACTGTATTTTGAACTATGTTTTCGTCTGAAATTTGGGTTATTTGAGAAGATTGGTGAAGGTGAATTGTACATTTTCTGAAAACCTGACCCATATCACATTGCCTCTGAATCTGTCTCTGTTGCACAACAGTGACCAAAAACAGTGGCCAGTATCTTAAAAAGGTTCAATTTGAGGCATGAACAGTATTATAGGTACTTATGGGTCAGATTTTCAGAAAATGTACAATTGGCAGCTGTACACATTTAGTAAATTCTGCTAAATTAGGCTGCAATTGGGTCAATACTGGGTAAATTCGAGTATATTTGGCACGGCATTGATTCTAGCAATCTGTTTGGTTAGGTTGAACTGTATTTTGAACTTTATTTTCGTCTGAAATTTGGGTTAGTCAAGAAGATTGGCCAAGTTGAATTGTACATTTTCTGAAAATCTGACCCTTATTCTCAGAGAGAAATTGTAAGAGGAAGATGCTGGAAGGGAGAACCAGGAGAGATAAAAGTGTGAGCCCATCTGAACCACTAGCAAATCCCGTGCATAGCACGGGTATTTGCTAGTAAGTATATTATATAAGCATAATTTAATGGTCCCTTTTTAAAAAAAAACAGGCCTCGTAATGGCTAGGCGATACCGTGGTAGGCAGCTTAGATAGAACGACTTGCATTTAATTATTATATTTCATGCTCTAAAGCATTGAGATGTTTGTATTGATTTGAGTGCGTGTTAGGATCTGAATAATTCATATGATAGGAGTGAATGATTGTTAGATATGTTTTGATTTAATAAACTCTACTGGTGTAATATTATGTAGTCGGAAAATTCAATCGTTTGGAATTAGGAAACCAAATATATGACTATTTTGAGATATTATGATATGTGAAAAGATGCCGATTCTAATGATAGTAAACAGTAGAACATCTAATAAGTATTTCTATATTTCAAATTTGATATTTCTAGTTTTGAAAAAAGAAACAGTTTGCACTATTTCTGGGTGGACATATACTAGTAAAGTAGCTAAATATACTCTATAAGATGACTTTAGAAATGGATGGATATATTTAATACAGTATCTTGACATTTGAAACATATATTTATGGTACAAAAAGTGTTAAGCACCCCAAGAATGAAAAACATTTCCACCAACCTATCATGTGAATAAATCCCTTTGAAAAATATTATTTTTGCGACTTGTGACTCAATTTCCTGGAACACATCATGAATATGTTGATGATCCCACAAGGTGCTCGCAGCTGTGGGCCAAGAGTTCATCATTAGTCAGTATAAACAAGATTCGACTCGTGTGCCATTAATTCTAAGAATTAATGGATGTTCGCCAAGTGCTGGCAAATGGCATATCTCCGTGTCTTAAGTCATCTGTTTTTTTACTTATTGTCCCTTGTTTATAAACAGTTGAAGTTTACAGTGAAATGTCTGCATTCCTTTTCGTTAACGAACCAAAATAAACGTGATGGCACTAAGCACTAGGATTTCCGTTTCATTTCATGACCGTTGGGCTTTATAGATATATCCTATTACATCTATACAATTGATGTGGATCTTCTTTGCGACATTTTCTCAGTCGGTGAGATACACCTGTGGCTATGCTTCTAAGTTGATACAAAATTTGCTATATTTTCACACACGCCGTGAGTAAAGAGCCTTCTTTATGTCTTGATTATGTTTTTCACTTTTTTCCCTTTTTTCCTCTTCCAACACCGGATCCTTATTCAACCTGTCAACAAATTTCTTTTCCCCTGAGCGGATAACATCAAGATTACATCTGCTCTTTTCTCCTCATTTGTGTTTTAGAGCTGTTTTTTTTACATTATTTTCCTTGAATTTGACTAAAAAGATCATTAATTTGGATTTGGATTTGGATTTGGAAAACATTTTTTATTGATCAAGGAACACTGTTGAAGAAGAGTCTCCAGCGGACGGGAGGTTTTCGGTTTCTTCGTTTGATTTTTACAAATGTGGTATAGGCAAGAAATAATACCAACTCAGTCATAGACTGCTAGTTGGCTTCTTATATTATATATCTAACTTTTATTTCCTAAGAAAAAGGTTTACAGTTTCTGCTATAAGCAGTTCTTCCAACCATCCCTTTGGGAATTTGCAATAGTTTACAGTTTAATAAAGAATTCTTGTTGACAATATGGCTTATATTTCGGTTTTTTGACTCTCTTAGTGGTATAAGTATCTATTCATTGGAAGGGATATGTACAAAGTATCCTCAGTTAGTGGTCCTGGGTATGACCATAAAGTGCCTTTCTGTCTCTTTTCTCTTTTCTGTCTCTCTCTCTGCCTTCTTCTCTATCTCTATTGGGTATGATCATAAACTGCCTCCCTCTCAGCTCTCCTGCCCTTGATATAACCATATTAAATCTGTTAATAAGGGCGTAAAGCAACCAATCTCACTCACTCAACTATCCTCAGTTAGTGCATCAATATCAATATAATTACAATGGGTCAATCAGATGCTAAATCAGTCATTGTTAATCATTAATGTTTCCCTAATGTAGGTAGATCTAGGATCTTTATTCAACCTGTCAACAAAATTCTTTTCCTCAGAGTGGTTAACATCAAGATTGCATCTGCTCTTTTCTCCTCATTTGTGTTTTTAGAGCTGTTTTTTTTTTTGGGGGGGGGGGGGGGGGGGGACATATTTTAATTAGGTAAACAGGCAGTTACAATCTTCACAAAAATGTTTCATAATTGTGATTTTCATCATGACCTGACCTACTCTGACTCTTATATAAGCATGGAAGTTTTTATTATCCTTTCGTTTTAATTTAATTTTAATCTTAACATAGTTATTATTGAAAATTTATAGAAAAATGTTAGAGAAATAATGAGAGATGGAGTGATGGTTACCGCTATTTTTTACCCTGTTGACCTTTAATTTGACTGAAAAGATCATTAATGTTTGCCTAATGTAGGTAAATCTAGGATGGAGCCTATAGGAGTGATGCTGTTTGCTATCGTCATGTTGATGACTGCCATGTCTATGATAATGCACTCCATGGAGCAGATCATCGGCCAGGCTACCGGCAATAAGAAGATCATCGTCAACATCAAAACATTTGATTTGGCACTCTTCCTCGCTACTGCAGGTAAATATGGCTCAGATTTGTATTCAAAGATTTGTATTCAGCAAGAACATTATGCATTTTACACTTTTCTCAGTCATGCTGTAGCTACTTATATAATGTAACAAATAAGGTATGTGGGTCAGATTTTCTGAAAATGTACAATTGGCAGCTGTACACATTCAGTAAGTTCTGCTAAATTAGGCTGCAATTTAGTCAATACTAGGTAAATCCGAGTATATTCGGCATTGCATTGATTATAGCAGTCTGTTTGGTTAGGTTGAACTATATTTTGAACTTTATTTTCGTCTGAAATTTGGGTTATTTCAGAGTATTTGTTAAAATGAATTGTACATTTTCTGAAAATCTGACCTATGTATCAGAACCCTTTTTTTTTGACAAAATGTATTCAGGTAGACAGACAGTTACAATCTTCACAAAAATAATTATATAATAATTTCCATCATGTCCTGACTTAATATGCTATTCATACAATGCAGAGAGGTATCTTTTCTAATTCAGTCAAATAGTTTTTTAGATTTTGAACTTTAACTTGTTATTGGAAATTTTGTATAAAAAGTTTTTTGATAAAATGATGATAGATGAGATGAAGATTACTGTCTAATATTACATACATTGACTTTTTTAAGCGAGTGTCATTGATATATAAGATTTAGGTTATGTCGGGTTATGTTGTGCTCTCAGTATCACATCCAAAATTAATGGATGTCATACTGAGACAACAGGTTTAAATTGACAATCAGTGGCAATTATTTGGTCGTCGGAAATAAAAAAGAAATGAGTTTCCCTGCTAAATTAAAGGACTGTAAACCAACTTTTTTTTCTTTTTTTTAAAAATATTTTATTGGCTGAAACAGTTTAACAATTGTTGTTGATATAAAGAAAGACGCATGACTGACTAGATGCAGTTATATTTCGTGCGTTGCCATGACAATGTTAACAGATTTCTACAGAAATTTATGAATATTGATTGTACTATATCGTTCAAATACATGATCCAAATTACCAGTCTTACTAATATTATAGTGACCAACACCTGATGAAGCCCAAACCAGGGCGAAAGCTTGTGAATAAACCATAGAAAATCATAATACAGGGTTTTATTCCATCCCATTAAGGAAACATCAATTATATACAACCCGGCCCCCCTAGTATAACACGATCACTTCCCACCTTCAAGATAATATTATAAGCCTTTTTCTATATTTCCAATCTCATCTATACCTTAGACCCTTTAACTAGATTATAGGAATCACCTACAGTTTTTCACGATTGCGTTCTAACATCGCCGCAATACAATCATAAATACAGTCAGATATGATAACAAGAGATCAGTTTTCAAGTCAGCAATTCATTCCTATATTAGTTGTTCAGTTGTTATCTAAGATATATCTTTATCACGTTTTGGAGGGGTAATTATGAAGTAAAATACTATCTTATCCTTATTCCCTTGTACAATAGGGGATTTACATGTGCCACTGCGCATGTCTGTTACACTGTATCCTGGGATAGATTCTGACGAAATCTGACAAACAAATATTTGGCAACATTTTTATCGAAAATTGCTAAAAATACTTTCACCAATATCATAGGTTTTATAAATGGCCTATGAAAACCAAATGCATGATGGGAAAGATGGAGGCTTGTGTGACTGAAACATGTAAAACACATGGATATTGACATTACATCATTGATAAATATTCCATGCTGAAGATAACATGTTTTCTATAGATTTTATCCTGTACCATTACACCCATAATTCCATGCGAATCAAGATTCAAAATGGCGGCTATGCAAATCCCCTATTCATGCTTAGGTTATGTCTATTGCAATAAACCTGGACTTAAGAAATTAATTTCTAAACATTTTCAATTTTAGGAGTCAAATTTATTTGCTTCCTGGTGATGATATGGTGGAAAACGCCCAGTGTTCGCGCAATAGCAATCGACCATTTCAACGACACATGGGTCAATCTCGTAGCATTTGCCATGGCTTTTATTGGTAAGTAATTCTCATAGAAATTAATATGTAAGTATGTCTATAAGACCCAAGATCTTATATCTTATAACCTGAAATGATGAAAGATATGAAAGATAATATT
Source organism: Sthenelais limicola (assembly GCA_942159475.1). Lineage (NCBI taxonomy): Eukaryota > Metazoa > Annelida > Polychaeta > Phyllodocida > Sigalionidae > Sthenelais > Sthenelais limicola. The sequence goes on from OW804099.1 coordinate 94,483,429, forward strand.
TGTGAGTTTTATATTATCTGTTTTATAACTTGTTTTATGTCTTATTATATTGTGAGAAACTAAAGTCAAATTGCCCTGAGATTCGGTATTCTAGTAGTTGGAAGAATGAAGTCAGAGATCGGTTGTAGTCATCGGGTAAAGTCCAGCAAGGAAGTGTCAGTGCATTGGCGTCCAGCTTTATTTATACTTGAACATTGTACTTAATTATTTACTAACAATGATCCTAGAAATATTCCCCCCTGCGCTGTCCCATTCTAATTGGCTAAGGGAGAATCCTTCTTCCAGGTAGATTGACCCCAGCTCCCCATCATGCTGAGGCCATGCATTGTCCACGTGATAGATGACCCTTGCCTTCCCACCTCACCTCCCTTACCCGAATCCCAAGTTTGTGGTCCCCCCCCCTTCCCTCTTGCTCCCTACCCCCCTACCCACTGATTAAATTAGCGCAGGGATCAACAATTAGATCAGACAGGTGGTGCAGTCAAAAGTGATAACATATCCCTCCCTCCCAGCCTGACTTAGGTGTGGCATACCTAGCCAAGATGGACGTCAGTGGACTAATTGGGACAATGATCCGAACCCACAAGAATGCAACTCTTTACAATATACTGTATCATATCGTGTACTTATTAGGCAGTCACTCTCATAGTATAGCAATCTTTTTTCTATAAATGTAACGACTGGAAGACCTGGATTTTATCCAGAAGCTTAGTTAACTCTTTGTCTCGTTACTCATGCTTGTAAAACATCAGACAAATAAAGTATTTTTCAATTCAATATACACAAATCAATTGTGCATCCTTTTTTTGTTTTTTTTAAAGTTGGGTTATCTGGTTCTTGAGGTAGCATCAATCAATACATATACTAAATTTCAAGACAGTGTATCAACTATATCCATGGATGCATTTCTAAAATCATTGTATAGAGTATATTAGGCTACTTTACTAGTAATTGTCTACTAACAAAATATTGCAAACCTATTTTTCAAAAATAAAAATATCAAACTTAAAATAAAGAAATACATATTAAATAAATTCAAAGAGAGTGAATTCAATCCAGAACGAAGAAAATACAGGACGTGGGGCATTTAAGTGTTTAAGTATTAAATGTTCTAATGTTTACCATCACTAGAATCTGCTTAAACTCATCTTTTCAAATATAATCAAAATTCATATTTTGCGGCTTGTCACTCATTTTCCTGAAACACATCACATATGGATCTATTTTAGTGTTCATTTATCGCGGTCGTTGCAGTCAGAACTGCCGTAGAGCAGATGCCACCTATCAGCCATACTTCTCCATTGTAAAATGTTGAAATAAAATAATATTAATCTACCAAACCATACAGACTACAAACCTGTATTATTAGTATACTGTGGAGTGCTTCCCAATGCTTGTCAAGCAATTTGTGATGTGTTTTAAGAAAATATGTCACAAGTCGCAAAAAAAGAATTTTGAGATATCATTATATTTGAAACGATGAGATCAAACTGATTCTAATGATGGTAAACATTAGCAAATCTAATAAGTACTTCTAAGTTTTACCTTTAATATTTTTTATTTTTGACAAAAAAATTAGCAATATGCCTGGTTGAGCAATTACTAGTAAACAAGCTAAATATACTCTATAAGAAGATGCCCTGTGAAATGCATGGATATATTCAATACACTGTCTTGAAATTTTTGGACCTCTATTCATGTTACAAGCAGCACTAAACACCCCAAAAATGAGAACATTCCTACAAATAGATCTTGTAAAAAAAAACGCTTTTAAAGATATCAATTTTGCGACTCGTGACATATTTGCCTGAAACACATCAGATAATTTGCCATCTGTTGAGTGCAATGGGTCATGATATTCTCCATTACATCTAGATATATCTGAGTACGAACTTTATTTCCAGGTTATAGGTACTGGGCTTATGCTGACCCTCTGGGTGCCTTGATCATAGCTCTCATGATTACCTTCAACTGGGTGCGAACATTGGCATGTAAGTTGGCTATTTCTCTTCATACAAATATAACTTCACTTAGTACCTTCAAGCAAAAGATATGTATGTATTTTGTAGTCAGATACCATCTTTTTGCAACATTCATAATCCTACATCTTCATCTCATAGCCTTATAGAAATGTAAGTCACTAAATGAGGAGGCGAAGCATAAATTAAAATACATTTTGTTTATTATTTTGGGTAAAAGGGTATGAAGATCCAGCGATGAACATTTTCATTTGTTGAATAAAATAAATGGTGAGATATATCACATAAATATCACATTGTCTGTTGAAATTGCTGGGTAATAAATAGTTGAATATTAAAAGAAATAACCCTTCGTGGAATAGTTTTTGGTGAAGTCTTTTAGTAAAAGATTTAGGGCGGAGGGTGGGCGATTTCGCTTCTGACTAGGTTGCAAGCGAGAGTCCAAGTGGCGTGTATGGCAGACTTGTAGATAGTTCAGTTATAAGTCAATGCCCTATAATGCCTCGTCATTATCAGCCTAATTGTACCATAATATAATGTAGTCAGTAGAATTCTTTTTACATTGGTCCAATAGACAAACTTCAGCCTACATACACAGGTTACACATATCTAAATATACCATACGGCGGGTGGTCTTTTTAAAAAAATAAATAAATTGTATTCACAATGTCACATTTCATGATATTCTCATTGAACCAAATCGAAACAAATCTTTATATTCATTATAATAATAGATATAGTTAAGAAGTTAAATTTATACATCGAGATAATATGATGTCAATTACGACCTACCAAACCAAATTAAGGACAATTTTTATTTTATCGAATTATTCCTAGGGATATGTACTTCGGGTGGGGGTGGGGGTATGTAATTCAGATTCCAAATATTTTCATATTTTTGTCTCCAACTATAATATCATATGGGTCACATCTTCAGCAAATGCACAATCAGCAAATCTATACATTTAGTAATTCTGCTAAATTCTAAAAAAATGGTCAATATTAGGGTATATCTGTGTTTATTTGGTATTGAGTTGATGATTCCAACAATCCGTGTGGTTATGTTGAACTGAATTTTAAACCTCATTTTTGTCTTAATTGTGGTTTATTTGAAAAGATTGGTGAAAGTGAATTGTACATTTTCTGGCGCTTTCATCCATTTGCTCATGGGTCAGACTTTCAGAAAATGTACAATTGGCCTTCACCAATCCTCTCAAATAACCCACATGTAAGACAAAAATGTGCTTCAAAATGCAGTTTAACATAACAGAACTGATCTTTTAAATCAATGCTATACCAAATATACTCAGATATACGCATTCACAATCTTGCAGCCTAATTTAGCAGAATTTATTAAATGTGTAGAGCTGCCAATTGTACATTTTCTGAAAATCTGACCCTCATATAAATCTAACTAATCTTTATTTGCCAAAACTGACAGATTTTATACCAAGCCTGATGGGAATAGCACCGAAGAACAAATGGTATCGACAACTCTTCTGGATCCTCATCCACCATTGTGATGACTTGGCTAAACCAGCCTACCTCCGCGCCAGCTCCTCGGGAGAAAGCTACTTCCTAGAAGTTGGACTTGTCATCAACGAGGGTGTGACCATGACACAAGCTGCACATCTGTTTGCTCGACTCAAGAAGGAACTCGAGTCCCGGGAAGATATTTGTATTGCTACTATTACGATAACGGATCCAAAACTAATCGAAAGACCAGTGGACGAAGGAAAAGGTGACGTGGTGATTATGACTCCAAGCGAAGTTGGATGCTATGATAATTCTGGTATTAGTATCGATTTATGAGAAGAAAAAAAAAATTCTGAGAAAAACTATACTCGTTCGGGTCCATGAGTCATAACATGGTTGTTTTGCATGCAACGATTGAGGGATTATCCACAAGATAAGAACAATAGGGGATTTTGCATTGCGCCACTGCGCATGTCTGTTAGAGTGCATCATGGGATAGATTCTGATGAAATCTATCATACAAATATGTAGCAACATTTTTATCGAAAATTGCAAGAATGTTTTCACCAATATCATAGCTTTTATAAATGATCTATGAATACCAAATGCATGATGGGAAAGAAGGGGAGTTGTGTTATGGAAACATGTATACCACATGGATATTGATATTACAGTATTGATAAATATTCCATGCTGAACATGCCATGTTTTCTATAGATTTTATACTGTACCATAGGCCCCATGATTCCATGCGAATCAAGATTCAAAATGGCGGCTATGCAACTCCCCTATTATTGTATGGTACTGTAAAGCATGTCCACGACACAGCTTATGGCTTGTATTATTGCACGTCTAGTCTGGCAAAAAGGGTTATAAATGATTGTCATTAGATTTAATTTGAGAACTCAGATAAGGAAGTCCATGACATCTTTCATTACATACAGTCTAGGCCCAAAGAGGAGAAAGTCCCTTCAAACGGAGGGAAAGCCTCTCGCCTGAAACTACAAAGTGTCATTGTAATTCCATTAATACCGCACAATGTCATTATAATACCATTAGAACGCCTGATTCTAGGCGTCCAATCACTGATATACCATTCTTATCACATCTGAGCGTTTGGGCCTAGACTGCATAGGTTATACGTGCATATCATAGATTACCTGTGATTTCTTCTTAAATTTATCAGGTTTTCCACAAAAACACAGCTTTCTGTTTTCTCAGGACAAAGTTTATTCTGTTCGAAGTTTCAAGGTAATTGGTCTTTAAGTTAAGGAAGGTATTGTATAAGATACACCGTGAGTCCAACTCAAAACATTTTGTTTGTATATATGCCCAACAACATTATAAAGGGCCTTGTCCACTAAGCAGATTCTTATGCGATTTTGCGCCGCAGAGGACTCTTCTCCATTACAATCTGTGAGAATCGGCTTAGTGGATTAGGCCCTTTGGGTCCTCACATCGGCCTTGCGCTTTTACATCAATTTATAATATCAAATCAAACAGAATCAAAGGATGAAATAAACGAAGAGAAAGAAATTTAAAATTATTATGTTGTCTACTAAAGAAATATTATAGAACTGTGTTTATGAAATATGTGATGAATTATAGGAAAATGAGTCACAAGTCGCAAAAATGATATTTTTCAATGCCATTTATTTACAAAATCTCTTAGTTGGAATGGTTTCATCTTTCGGATGTCTAGTCCTTGGCTTCACATGAATATATGTACCAAATTTTCAGACAGTGTATTAAATATCGCCATGCATTTCTAAGGTCATCTTATAAAGTATATTTAGCTTTATTACTAGTAATTGTCCACCAATGCAGAGATATTGCTAACCTTTTTTCAAAATTAAAAATATCAAATCTAAAATATAGAAATACTTATTCGATCTTATAATGTTTAGTATCATTTGAATCGGCTTGACCTCATCTTTTCAGATATTTAAAATCCGCTTTTTGCGACTTGTGACTTATTTTCCTGTGACACATCACCCATACAGGTGGATGTATGCATGAGGGTCAGCTTTTCAGAAAATGCAGTATATACAGTTCTACACATTTATCAAATTCTGCAAAATTAGAGTGAAAAATGATAAATACTATGTACATCTGAGTCTATTCTGTATTGTATTCATTCAATAAATCTGTCTGGTTATGTTGAACTGTATTTTGAACCTATTTTTCTTCTTAAATGTGGATTATTTGAGAGGATTGGTGAAAACTAATCGTACATTTTCTGGCGACTTGACCCATAAAGTCCATGGGATGAATCGGTTGTGTCTGCACTGCCTAGGGAAAAAAGTATGACACATTATATCCGTCTGATTGCGGCACCACATGTGCTACCACTTGTAGCAAGAAACAGTAGACATATACATAGGGGATAATTATTACATGAATAATACAGAGTGCCGGTATACTCCTAGGTGTTATATACAGTCTGTTCTTTTTGTAGCAGGTATCATAGGTGTTACCATATAAGCCTGGACATAAATATGTATCATAGTGTATTATAAATAGTTGGAATGTCATTGGAGAGAGAGTTCAGTTCAGTAAGAGCTATTTTTAAACAAACAATTGAAGGGTCAGATTTGCAGAAAATGCACAATCTACAGTTGTACACATCTCTCAAGTTCTGCTAAATTCGAGTGAAAAATGATAAATACTAGGTATATATCTGAGTGTATTTTGTATTGTATTCATTCAATAAAATCTGTCTGGTTATGTTGAACTGTATTTTGAACCATACTTTTGTCTTAAATGTGGGTTGTTTGAGAGGATTTGTGAAGGCCAATTGTACATTTCCTGGCGATCTGACCCTTAAGTGATTATGCTGACCTTGTGCTGGCAGGGTAACTATCTTTTAGCTTCCATTTTTGAATGTAGATAGTAATGATAAGGACGATAACATTGATGTAGCTGGGATTGTCAACCTATTTCTAGACGAACCAAGGGTCTCTTTCTGGGTGTTGTTTCATAATGAAAGAGACATGGACAGACTTATTTGGAAAATTTGCGAATCGTGTTCAAATGTTACAAAGAATGTCCCAGCCTGGCATTTCATAATGTGGGACATTCACACATTCACATGCCCATCTTCGCAGCATTCGCGGCAGGTTCCAGCCCACCCAACCATGACTGAGTAGAGGGTGGACATGGACTGGCAGTGCATGTTTGTCTTATTACGTAATAACTGTAAAAACAGACAGGGAGGGCAAGTATTTAATTATGAAACGGAATTGATCAAAATGGGATGTTTTCATACTTAATTTCTATGTCCCTGATTATGAAACTAGGCCCTACAGGGAGTCATTAACATTTTAGTTCCCGTTTGTTGGGCTGGCCGGGACAGTTATACACATACAGACCAATTGTACTAATGTTGGATTTCTGTTTCCGGCCAACTGATTACATCAACGAATATACAAAACAATTTTTACTGCCCAAAACGGCAAGATCATGGCTTTCTATTGGTTCTTTTTGCTTCAAAAACATTTCTAAATTGTTGTTAATAATAGTAACAGCCCAACAAAAAGGGACTTAAGCCATTGGATCCTTCGTTTATGGTCCTTCATTTTCTCTAAGCCTCCCAAAAACAAGCCTCAGCTTCGCCTCGGCTTGGTTTCCTGGGAGGCTTAGAGAAAACTTAGGACCATAAACTCAGGATCTAACCGGCTAGCATTGACACTGTCTCTGAAAAAACAATCTTTCCTCCATAAGGGCATTAGGATTTCTCCAGCTAATGTGGAGAACTTTCCCTTACAGATTTATTCTAAAATAAACTTTATTGAGTCCAATTTCATATATATATGAAATTCTCGCGGATCCCATTTCAAAATTCAATGGAAAACAATGTACATATATTAAAGTCTAAGTCATTCACATCATACGAAAGTGTGAATGAACAATTTTGGCTATATAGGTCTATATCGGTTGCTGGTCCAATTCAATTGTACGGGGATTATGTTTTCCTCGACAGAATTACTGATAAAACAGGTTCACACGAATAATAAACGCAATCTTTTTCTTCACTAGTATTCCTTATTGATTTTGTACAATCAGATTGGCCTTATTGGAAAATATGTATTCCTCACGAAACCCTTCGACAGTAGATGAGCAATTGTGGTGAACATATTTTGAACTAGTATGTGTATGAATATATTTATTGGTAACCAATGATATTTAAAAGGGAAACCTGGCCAATACGTTCTGAGCATGCCACCAGAATTGATTGATTAGGTATGTATTTGAGATGGTTTATAATGTGCGTTTTCAGACCAATAAAGTATCAACAAATAAGGTTTTCATTTCTTGATTAGGTGAATAAAAGTAAGGAAGGAAAAAAAGTGTTTAAATTGTCTACTTTTTCTAATGGAATCCATCACAAAAAATGTGAAATAAAAACTTTTCAAAAATTGATATATGATCATATATTCCGTGCACTATTTACATCATAAGACAATGTAGCAATTTAATATGTAATCGCCATATAAGTTATCCCTTTTGTCATTATGTAAAAAGCGTGCCACGGTAATGTGTATTTAATCAAGATTGATGACAATACACCATATAACATACATGTATAAATTTGCAATTCTCGTTTCTGTACAACAAGTATGAATTAATAATAATCATGATAATCTAGGATTGCATTATCTGATGACAGTTGGACTAGCCAGATATATCTCAGTTATCTGCTTAATCAGATACATGCGGGACGTTCCCAGTGAAGTCATATGGCTTACAATCTGTAATGGTGTGTTATGTAAGGCTGTAACAATGTGCTATCTGTTCACCCTACAGCTACTTGTTAACCCTTGCTTTACAATACGATCAGGGCTTGTACACGATGCAAATGAGTGGATACATGCCATAATATATTGTTGAATGGATCCACATGCAAATTATGACCCTTTTCTAAGAAGCATCCTGATTGGTTGACATTACACTCGCTCATGACGTCACGCCCAATCTTGATGTCATATGCCGTCTGTGCTGTCATTGATTAACCAATCAGTTATATGCTTGTCTAGCGCTTTGGTCTCAAAAATCAATATGGCGGGTCATTGGAGTGAAGTGAGGTAAATAAATAGTTTGTTCATGTGTTTTGTTTTAAAATATGAGATTGTGGTATAAAAATATGATGCAACTTGGTTAGTATCTGACAGACCATATATGAAGCCTGCGGCTTCTCGTGACATCTGTGGTTGACAGAAACCTTTACCTTTACTTATGTAGCTTTAGCCCCCATTTGTTGGGCTGGCCGGGACTGTTATACACAATTGTACTAGTGTTGGACTTCCGTTTCCGGCCAACTGTTTACATATACAAAACAATATACAAAACAATACACAAAACAATATACAAAACAATATACAAAACAATATTTACTGCTGAAAATATAGCGAGAGTTTGTTCTCAAATTCAATTCGTTTGTTACAAAATCCAAATTACAGGTACCTTACAACAACGATTATTTTTTGCATTTAGGCCTCTATTATAAAAAAACACATTATACACTTTATACAAACACATTCGCTGTCGATAGAAAAACAACTGATATATCAATTAACACCGATTATGTTATAATAATAATCATATCAGACTATCCACTGTATATTCCGGTTGATATTGTAAAATTATATGTACTGAATATTGAATCACAGAATCCAATATATTTATGACTCTCGCATAATAGCTGTAATTTTATAACCAATAAACAGGTATCTTCATTTTATCATCTTTCATCATTTTTTTTCAACTATTAAATATTTGGCTAAATTTGTTATCTAGGAATCTCCTGCTCTGTAAGAATTATCAACTAAGTCAGGGCATAACGAAAACCACAAATATAATTAACTTTTTGTGAGAGTGTAACTGTCTGTTTAATATGTAAAGTTGAAGTGATCTTCGTAAAAACAAATAACTCCCGTTGATTCCTTTATGCTAATGTTTATTAGCTAGTAGAGAAAGGCTTATCCCTACGCGTTTCGACCGTAGCATAGGTGGTCTTCATCAGGGGAATGAACAAGATAATAATAACATTGCTTATATATGGATTTGAGATTTGGCACAGTTTGACACATTTTACACTTTTGACACATTGGTGACACATATATGACTTGTTTGGCGCTTATTGCACTTAGAGAGGTTTAAGTGTTAAGTTATGGGTCGTACAGGGGGCACAGGGGGTCATAGTTATTATAATAAATATGACAGAAATGAAGTTCTATAGTTTTAAGACTTCAGGCATTATTATTTTACTCAGGCGGTTGTTGATTGCTTGTTATACATTTTTTTTATCATAAATAATATGCGATATAAACGAAAGGTTTGAATCAGAAGGATCTATGATGTCTGTTTAATACCTGAATAAAAGTGTGTCAAAAAAATAACAATCCTTTCAAGACAATGCACCCAGGCAACGTGTAGAAATAGGAAACCATTTCAAGGGTGTAAACCTGGGTTAAAGCCATCACAGCTTGCTTTCACCAGCGCGAGGTTCCACGTTCCAAGATTTATTCGCCCATCTCCTCCACTTAAGTGAGGAACGGGCAACAGTTTGCAATTAAAGGCTTGTTGCCCGGCAATGACCATCAAAAGACTGTTGTTTTCCCCAAAACAACTGCTTCTATATTGGCGTTTAGTGTTTGTGCCATACTTATAGACTTGCCCTCTCTAAAATGCAACACTAGCAGTTTATAAGTAGAGGGGTGTGACAATAATATATAACGGCATATCTACTTCCTAGTTATAGTATAACATCCAGCTGGAGTGCGAATCGTTATAATCATCTTCTCAAAACAAAACAAAAAAGGGAAAAAAGAGCAAAAAAACAGGCAACAGGTTTTTAACTTCCATGTTTCAAAGTATGCTTTATAATCAAATTTGTGGTATTATTTGAAAAATCATAGAAAATTGCCTAGTTATGCTATTGCAACATATGATACAGATTTGAAAAGGTCTTTTTGTGTACTTTATTCAATCTAATATACACAAATCTGTATTTCAAATAATAAATATGTCAGGGTGCAAAATGTGAAAAAATGGGCACAAAGCGCCCCCTGGTGGCACCTAAAGGACTGAAAAAAAATGGCACCCATGATTTCCTTAACCCTTGGACCATGACGGAACTTTCTGTGCAATGAAATCAATTTCTGCATTGAATTCCCACGGGAGTTAATTTTGCTACATTGCAAACCCTACTATATGATATATACAAATGAGTCACAAGTCAGAAAAATTGTCGGGAATGCGACACTGTAGTGTAGACCACCTTTATGAAGACCTATCCCTGTTCGCTTTCATTTAGCATTGCTAATAGGTGATACGTTACAGGAAAATGAGTCACATGTCGCAAAAAAAATAGATTTTGAGATATCATCATATTTGAAAAGATGAGATCATCCTGATTCCAATGATGGTAAACATTAGGACATCTAACAAGTATTGCTATATTTAGGTTTGATATTTTTATTTTTGAAATAAAAGATTGCAATATTTTTTGAGTGGACAATCACTAGTGAAGAAGCTAAATATACTTTTTAGGATGACCTTGGAAATGCATGGATACATTTAATACACTCTCTTTGAATTTAGTACATGTATAGGTACTACAAACAGCGTTAAGCACCCCAAAAATGAGAACATTCCCACAAAGACATTTGTGATGTGTTTCAGGAAAATGAGTCATAAGTCGCAAAAATTGGATTTTGAGGTATCATCATATCTGAAAAGATTAGAACAAGCGGATTCTAATGAGTGTAAACATTAAGGGTATCTAAGTATCTTTTCGGTTTGATATTTTGAAAAAAAAAGTTGGCAATGTTTCTGGGTGGGTAATTACCAATAAAGTAAAGGGTGGTCTCCACTGGCTGCGGTAAGCTCTGTGGTAAGCCTTGCGATGGTGCTGTGTTGGTGAGAAGTGGCGAGTTCCTGAGTACATGATTCACTGACCATGTAGGCAAAGACCTGGCCATTCCTCTCCACCTACAAAACTAGCACAAACCATCGCAAGGCTTACCGCAGAGTTTACCGCAGAGCTTAGTGCAGCCAGTGGAGACCACTCTTTACTATATACCATACAAAGGCCTTCAAAACGCATTTTGAGATACCATCATATTTGAATAGATGAGATCAAGCCGATTCCAATGATAGTAAACAGTCTAATAATCTAATAAGTATTTCTAGATTTTAAGTTTGCTATATTCGTTTTTTTTAAAAAGAAGTTTCCAATATTTCTGGGGGTCAATAGACAGCAAGGTTACTAAATGTAGTCCATATGAGGACTTTTAAAACAAAAGGATATGTTACATACATTGTCTTAAAAATTGATACATCGATTGATATAGCCATAGTGATAAACCCCCCAAAAATCAGAACATTCCAATAATGGGATCTTGTGAAAAAAACACTATAGAAAAAATGAATTTTGCGACTTATGACTCATTTTCCTGAAACACATTTTGTAAATGAAACACATTCAAAAATATCAATTTTGCGACTTGTGGCACATCACATTTATGGCCACCTTTCTCCCGAGCCACACTGCACCTGAACGGTACCCTTCCAGGAGGCACCCATGCATTGTCTGGCATGTTACAGGCACAGAGAGGATGAGTCTATTATTTGTAGGCAAGTTAATGGGTTGTCGGAAACCTCGCCTTCTAAAAGAGACAATGGGTAATGGCTTTCAGTTTAAGTACCTGGTTAATGTCCCGTGATTCAAATGGAATAAATATTAGGTGATGTGAAATAAAATGGTGGAATTGCTGTACACAGTCGACCGGTTTATAACATTATTTTGAGAGGCATCAAACAATGGAAATAGAAACTAAACTATTGCACGTTATGGGTCAGATTTTCAGAAAATGTATAATTCACCTTCACCAATCTTCTCAAATAACCCAAGTCTTAGACGAAAATACAGTTCAAAATACAGTTCACCCTAACCATACAGATTGCTAGAATCACTGCAATGCCGGATATACTCGAATTTTCCTATACTAGTATCAACCAACTTGCAGCCTAATTAGCAGAATGTACTAAATGTGTACAGCTGCCAATTGTCCATTTTCCTCAAAATCTGACCCATAATTATGTATGAATACAAATTACTGACATCATGGAAGAAGGGAGTCATTTTTCGATGGTATACAAAGATATGAAACAACATGTATATACTACATGAGGCCGTTAGCTACCTTCATCTGTCTTGTAGTGAGTGAGATTGGTTGCTTTACGCCCTCAGCTGAGAGGGAGGCAGTTTATGATCATACCCAGGAAAAAGAGATAGATAAGAAGAGAGAAAGAGAGACAGAAAAGAGACAGAAAGGCACTTTATGGTCATACCCAGGACCATATCTGTCTTGTATGTCGGTTGGTCTAACTCACTGTGCCATCACATACTTATACATGATCGGGTAAAGCAGGATTCAGATGTTTCAATTTATAAATGTTTGCTAGGTTTTAGCACTTTTTCATTCATATGTACCAGGGAGGTATAAACAATGGGAGTAGAAACGGCACACTCCTACAAGCAGCAGATGCTCGACCGGTATATGGTGTTGCCACTGCACACCAGGGGACTCTGCAGTGTTGTTGGGTTTTTTTCACAAATTTATTTATTCAGGAAATTTTTACAAGAACTATAGCACGCTCGTCCGGAGATGAATTTGCGTTGTGCCCTGATAGAATTAATTATATTTAGACATATATAGAGAGAGGGCATGAGTTATATTACAAACATTCTTATATATCATATATACATTTCATGCAACATCACAGAATAATGAAATAGAAAGATGAAATGGGTGGATGAATGAGTGGTGAGAACAGTTCCAGACTATTAGGTAATAATACAATTTGGAGGAGGTGTGAGAGTTTTGGTGATTTTTGAACACAGTTACAAGTCATACTTGCTTCACATACAGTCGGTTTGCGTACGACTTAGCATGCTTTACAAACGGAACATAGAACAGTGACTGGGTAACCCATTTTGTTGACACTAGTATTACTAGCTTTGATTGCTCTTTTCCAGCAACAGCATACTTAACTATGGGCACACTTATAAATACTTGGCGCTAATATTACTACTTAATATGTATCGGTTGAGATTAGAACCTATTTATGTAATTCGAGGGATGTGTGAGTAATTACTGATGCGAGAAATTATCTATATATTTAAATTGCTTAAATGTAACTAATGTTTGTATTGACTAATTAAATATTGTTTTCAATTGGAGATGAGACCTATCACTGTTGTGAATATCTGCCAAATAAAATTGTTTAAAAAAAAAATTAGTAGTGGCATTACTTCCATTACTTATGCTATACAGCTAGAGTTGCCATTGCCCCTCAGATACATGAGTCATGGAGGGAGGGGCAATGGTAACTCTAGCAAATCATCGTTTCCTGATATGGGTTGTTTATTTATATTGCTGGTGGGGGCACACGTGCAGCACCAAGGGATAATGTAATAGCTTTAACTCAGGACAGACATCTTTTAGTCGCTCTACAGTAATCGGGTCAGATTTTCAGAAAATGTACAATTAGCAGCTCTACACATTTAGTAAATTCTTCTAAATTTGGCTGGAAAATAAAGAATACCGGGTATATCTGAGTATATTTGGTATGGCATTGATTTAAAGTATCTGTTTTGTTATCTTAAACTGCATTTTGAAGCTCATTTATGTCTTAAATGAGAGTTATTTGAGAGGATTGGTGAAGGCGAATTGTACAATTTCAGAAAATCTGACCCATTCATTGCCTTGGCATTACCTCATCACTATCAGAATTGGAAACTTGTTTTCTCAAAAAGAACCCACTGTCATGACGACATTAATGATGAAATCCTAATGATCTAATATTGATTATGATCTCTGATGATTATTTTCAAACATGTCAGAGGTGTATAAATACTGATACACCCATGTATATACCCATGTCCCGCTTTAATTACATTCGCCATATGAGTCAGATTTTCAGAAAATGTACAATTCACCTTCACCGATTCTCTCAAATAACCCAAGTTTCAGACGAAAATAAAGTTCAAAATACAGTTCAACCTAACCAAACCGATTGCTAGAATCAATGCAATGCTGAATATACTCGAATTTATCTAGTATTGACCAAATTGTAGTAGCCTAATTTAGCAGATTTTACTTAATGTGTACAGCTGCCAATTGTACATTTTCTGAAAATCTGACCCATATATGTGATGAGGTAAAGCGGTTTTCTCGATTGAAGTTGCTACAGTGCTAACTGCCCTCTGTTTTTCCTCTGACTGCTCCCCATTGAGATAGTCGCCGCAGTGGATAGGGGATTTAACCTACCTAAATATGAGTAGATCATGCAGTCAAGAAACACACAAAGAATTTTTTGGATCAAAATCTCAAAACTCAAATGTCAAGCTGAGATCAAAGTTGAGATCCTAATCTCATTTCGTTGTAATGAAAACTTAAAATATTCAGGTGACAATGTTTCCGTGATTTATTTAACAAGAATGGCAGAAGGCAACTCCGCTTAGTCTTTAGTTTTGTAACTCCATATGGGTGAGATTTTCAGAAAATGTACAATTCGTCTTCACCAATCTCCTCTAATAACACGAATTTCAGACCAAAAGAAAGTTCAAAATACAATTCAATCTAACCAAACAGATTGCTAGAACCAATGCAATGCCGAATATACTCGAATTTACCTAGTATTGACCAAATTGTAGCCTAATTTAGCAGAATTTACGAAATGTGTACAACAGCCAATTGTACATTTTCTGAAAATCTCACCCATATGTTCAGAGATCATGAGCTTTTAAAATACTGCATATTTCCTTGTTGTCCTTTAGTAAAGTTCTATATTGCCATTGTTTATCCGTATTCTATTTCGACTCAACTTATCCATAAATATCTATTTAAGAACATCAGAGATGTTCACTGTTGCAAACCTTATAAGGTTGTTTGTTGATAGATTTATATTCGTTGAGAAAGGAGCAACATAATATAACTCCACACCCTTTTACCTGTTTACATTTGAAGTCGTATCAATGCATTTACCAAATTCCAAGAAAGTCTGTGTATCAAATATACCCTTGCATTTCTAAGCTCTTATAAAGTATATTTAGCTTCTTTACAAGTAACCATCCATCCAAAAATATTTTCTTTCAAAAATGATAATTTCAAACTATAAATATCGAAATGGGTATTATACATTCTAATGTTTACTATCATTGGAATCGCCTTGATCTCATCTTTTCTAATATGATGATATCTCAAAATCCATGTTTTGCGACTTTTGATTCATTTCCATGTGACACATAGCTAGAACCTAATGAGAATGTGGTATGAGGGCACTATTGCTCTATCCGAGATGGGTTTTTTTCGTGACCCACAAGCTGACAAGGTGAGTGAGTTATAAAAAACCAAAAACATTGAGGACAGTGCAATAGTGTCCTGAGTACCACATTCGACTTTAGGTTCTAAACTTACTCCCACTTTCCTATGTATAGATATATAGCTCTGTACTGGGGGGAGGAAGAGGGAATGGCAATTAATGTCATACCACACACATTGAACTGGTGCAAATTACCACGCTACTCCCGCCCATACAAATAGCATGTTGTACATACACAAACGTGGAGTAAATCACATTTAAGAACATCAAAGATGTTCAGTGTTGCAAACCTTATAATGTTGTTTGTTGATGGATTGTATTCAATGAGAAGGCAGCAACGGATCGTTCCACACCTTTTTACCATGCACATAATAATACATTATATTGGGAACTGTGATAATCCCATCATGAAATGCTTGTAGTATTCTCTTCCATCTCTCTAATGCCAACTAACAGTAATGATAGCTGTCATATTTATGATACAATACATTTGACTTTATTTGGGACATAAATGCAGGTGTCTGGGTATCTACGGCTATAATCTGTCCCTATCCCACCCACCACCTAGTTGGTCAGATCTCCAGAAAATGTACAATCGGCAGATCTACACATTCATTTTTGTCCTCTTTGAGAGCTGGATGAGAGCTAGTGCATATTGCGTAAGTCTGGTCCAAGGATCTCAGGTGTGGGAAATTTTGTTTTCCCTGCTTCTCCAGATGGGTCAGATTTTCAGAAAATGTACAATTGTCAGCTGTACACATTGAGTAAATTCTGCTAAATTAGGCTGCAATTTGGTCAATACTGGGTAAATTCGAGTATATTTGGCATTGCACTGATTCTAGCAATCTGTTTGGTTAGGTCGAACTGCATTTTGAACTTTATTTTCGTCTTAAATTTGGGTTCTTCTGAGAAGATAGGTGAAGTTGAATTGAACATTTTCTGAAAATCTGACCCAGATTGTTATTCAGCGATCGTGCAGGTTAGGTGTAACAAGCTTCGTCTAACTATTACATCTAAGATAAGATAAGATAAGAAAAGATAAGATAACTACTTTATTTATCGAATTGAACAGTAATATGATGAATAGGTATAATCTATAATAATATAGTATGTGTATAATCTACAGATTCAGTTAATTCTGCTGAATTAGACTAGAAAATGGTCAATAATATGTATAGATCTGAGTTTATCATACCTTTCCAGAGGTTGGTATGATATTCCCATAGGCTTAAGCACTGAGCATCATATCAAAAAACGGCGGGTAATATGGCGTCCGTATTACCTGCACCCCACCATATTACCCGCACCTACAGAAATTATAGACCCGATCGAAATTGATTTTATTTTCATTTAAACAATTCTTTAGGCAGAAAATACACATAGGCCTACTATAGGCCTACATCGACCATATATTAAGGTATTTAAAAGAAACTAATTTGTTCAGTAGTTTAACCACATGGGTCAGATTTTCAGATCATGTACACAATTGGCAACACTACACATATAGGAAATTCTCCTAAATTAGGCTGTGAAATGAAGAATATCGGGAATATCTGAGTATATTTTGTATCGCATTGATTTAAAGTATCAGTTCTGTTATGTTAAACTGCATTTTGAAGCTCATTTCTGTCTTAAATGTGGGTTATTTGACAGAATTGGTGAAGGCGAATTGTACATTTTCTGAAAATCTGACCCACATTCTGAAGGTGCCTATAACGGTGTGGCTGCCGCCAGTAGACCTTGACCTGTGCCCTCCCTCACGGTATGAAGCTGTCACGAAAAATCCTGATATAAAAAAAAGGATTCGATTTCGTCGACATTGCATTGATTCTAGCAATCTGTTTGGTGATGTTAAACTGAGTTTTGAAATTTATTTTTGTCTTAATTTTGGGTTATTTGTGAGGATTGGTGAAGGTGAATTGTACATTTTCTGGCGATTTCACCCTAGTTGATAACGCTATAATGAACCAACACATGCAACCAGCATGGCTGCTAAAATACTAGTAAAACAGGGTCATTAAGGCAAGGAGAAGTCCATTCGATTAATTGTGGATGACTTTAACAACAGGAATAAAGTGTAAGTGGATTATAGCAAACTCGGGTCCATGAAATTTTATTGTGGACAATTATGTGGAACATGGATTTGTCTGCGTGACTGTTTTTACGGTATTGTCTAGTTTTATGTGAACTGCACATCGGGAATATCACACTGTATTGTAGACCATCTTTATGAAGAGCTATCCGTGTTCACTTTTAGTACTAGTGAGTGCTTGAGTGAGATTGGTTGCTTTACGCCCTTATCAACACATTTAATATGGTTATATCAAGGACGGGAGAGCTGAGAGGGAGGCAGTTTATGATCTTACCCAGGAAATAGAGATAGAGAAGAAGGGAGAGAGACAGAGAAAAAGAGATAGAAAGGCACTTTATGGTCTTGCCCAGGAAATAAAGATAGAGAAGAAGGGAGAGAGACAGAGAAAAAGAGACAGAAAGGCACTTTATGGTCTTGCCCAGGACCATGCTTTTAGTACTAGTTAGCTATATATAGGCGATGTGTTACAGGAAAACGGGTTACAAATCGCAGAAAATAGATTTTGAGATATCATATTTAAAAAGATGAGACCGAGCCGATTCTAATGATGGTACACATTAGGACATTTAATAAGTACTTCTATATTTTTAGGTTTGATATTTGTATTCTTGAGAAAAATGTTTGCAAAATATTTGGCTGGATAATAACTAGTAAATTAGCTAAATATACTCTATAGGATGACCTTAGAAATGCATGGATATATTTTATAATACCGTCTTGGAATTTGGTACATGTATCCATGCTACTGACAGGGCTATAGGCACTCCATGAATTATAATATTTGAACAAATTTATAGATCTTGTAAAGAAATCACTTTTAAAAGGATCAATTTTGCGACTTGTGACCCCTTTTCCTGTAAAACATCATCACATTTCTCACACACAAACACAAATACACACGCCAACGTGATGGTTTGTAGCCTGGCCTATGTTATGGTCCTTCAGAGGGTAGTTACCACTGCATTCTACCACACCGAGAAACTGAAGGGTCAAGTCGCCAGAAAATGTACAAATGTACAATTCTCAAACAACCTAAATTGATATATATCATAAGAAGAAAATTAGGTTCAAGGTACAGTTTAATTGACAGATTCATTGAATGAGTACGATACAGAATACACTCAGATATACTTAGTATTCATCATTTTTCACTCTAATTTAGCAGAATTTGATAGATGTGCAGAACTGTAGATTGTGCATTTTCTGACAATCTGACCCTTAAATAGCCCTTCAGAGGGTAGTTACAAATGCATGTTCCAACACAGGGAAACTGAAGGGGCTATTTCTTAGCGTAACAGGGTTTGCCATAGCAACGTTCTTGCTTTGCACCTGTTTGTGGCTCAATTAGAGAAAACAATTTATTCATTCTCTGGGGACTCATTAGGGTAAATAAGCGCAGTGACGTAGAGGGAAGCGAAAACAACCCATTTGTTTGGAGGCTACAGTGATATGTACGTGCTGCAAGCTGATATATGTAATGTGTTACAGGAAAATAAGTCACAAGTCGCGAAATTGATATTTTCCAAAGTCATTTATTCACAAGATCCCTTTTTTGGAAGGTTTTTATCTTTTGAGTATCTAGTCCTTGAGATCGCATGAATACATGTATCAAATTTCAAGACAGTGTATTAAATATATCCATGCATTTCTAAGCTCATCTTATCTAGTATATTTAGCTACGGTACTAGTAATTAATTGTCCAGCCTGAAATATTTTTTCAAAAGTAAAAACTATCATACTTAAAATATATAAATTTATACTTGTCATTTGTACATGTATTTATGTAACGGAAAGCGTTAAACTCACCAACATTGAAACATTCCTACAAAGATATCTGTTGAATGAAACACCTCGAAAAATATCAATTTTGCAACTTGTGACTCATTTAACACATATTGTACACATTGTGATACATGATATGACTTGATTTGAAAATATTTTATTCACGAATAAAATCATCCTGCAGGATCTAATACACTTCCATACATAAAGCACGAATGTTCTCAGTATAGCCTGATTTTAACATATATATATACTCTACAAAAGTCTTGAGTAAAATAATATAGAGATACGGAAGTGTATCGTAATATTAAAAATTAAAAAAAAGAAATCATTACATCTGCTGGAAACTGTGATAAGTACACACACAATACAGATATATTTTAAAATGCCCCTACACCAACGCCGTGCTCTCACACATATACCATTGTTAATAGATGTAGGGGTCAGATTTTCAAAAAGTGTACAATTGGTACAATATGTACACATTTAATAAGTTCTGGCTGCAAATTGGCGAATTCTTTGGTAAATTCGAGTATATTCGGCATTGCATAGATTCTAGCAATCTGTTTGGTTAGGTTGAACTGTATTTTGAACTTTATTTTCGTCTTAAATTTGGGTTATTTGAGAGGATTGGTCCAGGTGAATTGTACATTTTCGGGCGATTTCACCCATATAATGCTGCTGAATTAACTGACAAGAACAACCGTGCCTTGAGAGATGTCATAATTGAAGACAAAGGCAAGACACGCGGCGTGCTGACAACAGAACATCTCATAGCAATTGTTACCCACAGATATGTTTATAGGTTTGGACTTATGTTTTGGTCCAGAGTCAGCCATGCCCATGACCATTTGTTTGATTCCATTTTGTCTGTTGTCTTGATGTAGTAGCATTTCTTGATAGGCCTTGCCAAGATTGTTATAGAATTGTGAGTTATGTTCTCGTAAAAAACAACAAATCGTTTCTTTCTGACCCTATGTATCTAGACGCACGGCGCCACGTTCATAGTCTTACCCTCTGTCTATTACTAAACTGTCATCGTATGCTTTTATCGTATTGATTGATTGTGTTCTTTATTTTGGCCCACCTAAAATCATACATAGCCTGCTAAACAGAACTATAATCTAGGCATCAACACGACCAGAAGACACTCTTTATGAGTAAACATTATATAATACATCTATAGTATACTTTCAATAATTTACAGACATTATCGAGCGCCTTTTTTTTTTTTTAAAGAAGATTACTGGGGTCACCAAGTCCTATATCAGGGGTTTATACTCGCCCCAGATTAACAACAGATTTTCAATTGTATTGCAGACAATTGAGTTATACACACATATTTTTAAAATTCGGAGTGCACAGTTTATTTTTTATACAGGGTCTAAGGTCGGACTTGAAATCTTGCGCCGATCAAAAGCTGTTTGATTTGGAGCAAGCATGGTAACCTGCTCACAGCTCCCAGGTGGTCTAGTGGTTAGGATTCGGCGCTCTC
The DNA here is from genome assembly GCA_942159475.1 of Sthenelais limicola. Taxonomy (NCBI): domain Eukaryota; kingdom Metazoa; phylum Annelida; class Polychaeta; order Phyllodocida; family Sigalionidae; genus Sthenelais; species Sthenelais limicola. The sequence goes on from OW804099.1 coordinate 94,504,643, forward strand.
ACCGCCGCGGCCGGGGTTCGATTCCCCGTCTGGGAACATATTTTGACAATTTTTCGATGCAGAACCTGTTGTTTCTATTGTTATTTTCCCTACATTTGTTTTAAGCTATTAAAGCTTCTAAGCTATTAAACAAATGGACAATTGACAATCGACGAAACAAATCTTATCGAATTTACTCAAATTATGACTTTATATATAGCCCTAGGACTGGATTTAACAATATTCTGTTTCCGTGTTATGTATAAATACTGTTATGTTATAAGAATTTCAAATGTGATTGCCGAGAGAAAACGACCGTCAGTGACTGAGTGAGCGATAATAAGAGAAGTCACCATAGGAAGGAATTCGGGCAGGTCCTCCAAATTACAAATCTGGACCTTTTAACAGTCCTGTTGTAGGGTCAGATTTTCAGAAAATGTAAAATTCGCCTTCACCAACCCTCCCAAATCACCCACGTTTAAGACAAAAGTGAGTTTCAAAATGCAGTTTAACATACCGTACTAATTTAGCAGAATTTCCTCAATGTGTACAGCTGCCAATTGTATATTTTCTGAAAATCTGACCCTGTAGCAAAAACAACTGAACAGAATCCTCCACAACTTTGGCCACATGATCTTTAGATGGGGCTGAAAGAGAACGAAACGAAAAGTAAAAAATACATCAAGATTTTGACCGACGTTAGTTGAAATTGCAGCTTCAAAAGATGGCGAGTAATTAAGATGGAATAACACAGGCCTTCTTCTCAAGACAATCAGCCCTAAGGCACTTAATTAGCCTTGGAAGAGACAGACAATACATTGTATTCAAACTCAAAAACTGTTCTGTTATAACGGAAAGTGCACAACGCAGCACATTGTGGATTGTCTTTGAAAGAGTTTAGTGGGATTGAAGATTGCCAAAGAGGGAGACATAGGAAACAATTAACCGAAGTTCCATTTGCGATTGCTGCAATGTCTGTATATACTAAATTGGACACAAGGGAGCTCTTGCTTGAGGAACATTAAAGTCGTTGTATCAAATTTCTCATCACCTAGAGTAGTGTTTGTTCCATAAGGATGCATTCTACAATCCATACATCAAGTTCTGTATGTGATGTGTTGAGGAAAAATGAGTCAGAAGTCTCAAAATGGATATATTTATATATATTAGTGTTTTTTCCACAAGATCTCTTTATTGAAATGTTCTTATTTTCAGAGGGTTTAGCAGTTATAGTCCTGTAAATCCGTGTAACAAATTTCAGGGCATTGTAATAAATGCATCATTGCGTTTTGAAGGCCTTCGTATCGAGTATATTTAGTTACTTTACTGGTTTACCCAGCCAGAAACATTGCATACTTTTTCTTTCAAAAATAAAAATATCAAACTTAAAATATAGAAATACATGTTACCCTAGTGTTTACTATCATTGGAATCACCTTGTTCTCCTCTTTTTAAATATTCTGATATCTCAAAATCTATATTTTGCGACTTATGACCTATTTCCCTAAAACGGATCACATGTTTAATCAATATAAAACTCCTACGATGAGCTTATATTAGAAATGCATGGATATTTTTAATACACCGTCTTTAAATCTGGTACATTGCTACTAAAAGCGCTAAGCACCCCCAACAATTAAAACATTCCCATAAATGTATAATGTAACTAAAATAGTTTGAAAAATATCAATTATGAGACTTAATTGTGGCTCATTTTCCTGAAACAAATCACATATTCGCAAGTTCAAAGAGGGACGGCTGTTGCGAGGTTCTGCTGTTGGGTGAGGTTTTCAAAACATGTACAATTGGCAGCTGTACACATTAGTAAATTCTGCCTAATGAAGCTACAATTTAGTCAATACTATAGGTACATTCGAGTATATTCGGCATTGCATTGATTCTAGCAATCAGTTTGGTAAGATTGAACTGTATTGTCAACTTTGTTTTTGTCTGACATTTGGGTTATTTGAGAAGATTGGCGAAGGTGCATTGTACATTTTCTAAAAATCTGACCCTGTTGCTGCTTTGAGCTGTCTCATTTGGGATTAATCAAACACAGCGTCTAGAGTAGTTCCGTAGCTGTAGATCAATTACTTCGCCTATATAATTCTAATTTATGCAAGATAAATGAGCTGGATAGAATAGAGCAGGAATACAAATGTACAAAGCTTTTTTTACGGCCGAGAATGTTCAGAGTTGAGACAAGTTAAGTTTGTGAAAGAATTGTCGACATTATTATTTTAAAAGTTTTTTATTTTCGTATGTGACATGCGATTGATGTGCCCAAACTCCCCTGGAACTTGTCAGATTCGGTTATTGTATGAAAATATTCTTGTAATTATTATTATATAGTCTTTCTCTTTGTTAGATAATTTCAAAAATAACTGTTAAAAGGCTTAAAATCGTACCACCTCTTTCACATGCCTGTGTCCAAAGTATGCTTTTTCCATTGAGTCCTATGAAATGATCATGTCGTATGAAAATAAACTCAATACAATTTATTTTAAAAAATATAACAGAAAAATGCTGAAATAACACTTCACTTCGCTTCACTTCAAGGCTGTCTGCTGCCAAACTATTATTAACAAATGATTCGGATTGGATTTTAAGAAAGATGAGAACTAATTAAAGTAAATTACATTGAAAGGGGTGATTATAGAAGTCACAGATTGCCCTGATAAAAAGTCTAATTCCCTCGGGACCATGTCTTTAAATGCCATGTCCCGTCCCAACCTGATGTTTTTATGAATATCTTCATTGTAGTCATTCCCTGAAGAAGGATCGACTAATGATCCGAAACGTTGGAATAAAAAAATACTTCACCATTACCCTCAAATAAAACTTCAAAAATACCAAATTGTTGGCCTTTTAGTTTTGGTGCCAATCGACTATAAAATAATTGTAGTATAAAGAAACGATGTTGCACAACCTGCCACGACTCTCCTTTCACCAGTTCCATCTGTTATATATGATGTGTTTTAGGAACATGAGTCATGAGTCGCAAAAATAATATTTTTCAAAGTGTTTATTTTACCAGACTCCTTTATTTGAATGTTCTGATTATTGGGCAGTTTATTACTTATAGTTATATCAATCGATGTATCAAATTTCAGGACATTGTATGTAATATATCCTTTCGTTTCAAAGGTCCTCATATATTTAATTACTTTACTGGTTATTGCCACCCCAAAATATTGCAAACTTTTTTTTCAAAGATAAAAATATCAAGATTATTAGACTGTTTACTATCATTGGAATCGTCTTGATTTCATCTTTTCAAATACAATAATATCTCAAAATCAATTTTTTGCGATTGGTGTCTCATTTTCCTGAAACACATCACATATTTGGGGCGGGAATGCATGGCAGAATGCAACCACAACGACCACAGAGGGACACAACCTCAGTGGAGTCTAGCCTTTAGTAGCGATTGTATGCGGCCACTGCATTAAGGTAGGCCAAACATTTAATAACATTGTGCCACGACACGGTAACCTGGCCGCCTGCAACACGTGGCCATCCTAATTATTTAGTTTTAGGTTTTTTATCAAGGAATGACATTAGATAGAGTTAGTAATTAACATTGTTCAGCCTAATTCACTGAATATTTGGAGCTGCCAATTGTACATTTTCTGAAGATCTGACCCATTTATCGTTCACGCATCTCCACTAGTCTGACTACTCTGTTTCTGCTCCGACGACCTTAATCTGCACCGACGTTATAATGACATGTATACATATGTATCTATCGGTGTTACAATGTACACATGCATGATAAACGTGTGAACCAGCACTCCTACCAATCACTAATCAATGATGGGATCAGTGGCCCAGATAAGATAATATATGGGTCAGATTTTCAGGAAATGTACAATTGGCAGCTGTATACATTGAGTAAATCCTGCTAAATTAGGCTGTAATTTGGCCAATACTAGGTAAATTCGAGTATATTTGGCATTGCATTGATTCTAGCAATCTGTTTGGTTAGGTTGAACTGTATTTTGAACTTTATTTTCGTCTGAAACTTGGGTTATTTGAGAAGATTGGTGAAGGTGAATTGTACATTTTCTGAAAATCTGACCCATATATATGAGTCTTTGTGTTGATTCTCCAGAATACATGCGTTGTCCACCGACTGATTACATAACAAAGGTGGATGATACAGACAGGATGGGACAAGAGGTCATCTAGTTCTCCGCAGTACCTGTCTCTGATATAGCGATATTAAAGGTGCATTCCCAACTAATTTCCGTCTTGGTCCTGGGTATGACCATGAAGTGCCTTTCTGTCTCTTTTTCTCTGTCTCTCTCTCCCTTCTTCTATATCTCTATTTCCCGGGTATGATCATAAAGTGCCTTTCTGTCTCTTTTCTCTGTCTCTTTCTCCCTTCTTCTCTATCTCTATTTCCTGGGTAAGACCATGAAGTGCCTTTCTGTCTCTTTGTCTCTGTCTCTCTCTACCTTCTTCTCTATCTCTATTTCCTGGGTATGACCATAAAGTGCCTTTCTCTATCTATGTCTCTGTCTCTCTCTCCCTTCTTCTCTATCTCTATTTCCTGGGTATGATCATAAAGTGCCTACCTCTCAGCTCTCCCGCCCTTGATATAAGTTTTCAATGTGTTGATAAGGGCGTAAAGCAACCAATCTCACTCACTCACTCACAATCACTCACTCACTAATTTCCATAATAATATGAAATTGTCTATTTAGTAGTCTATTCTTTCCTGACCCATCCAAAGGTCACCCAGATAGAGTATTAAAGGATTTTGTCCTGTTCTTCTTGGTGTAAAATGTCAGTATCTCCCAAAATAGTTATTTAGAGTACCCGCCAATATCTCACTTTTTTCAGTCAGACACACTATCACCTTCTTATAATTTGGGAATCATTTTGGAATCGAAAAGGTAAGAATAACACTGAGCAGATGGGTACACGAGGAAGCCACATATAATTGCATTATTTATCCCATTTGATCCAAATATTTTCAATCATTTTAGCTGCGGGGAATGCAGCTTTAATGGAAGTTTAAATTTTGATGCAAAAATCGTTAAATGGTTAAAAAAAATCTCATCTTATCTTTTGTGACTATCAATGTGATAATGTTCAAGGGAAATGAGTAATTGCCCACCCAGATGTAGTGCAGACGTTCCCCCGGACTCCGATTTATATTGGCAATAAATCATTATCAAATAATAAAATGAGATGACAGGATGAAAAACACTCATTGAGTGAGGCTATTTTGGGACTATAACTACCTTAGTTTGAACACCTTTGTACAACAAATAATTATAATCCATCAGAAGGTGGGACTTGTTTCAGCTACCGCATACATCCATAGTCTATATGGGTCAGATTTTCAGAAAATGTACAATTCAATTTCGCCAATCTTCTCAAATAACCCAAATTTCAGACGAAAATAAAGTTCAAAACACAGTTCAACCTAACCAAACAGATTGCTAGAATCAATGTAATGCCGAATATACTCGAATTTACCTAGTATTGACCAAATTGCAGCTTCATTTAGCAGAATTTACTAAAGGTGTACAGCTGCCAGTTGTACATTTTCTGAAAATCTGACCCACATGTTAGGTGTTTCAGAAAAATGGGTCACAAGACGCGAAAACTTGATTTTGAGATATCACCATATTTGAAAAGGTGAGATCAACCCGATTCCAATGATAGTAAACATGAAGTACATCTAAAAATATTTCTATATTTTAAGTTTGATATTTTAATTTTTGAAAAATAAGTTTGCAATATTTCTGGATGGATATTTCCTAGTAAAGAAGCTTAACATAGTTCTGTAAGATGACCTTAGAAATACTAAGATAAATCTATTATACTTTCTTGAAAGTTGATAAATGTATTTGTGCTACAAGCAGAGGTGAGCTCACGGAAAATGAACACATTCCCAGAATGGCAACCTGTGAATACCTCATTTTAAAAAAAAAATATTTACGACTTATGAATCATTTTGCAAAAACATATCACATATCAATATCAGCCATTCAAGTATTGCTTGGAACCTACTATCGCTATTCTTTTAACATGAATCTTAACCGCTAGTATTAATAGGGAATTTGCATAGCTGCCACTTGAATCATGATTCGCATGGAATTATGGGACTAATTGTACAGTCTAAAATCTATAGAAAACACATCATGTCCAGCATGGAATATTTATCAATGCCCCAATGTCAATATTCATTTGGTTTCCCGGCTTCCATAAAACAAGACCTCATCTTTCCCATCATGCATTTGGTTTGCTTAGCTCATTTATACAAACTCTAATATTAGTGAAAACATTCTTGCAATTTTTGACAAAAATGTTGCGAAATATTTGTATTTCAGATTTCAACAGAATGCATCCCATGATGCACTTTCACAAACATGCGCAGTGGCACAAGCAAATCCCCTATTATAGGGTTATATTCATATGTGATTCGTTTTATGGAAAAAAGATTCACAAGTCGCAAAATATGGATTTTGAGATATTACCATATTTGAAAAGAGGGGATCAAGCCGATTCCAATGGTAGTAAACACTAGGACACCTAATGAGTATTTTTATATTTTAAGTCTGATATATTCATTTTCGAAAAAAACATTTGCATTGTTTCTTGATGAGTAATTACCAGTAAAATAACTAAATGTACTCCATACAATGGCCGTCAAAACGCAAGGATATATTTATCACAATGTCCTGAAATTTGATACATGGATTCATATCACTATAAGTGATAAACCCTCTAATAATCAGAACATTTTAATAAAGAGATCCTGTGGAAAGAAATAATTTGAAAAATATCAGTTTTGCGACTTGTGACTCATTTTCCTGGAACACATCACATAGAGTTCACAGCACCTGGCGTATCCTAAAGTTTGATTCCAAAGACATTCATTCACATTTCAGTCATAACTTTAATGGCTTTCTGACAGACGGCTGTCAGCGCGGAGGATCTAACGCCTGAGAAAAACCTGCATTCAATTCGTATGAATATAAATTATGGTCTCGAAGTGGAATGTCTCCCAAAGTGGAATGACTGCCCAGGACAACTGTCGTTTTATTTGATGACCGAAATTGGCAAAGTACTCAAAACATAATCTCTAAGTCACATCATTTTCATTGCAAATGCTTCAAATGTGCTGTGAAGTAGGCGATATTCAAATTAATCAAGCTTTTTTCTCAAAGATCGAAGCTTCTTTAAGGGAATTGAGGATGTTTCGGCTATGAAAGGAGGCTACATCTTCGAGCGCTGATGTTAATAATAAACAAGTCATTGTTTTATAGCTTTCCGAAGATGTGGGAGATATTTGCTTCATGAATATTCTAATTTGGGGAAGAGTTTTACGAGGTAGTATTTAAACTCTGCTTCACAGGCTTTGTGCTCGCTGACTTAGGGACTGTTCATTCTTAACCACGGGGGCGGGAGAGGCGAATTTCCAGGGGGGGGGGGGGCTTTTTTTGCACAGACTCTGAAGGGGGCAGCTTTTTCACACAGGGTATAAAAGCGTACAGTGGGTCAGATTTTCAGAAAATGTCCAATTGGCAGCTGTACACCTTTAGTAAATTCTGCTAAATGAAGCTGCAATTTGGCCAACACTAGGTAAATAGGGGTCTTTTGAATTCGCCATTTGGCTTAAAATAGGTGCAGCTGAAACTAATTAAAGACAGACATGGGGGCCTATCTGAGTGAGGGCGGGGCTCTGACCAAAGCTAAGGCCCGGTCTATGTGCGGGGCCGGGTGCTGGGCCGGGTGCGGGGCCGGGTGCAGGGCAGCATGCCCGGCAAGCTGAGCATAGGTCACTTTGTTCATGGGCATGTCAGCCTGTAAGATGAACTTGATTTTAGCCATTTAAATGAACCCACTTTATTGAATTTCTCGGAGCTGACATGGTATCCAACAAGAGCTTAATTGATGTGTATAGTGTTGTCTTTTATATTCTCTAATTTGGAGGTTATATTAGATTTTTTATTGCTAAAATGGCATTTAATGTGGGGTCCTCCCTACGTCCATACACTTCCCTATGAGACAAAATGTAAACAAATGTTTCTGGTCCCAGTTCCAGTCCAAATTGACTGTGAGCCTTCATTCTGGCCTCGGTGGGTCAATGGTGAATTCTCAATTCGGACCAAGTCTATTCGAGTATATTTTGGCATTGCATTGATTCTAGCAATTTATTTGGTTAGATTAAACTGTATTTTGAACTTTATTTTAGTCTGAAATTCAGGTTATTTGAGTAGATTGGGTGAAGGTGAATTGTACATTTCTGAAAATCTGACCTGTGTGTGTGTGTGTGGGGGGGGGGGGGGGGGGGGGGGGGGGGGGGGGGGGGGGGGGGGGGGGGGGGGGGGGGTTCTCCATTTTGCATACAATCAGAACTACAATGATGTAACGGAGGGTCAGGACATTTTGCACAAACTTTCAAGAGGGGAGGGAGGGGGGGGGGGGGCATTTTGCACAAGACTTTAAGGGGGGGGAGGGTCATACATCTTTTTTCTTTAAACAAAATCAGAACTACAATGATGTCATTTGGATATCATTTGCATCCTATTTTGCACAAACTTACAAGGGGGGAGCAAGACATTTTGCACAAGACTTTGAAGTGGGGGGGGGCATACAATTTTGCACGAGAATCTTATGAAAATGTGGGAATGAATTCGTCATCATACTCTTCTCATATGTAACTATTCATCCCATCTAGAGTTGAAATTCTGTTAGTATTAAGCCCCATTAAGGGAATTTTACTTGTAACAATCACTTCAAGAAAAAGTCGGCAGTCAGTGGAAGACCTGACATGTCCAAATGTCAGAATTGTCCGACCTGTTGTATTTACGATCATACAATAAAGAATTTCTGAATTGAATTGAATTGAATTGAATCTTTTGCAAATTCTCTCCTCCCCCACAGTGGTTAATTATAAACAGTCCCTTACCGGGATTAAAGATGACAACTAGACTCAGGGGAGATGGGGGATCCTCTCAGATCAGCTACAGGCCAACAACACCTGCAAGAGTGGAGGATTTACCACAGTGTCTGCTCCAAGGCAAAACATGCTATGGGGGATATTGTCTTCTTGGCTGGGAGATATTTCTAATTATACCACCTTTTTCATGAAACTTGAGATCGCTATCTAACGTTAGATTCGTGAAAACAGAATACAGCGATCAAAAGGACACTGGGTTTGGATCATCAGAAAATGTACAGTTAGCAGCTCTACACATTTAGTTAGTTCTGCTAAAATAGGCTGAAAATTATGAATACGTACCGGGTATATCTGAGTATATTTAGTATTGCATTGATTTGAAGTATCAGTTCTGTCATGTTAAACTGTATTTTGAAGCCCATTTTTGTCTTAAATATGGGTTATTTGAGAGGATTGATGAGGTTGAATTGTACATTTTCTGAAATGAGCGTCATGAAATGAGCGTCATTGATTGGCGCAACTAAATTTACGCAACCAATCAAAATAACGTTGTAGATTGGTTGCATTCGAAAAACGGATTCCGCTAGTGCAATCCAGGCATGTTTATGCCATGGGCTAATCTGGCCATGTTTTTGTAAATACGCACAGCTATCATGGCATAAATCCCCTGAGCCCACGTCATAATTTGTTTCATTATATGGGTCAGATTTTCAGAAAATGTACAATTCACCTTCACCAATTTTCTCAAAAAGCCCAGATTTCATACGAAAATAAAGTTCAAAACACAGTTCAACCTAGCCAAACAGATTGCTAGAATCAATGCAATGCCAAATATACTCGAATTTACCTAGTATTGACCAAATTGCAGCTTAATTTAGCAGAATCTACTAAATGTATACAGCTGACAATTGTACATTCTCGGAAAATCTGACCCATATACGATCTCCTGGATTTCATACTTGATCATTCCTATTTTTTACTTTGCTATATAAATATCCTGCATAATAATACAAATTTATATACAACAAAATACGGCACAATCCTCTTATATTCATTCGTTACCTCAGTGTTGTTACACCTACAAATGCACCAAATTTCAATTTTTGATATTTATTTCGAATTTGCTCTATAAAAAACCTGACTAATAATAACAAACAAAAGAAACAATATATTGTTTGAGAAATGTTGGTGTCGTACTTTGACGTGTCACACAGTACTGAAAGTAGACATTCCCCATCGCTGAAATCGCCAGAAAATGTACAATTGGCCTTCACCAATCCTCTCAAATAATCCAAATTCAAGACGAAAAGCAGGTTCAAAATTCAGTTCAACATAACTGAACAAATAGTTTGAATCAAGGCAATATCAAATATACTCAGATATACCTAGTATTGACCATTTTACAGCCTAATTATGCAGAATTTACTAAAGGTGTAGATATGCTGATTGTACATTTTCTGAAAAATCTTCTTAAAAGAAGAAACAAATTATTCATTTTGAGTTTGGTATAGGAAATTATCATTATTAAATGGAAGAAAGGCTCATCATCTTATGGAAAGCAATCAAAATGAATCGTGTCTAGTATCACGCATTTTCTGAAGCAAGAAAACTAATTGTCCTTCATATAAATAAAATATGTGATCCGCTTTAGGAAAATGAGTCATAAGTCGCAAAATAGGGATTTTGAGATATCACCATATTTGAAAAGAGGAGATCAAGCAGATTCCAATGATAGTAAACACTAGGACACCTAATAAGTATAATTTCTATATTTTAAGTTTGATATCTTTTTTCTGGATGGGTAATTACCAGTTAAGTAACTAGATATACTTCATACAAAGGAAGAAATGTACAACTATTTGAAATCTATATGATTATTAATGGTTAATATGAAAGAGCGCGGCGTCGACACACTGTATACATGTATTTTAATCATCCTGCAACTTTGCATCACCTTATGTAATAGGAGTATGGAGACTGTTCTTATTTTTCGAGGTATTTGATTTATGTATATATATGTTTAAAAACTAGCTTAATTTACCAATCTTTCTATGTTCGATAGAGTCATAAAGCTTATAATAGTATTATCTAAAACATCTGTAACTTAACTCTCATTTGCTGTATTATGTAAAAAATTTTCTAATAATTCAGGCTCCCCTGAGAATATTTGTGCTTCTTGTATGAAAATGTCGAAGTCCCTGAATAAAATATTTTTAAATCTAAATCTAAATCAAAACACAAGGATATATTTAAGACGATGTCCCGAAATTTGTTACATGGATTCATATGACTATGAGTGCTAAACCCTCTAAGAATCAGAAATTTCAATAAAGAGATCTTGTGAAAAAATACTTTAAGAAATATGAATTTTGCGACTTGTGACTCTGTAACACATATTGATTATGGATAAACTTACCTTGGTGGATGAGTGCGATTTTCATTAGCCGTATAACAGTTCCCCTGCTATGGTAATCAATCCCCTGTGAGGGCAATATGTGATGTGTCACAGGAAAATGAGTCATCAGTCGGAAAACATGGATTTTGAGATATCAGCATATATGATGTGTTACAGGAAAATGAGTCACACGTCGCAAAAGTGATATTTTTCAAAGTAGTTTTTTCACAAAATCTCTTTATTGAAATGTTCTAATTCTTAGAGGGTTTGCTCTTATAGTCATATGAATCCATGTAACAAATTTCAGCATATTGTATAAAATATATCCTTGCGTTTTGAAGGCCTTTGTATGGAGTATATTTACTTACTTGACCCAGCTAGAAACACTGAAAATTAAAAGATCAAACTTAAAATATAGAAACACTCATTAGGTGTCCTAGCGTTTACTATCATTGGAATCAGCTGGATCTCATCTTTTCAAATATAATATATAATTTAATATAATATATACTAATATATGATGACCTAGTTTTGTGTACACTGTGCACATGCATGCTCTTTCATCTTCTGCAGTTCTGGCTTTTCTTCAGGGCTATGTTTTTGAAGCGAATCAAGCTAAAGAAATAATTATTTAACCATTCATTTCTTAAAATTGCTGTAGATCATGTTAATCTAACATAAGTGTTGTGTGTGGGGTGAAATAAACACAGAACAACCCTTGGATTCTTGGCATCGTGAGTACTCACCCATGACTGTCGCGGGGCTACCGCCCCTTGACCATCATCGGTGAATATTCACTCCCGCCTCGAATCCCAGATAGCTGTGTCTATATGGGTCAGATTTTCAGAAAATGAACAATTGGCAGCTGTACACATTTAGGAAATTCTGCTAAACTAGGCTGCAATTTGGTCAATACTTGGTAAATTCGAGTATATTTGGCATTGCATTGATTCTAGCGATCTGTTTGGTTTAGGTTGAACTGTATTTTGGACTTTATTTTCGTCTGAAATTCGGGTTATTTGAGAAGATTAATGAAGTTGAATTGTACATTTCCTGAAAATCTGACCCATATACTCTATCCAGGATGACCATGGAAATGCATGGATATAGTTAATGCACTGTCTGGAAATTTGGTTCATGTATTTATGTGAAGCCAAGGAGTAGACATCCGAAAGATGAAACCATTCCAACAAAGAGATGTCGTAAATAAATGGCGTTGAAAAATATCATTTTTGCGACTTGTGACTCATTTTCCTGGAACACATCACATATTGATTGTGGCTAACCTTACCTTGGTTGATGTGTGGGTTTTTCATCATCCGTACACACAGATCTCATCCTACCTAATCCACGTTAGAGCAATATATCTTACCCGCATTTTTTGCAATAATAAATCACGACCTCTTCTTCAGTTAAGGCTGTACTCTATTAGCTATACTGTTGGTCAAAAACTGAATATTTTCTTGTTTTATTACTTTACAACCCACCTAAATGTCATTTGACCAAAACGAATTTGTACAGTTCTTTTTGCTAAAGGGCTTATAAAACGTCCTCGTTTCTATTTGGAGAACCCACCCCAATCCTTTCATGCGATGAATATCTCTCACTGGTGGCATTTTCTCTCAGTGATTAGGATTAGAATTCTTGTAATAACGTATATCATGCAACAGCAGAATATTGATGCATCCAGTCGTATAAGTCATAAGATGAGTGAATTTGGTATGATTTTATTTTGGCGCAATAGTTGAGAAAGCAGTCACTATCACTGAGATTAACAGTGGTATATGGGTCAGATTTTCAGAAAATGTACAATTGGCAGCTGTACACATTTAGTAGATTCTGCTAAAATAAGCTGCAATTTGGTCAACACTAGGTAAATTCGAGTATATTATGCATTGTATTGATTCTAGCAATCTGTTTGGTTAGGTTGAACAGTATTTTGAACTTTATTTTCGTCTAAAATTTGGGTTATTTGCGAAGATTGGCGAAGTTGAATTGTACATTTTCCGAAAACTTGACCCATATGTGTGTTAGAGCACGGCGCTGGGGGAGGTTCATTTAACAAATATAACTACAATGTGTGTGTGTTTAACCACAAAATCTGTAGATGTAATACGATTTCATAATATTATTACCTCTCTTCTTTATTATCTTCATTCTTTCCTTCTGGGAATTTCTGTAAATTCATGTGACCAAAATCAGGCTCTACTGAGAACATCTTTACGAAATGTATGGAAATGTATACGAACCTGAAAAAAATATTTTTCAAATGAAATCAAATCAGTTTTCAGTGAGTGAGATTGGTTGCTTTACGCCCTTATCAACACATTTAATATGGTTATATCAAGGGCGGGAGAGCTGAGAGGGAGGCAGTTTATGGTCATACCCAGGAAATAGAGATAGAGAAGAAGGGAGAGCGAGACAGAGAAAAGAGACACAAAGGCAATTTAAAGTCGTACCCAGGACCATTCAGTTGTCAGTGTCTGAGTACTATCACACTATGGCACAAACGCAAAACACATGATTTTGTTAACATTTATTCTCAAACAAAATCCCTCCATCCTCCCCCATAATGGTAACAATAATCCATGGTAAATACATTGCTACAATCTCTTTCCCCAAAAATATGAACAATATTTGCATAAGTAAATCACTACTAAACTTGATTTAATCTCTCATTAATAACAAAACGACAGCTAGGAGTTTCTATGTACAGCAGTTCATTCTACATGTTTACACGGTTGACAATATATGGATGAAGTCGCCAGAAAATGTACAATTCAACTTGGCCAATCTACTCAAATAACCCAAATTTCAGACGAAAATAAAGTTCAAAATACAGTTCAACCTAACCAAATTGATTTATAGAATCAATGCAATGCCGAATATATTCGAATTTATCTAGTATTGACAACATTGTAGCAGAATTTAGTAGAATTTACCAAATGTGTATAGCTGACAATTGTACATTTTCTGAAAATCTGACCCATTATATCTCCTAGAATAGATACAAAAAATAGATAACGGAGAGTTTATCATATAATTATATACATATATCCTTCCCAAATGTAATGAGTTACAGGAAAGTGAGTCACAAGACGCCAAAAATGGATTTTGAGATATAATCATATTTCAAAAGATGAGATCAAGCCGATTCTAATGATAGTAAACATTAGGACATTTAATAAGTATTTCTATATTGCAAGTTTTATCTTTCTATTTCTGTAAAAAAGGTGGAGTACTGGGTCTATGATTTATTGTAATGTAGCTAGATATACTCTATAAGATGACTTTAGAAATGCAAGGATATATTTATTACACTGTCTTGAAACATGTACATGTATGTATTCATGCTACTAGCAGTGCTAAGCACCCCAAAGACAGGAATATTCCAACAAAAATATCCAATAAATAAATCACTTATCCACAAAATCCATTTTGCAACTTGTGACTCATTTCCGTGAAACACATCACATATTGTTATTTTGCTCTTGCGTGTTTGTACAATCGCTTTGCACTGTATCACTAGTACTGTTGAATGAATCTCCAACAACTCTGTAATAATTTATTTACACTTCAGTGTATCGGGAATATAACACATTTTCCTTACATATATGTACATTCAGGAGAGTGGGTCGGATTGTCAGAAAATGTACAATTGGCCTTCACCAATCCTCTCAAATAACCCAAATTTAAGACGCAAATGAAGTTCAAAATACAGTTCAACATAACCAGACAGATTTATTGAATGAATATAATACAGAATACATTCAGATGTACCTAGTATTTATCCATTTTCACTCTCATTTCGCACAATTTCATACATGTGTAGATCTGTGGATTGTGCATTTTCTGAGGATCTGACCCATATACAGGAGAATGTAACAATGCATCTGTCAATTAATACCTTAATAAATAGAATAATTAATAGCTGATTTATTTAGTTATGGTTTATTTGTTATGAGTATTCGTTATAAACATTCTTTCAATCCTTATTAAGCCATCAACAGCTTTGACTGAGATTATGTTATAGTCTTAACGTCAAATGCTGAATAAAGATCTTTAAATATAAAATACAAATATATATACTATATCTGAAGCAACTTTCATTTGTATTCTTTGTAATACATTGTGCTAGTAGGGTTAATTCGTTCCCCTGTGCAACTTTTCTTGCAGTTCACTTCAGAATTTGTCATTTTTTGTAAATATTATGAACTCGAACATTGGAAATCCATCCCTTTTGACATTAAAATGTATCTTTGATGAAAGTTAAGGTTGAACAGTTGAACACGTTGTGAGAATCCGCAGAAAAAAATGAAGTTTCGGTGACAACCAAGTTTCTTCGCCTGTCCATGTGTAAGATTGACCTTTTGCATGAAGATATGTGATGTTTTACAGGAAAATAAATCACAAGTCGCAAAAATGAGATTTTCAAAAGTGATTTATTCACAAGATCTCTTTGTTGAAATGTTTTCCCTTTTAGGTGGTGTAGCGCTCTAATGCGTTCCAAGTACCAAATTTTAGGACATTGTACTAAATATATTATTGTGTTTCGAAGGTCATACTAAGGAGTATATTTTAGTCACCTCACTGGTAATTGCCCACAAAGAAATATTACAAACTTCTTGTTCAAAAGTAACAATATTCATTCTAAATTATTGGAATATTTAATGGTTGTCCTAATGTTTACTATCATTGGACTCGGCTTGATCTCATCTTTTCAAATATGATGATATCTCAAAATCCATTTTTTGGCTACTTGTGTCTCATTATCCTGTAACACGTCACATATTATTTTTCATTTCATTAAACTATTTATAACATGTTGAGCAAAGAACAGGTACCAAATAAATATAAATAAACAAGTACAGGAATAACAAGTTCAGGAATAACCTATATTGAAATTAATTCCATTTGTTTAGTGTAAAAGAGCTAAATATTCCAATTCGCGCGACATTGGATGAGTCTATATCAAGAAATTGTCGTCGACAGCTGCAATATAATTATAGAACCATTGAGTGATTGAATTCCATCCAGTCTCAGACAATTTAATAACGGTTTGAGCTCAGACATTACCAGCTGTTACTTTTTCCGATGGAGTTCTGCCAAATCGTACCTCAATATTAATAACAATTTCTATATGGGTCAAGTTTTCAGAAAATGTACAATTCACTTTCACCAACCTCTCAAATAACCCAAAATTCAGACGAGAATAAAGTTCAAAATACAGTTCAACCTAAGCAAATACATTGCTAGAATCAATGCAATGCCGAATATACTCCAATTTACCTAGTATTGGCCAAATTGCAGCCTAATTTAGCAAAATTTACTAAATGTGTAGACCTGCCAAATGTACATTTTCTGAAAACCTGACCCATATATGCATGGACAAATAACAACTTAAATCAGTTTTTGGTAATTGATTATACAGAAATATCACCTTCTCTATAGTCTCCCAGATATTGATGTGTCAGCATTTCTCCCCACGTCCTTTAAAGATGCATTCTCAGCTATAGTTTTCGTCCAAAAATGAATTGTCTATTTTGTTGTCTAATCATCCCAGATCCAACCAAAGGTCACCCAGATAGAGTATTAAAGGATTTTGACTTGTTCTTCTGGGTGTAAAATTTCATTATCTCACAAACTAATTATTTAGAGGACCCGCCGAAATCTCACTTTTTTCGGTCTGCCTCTCTATCATCATCCTAAACTTTAGAAATCGTTTTCCAATAAAAACATGTAAGAACAAGACTGGCTAGATTGGTATATGAGTCATATTTTCAGAAAATGTACAATTAGCAGCTCTACACATTTAGGAACCTCTGCTAAATTAGGCTGAAAACTGAAGAATACTGGGTATATCTGAGTATATTTGGTATCGAGTTGATTTAAAGTATCAATTCTGTTATGTTAAACTGCATTTTGAAGCTCATTTTTGTCTTAAATTTATTTTTGGGTTATTTGAGAGGATTGGTGAAGGCGAATTGTACATTTTCTGAAAATCTGACCCATATGACGAAGCCAACTATTTGCACTATTAATCCCATTAAACCCAAATTGCCAATGTAAATCAGCACAAACCAAACTCATAAAAATATTCTAGAAGAAGCCATGCATTCATGACAAACTCAGGAAATTCGAGTAAATATACATTTGTCTTCATTTCATTTATAATTTGAATCGTTCATTCTATAATACTCAGGATAAGCTGGGAGTGCATCTTTAAACACCTCCTCTCCCTTTCCCTCCACTCCACCCATCCCGCTTTGCACATCTTCATACTTATAAGAATATGGTTCTTTAGTGATGATGTAAAAAGGAGAGGAGGAGGAGGAGGAGACAAAGAGGGATGGTATAGTGGCACACAATATGGTTAGTCGGCGAGAGTAACTCAGAGCAAATTAGGAGCAATTAGTCTAATGAGAGAGGTGCTCGTTATTGGTAGCAGATGGTTTGTGAGCAGAACGCCAGCTCAGCCTATTCTCTTGTGGGCCCCTTGGCTGGTGGTCGCTCT
Source organism: Sthenelais limicola (assembly GCA_942159475.1). Taxonomy (NCBI): domain Eukaryota; kingdom Metazoa; phylum Annelida; class Polychaeta; order Phyllodocida; family Sigalionidae; genus Sthenelais; species Sthenelais limicola. The sequence goes on from OW804099.1 coordinate 94,522,454, forward strand.
GATACCTCGGATGGTTATATTATATTATATAGACTAGCATAATAAGAAAATAACCGTCTCTCTATGCAATAGTCCATACGGGTCAGATCTCCAGAAAATGCACGATTGGCAGATCAACACATTGAGTAAATTCTGGTAAATTATACTAAAAAATGGTCAATATTAAAGGTATATCTGGGTGTATTTGATATTGGCTTGATTTTAACAATCTGTTTGTTTATGTTGAACTGAGTTTTGAACCTCATTTGTGTCTTAGTTGTGGGTTATTTGAGAAGATTGGTGAAGGTGAATTGTACATTTTCTGGCGATTTCACCCATGATATAGAACAGCATAATAACCCTATGCCTATGCAATAGTCCATAGACACCCTGGCAGCACATCAGGCTGGTAGCCTTACTCATGAATATAGTGGCAGCCATTGGACCTCATTTTATCCCGTCTATAATACCTGGGTGTCAACCATGCTACCCCGTCATTTCATCATCATCATAATCAAGCACAATAGGGGAGTTGCATAGCCGCCATTTTGGATCTTTATTCGCATGGAATTATGGGACTAATGGTACAGTGTAAAATCTATAGAAAACATGTCATGTTGAGCACTAGATATTTCTCGCTGTCGTGTTCTGTATGGGGTATTTATTGGTGTTCTAATGTCAATATCCATGTGTTATACATGTTTCCATAACACAAGCCTCCATCTTTCCCATCATGCATTTGGTTTTCGTAGCTTATTTATACAAACTCTGATATTGGTGAAAACATTCTTGCAATTTTCGATAAAAATCTTGCCAAATATTTGTATGTCAGATCTGAACTGAATCCATCCCAGCATGCACTGTAACAGACATGCGCAGTGGCACATGCAAATCCCCTATTCTTCTGGCTCAGGCGATGAGCAGATCTATGCATATGGGATAAATTATATTCACTCGGCCCCATTTCTCACCACACGTACTCTGTCTTTCCTCGATAATTATTTCTTGCTCCTTTCTCTCCTCCTGCTCTGATGCTATAAATTGACAATGGAGTATTATTTTACCGTCACACACATCATATTAAAACCATTCATTATTTGTACACTCTAGGTCCAAACCCTCAGATCAGATGAGAATGGTATGTCAGCCTACCTCGCTAATTGGTTTCTTGTCCTAGAACTCGGCATTTTAATGGGAATATGATGACATTTTGCGGTGGTCTTAATGGAATCATAATGACTCTTTGTGGTTTGAGGCGAGAGACTTTCCCTTTGTTTGAAGGGACTCTCTCAAGTTTGGGCCTAGACTGTGTAGAGAAGCAATCACCGATAGTCCATGAAGTCAGTAACGTTTCTGAAGTCTGTAGTTGGCACCGTGGGAGGAATATTTTCTACTTCTGTCACGATGAGAGCGAATTTGAACAAGACGATGACGTAGGAGAGGATAAGTCCAAACACCTGCAATTTAAAAAAATACAATAGGTCATTGAATGGAATTGCATTAAAACCATGTTTATTTAAGATATACATATGGGTCAGATTTTTAGAAAATGTACAATTTGCCTTCACCAATCCTCTCAAATAACCCGAATTTCAGACAAAAATAAGGTTAAAAATACAGTTCAACCTAACCAAACAGATTGCTAGAATCAATGCAATGCTGAATATACTGGAATTTACCTAGTATTGACCACATTGTGCCCTAATTTAGCAGAATTTACTAAATGTGTACAGCTGCCAATTGTACATTTTCTGAAAATCTGACTCACATATATAAAAGGGTTGAAAAATGAGTCTACAGGCTTCTGGAATAAAACCAGCTCTTCCAGCCGTTACCTCTATAGAGAAAAGAGGCTTTGCTAAGGAGAAAACTAAACATTAAACATATAATGACATAATGACATTACGTGAACTCAAGTCCTGCATGTAGAGTGCAGTACATTACAGTACTTGGACAGTGTTTGGAAAATCACACAGTACGATGTAAGCTATGCAGGTTAACTAACGAGTTGGTTGAAGGAGCGTGAATATTGCACGAGTTGTGAAGCAACGAATGCAATATTCTAAACGACTGAAACCAACGAGTTAGTTAATATATTTATTATACATGATTTAATCATGAAAATTGAAACAAATTGAGTCATGAATTTAAATTCTACCGGTAATCATAGTTCAAAAACACATTGGTTACCATGACAATCCCATATTAACCTCATCTTTTAAAGTATCTTCTGGTCAATATTGCTTTTATCCTTAGACAACACTAACACTCCACAACACGTCCGAGTGGCACAGTGAAGTCAATTGTAAAGTATAACTTATCATCTATCTCAAACAGAGACTATACATAATTCGTCAAAAAAGAAATGACATATAGTAACTGACTGTATATAATGTAAATAGGCATTCTACCAGACAATATAGCAACATGGTTAAATATGTAAATAGATATTTGAAAGGCTTGGCCCGACAGAACTAACCCCGAAAAGGGGAGTCGGTAACCAAGTTGAAATAAAATCTTTTAAAAAAAATATATAAATATAAATCACTAGTGAAATACGCACTATGCCTAAATCACTCTAGATACGTTGTTTTCAGTGCAATGCGTTTATAATAAATAATATAATCATTACCGAATATTTGTTATCGACACATGAAACGTATCACAAAATGTGAAATTGTTGTCAATAAAATATGTTGTATAGAAATAGGAATCACAAAAAGAGGCATGCATGTCACAGCAGGGAATGTTTAGTTCAGATTTCTGGATAAACTGTATTTCCTACGACTCCACCAGGTAATACATCTTCCCTAAATCATAAAATCTGATTTTGTGGCCATGTATGAGATGGACCATAGCTCTCTACCTTTAAGAGGAAGCATAAGAACATACGAACATACGGAAGGGAAGGGCAAGTATGGGTCAGACTTTCAGAAAATGTACAATTGTCAGCAGTACACATTTAGTAAATTCTGCCAAATTAGGCTGCAATTCGGCCAATACTTGGTAAATTTCCATATATTTGGCATTGCCTTGATTCTAGCAAGCTGTTTGGTTAGGTTGAACTGTATTCTGAACTTTATTTTCGTCTGAAATTTGGGTTATTTGAGAAGATTGGTGAAGGTGAACTGTACATTTTCTGAAAACTTGACCCAAGTATACCGTTCCTAATGATACTCATGTTTCAGAATTTCTAAACTTAAACAGGAAAATATCACACATCACCATAATTCATATCTTCATATCTCTATCTCATTATCCGTATGGTGAGTTTATATCTATGTATATCGTAATACTTTTCTTGTACCTTTATTAAATCCTCCACTTCATTGTAATTTTCTAATGGATATTTAATTTCATCATTTGATTAGCGTGCTATAATTGTTAAATTCAAAAAAAAAAAAATGTGTACAAAAACATGATAAAGAGTAATTTCCAAACAAATGAATTATTATACTCATTCCATTTAAGGTGACAAAACGTTGGTGTCTTTTAAACTACCAAAGCCTAAAGTAAACATATATTATCGACAATATAAGCTTAGATGAAAAAAAGCCTCAATTAAATTAATCCATGCAGACAGGCTATTCAATACACACGTACTGAGATCTAAGGAATACAAGGAGAGATGCATTCAAAGCCAGGTGACCAAGGTCTAGAATATTGATAGTATTTCCGTCTTCCTTAAGACCGAGGGCGGAATAGGTATATAGACACTGAGCCTATCTGATCAATAATTTGGTGGCGGATCCTATATCATATATACTACACATTCCTCCTCCTACGGTTTCTTCCCTCCCTCCTCCAAGACCGTCTAGTAGGGTCTGATTTTCAGAAGATGTACAATTTTCAGCTGTACACGTTTAGTAAATTCTGCTGAATTAAGCTGCAATTTGGTCAATACTAGGTAAATTCGAGTATATTCGGCGTTGCATTGATTCTAGCAATCTGTTTGGTTAGGTTGAACTGTGTTTTGAACTTTATTTTTCGTCTGAAATTTGGGTTATTTGAGAGGATTGGTGAAGGTGAATTGTACATTTTCTGGCGACTTCACCCAGTAGGTACACATAAGGGAATTCCAATGGTGGTAATCATAAAGGACATTTAATAAATGTTTCTATATTTTATGTTTGATATGTTTATGTTTGAAAACAAGTTTGCTTAATTTCTGGGTGGAGAATTACCAGGAAAATAACTAAATATACTCCATGATCTTCAAAACGCAAGGATATATTTAACACCGGATTGATTATAGCAATAATATCCAAGGTTTTGGATGGTCTGGGTGGTCTATAGCCTGGTGGACAATTCCAGGGGCGTTAGCCCCGAGAATTTCCACCAGGCAATAGACCACCCAGACCATCCAAAACCTTGGGTATTAGTGCTTTTAGACCAGATTTGGTCAGATTCGACTGTTATTTACCACTTACTGACTTTTATTTATCAGTTCTTTTGACATCTATAACCCCGATTTCTTACCGGAAGTTGCCGGAAGTGATTGCCGTGGTCTGTTGTGAAAAAATACACCCCAGAATCTGACCAAACTGGGTCTAAATGACCCTAAGCCCCTAAACAAGAAATATTGGTGTGGACCAAGGAAAGAACGGTTTCCCCCGATAGAGCCCCCCTTCCTCCAGATTTATTCCAAGTTCTGACCTCTGAATGGCCATAAATAGGGTTGTATTATTCCATATATGGTGGCCAGAAACTTCGGGACATTGCTGGGGCGATGGAGGAAGAAGATATTAATTTTAGGCTATTTTGCTAATGCAAAGACTACGAGTGGAATTCACTTCCTCTCCCGGAAGTGATACAAAACAAGATTAAAAAAGCAAAAGCGGGGGAAACGGCGGCCATGACACTTACAGGCCCTATTCCAACAAAGCGATCCTGTAAATGTATCATTTTTGCAATGTGTGACTCATTTTCCTGGAACACATCACATATCATATATTATACTACGACTGAATGTGTTATTCACTTTGAAAGGGAAGAGCACGTCCATTTAAAAGTCTTGCGCATTTAGTATGCGTTGTATAAAGAGATGGAATGACTGCGATGTAAGCACGTCTTTGATTGGTCTATCAGAGATGAGCTTACTCAGCCGCGAGGCACATTAAGAAAAACGTGGCCAACGTCAACTGCTTCTGCCAGCCTTATACAAGTGTAAGACCAATTTCTATTATTTCCAAGTCGTAGTATCATGAAAGAACTGTACTTGAGGTCAGGAACTACTCGTGTGACTTACTGGCTCTCGTTAAAACTTTATTTTGCATCCCACGCATGACCTGCGGCCGCTTGTTGGATACAAAATAAAGTTTTAACTCGAGCCATTGAATCACACGAGTAGTTCTAACCTCTCGTGCAGTTCTGTCTAAATTCAGATTCCTCCTATGATTTCTTCAGCCCCTTTTCCAAGACCATCCAGTAGGTGCACATAAGGGAATGTCCGTCACATTCCACAGTGGAGGTGTATTATGGAATTAGGGTAATGTAGACTATGGTAAAGCCTTAAGCACTGAGGGCTATATTTCATTTTGAGTGGAGTGAAGTGGGCCACACCAGTGCCGTTATAATGGAGGGCAGAGATGGGATTGCTGTATGCTGCTGTCCAAGGGCACATTCAGTGGTCGCCTATGCACAACCCAATACTTATACCATTAAATGTGTAGGTCATGGAACATGGAACACATTTAAAGCTGTATTCTCAGCAATTACAACAAAACAAATTTTACACAGATTATAACATAAAGGACTGAATTTATCAATATTCTGCTGCTGTTATATGATTATATGTGAATTTGAAGCCTAATGAACCGAGCAAAAACGGCCGACGGTGAGCGATAATAGGTTAATGTTAAGTTCCTGACCAACGTTAGCTGAGAGTGTATCTTTATGTCTCAAAAGCTGGTATAATCACAATGACACTTGGACGTCATGCCATTTGAAAGCCTGATACGGTCCAGTGAGTAGCGGCTGCGAGTTGCGTCTTGGGGTGACTTGGGGTGACTGATGATCATGGTTACGGTGAAACATTATTAGGCCTATGGATATTTTGTTTTTCAAATAACCAGCATTCCCAGACCCCCGGCCCGACCTGACCCAGTGCAAACTCACCCACCGTACCGTCCCGGCCGTGTAGAACACGGCCCAACAAGTAGAGGATGAAAAAATAAAGATGTGAGATTCTAACGAGCCTTGAGATTCTAACGAGTTGAGAGCCTTGCCTCTGTGCTATCTGCCGTAGTCAGGAGTGCAGGGCTTCATTCTAGGATTCATACGCCTAGGGTGACTCATGCCGAGTGAGTATTAAATAGAAAATGTACTACAGGTAATAGAATTCGTAAGTTAGCGAAGATTTTTCTTCATAATCGTGTCTAGGGGATCCATATCTATGAGAATCTGTCACTGGTTTTTGGCCTTTAACGTGTTTTCTATGCAAACAGGTTGATATTGCCTGCTTCCCATACTATGTTCCTTTTCAAACCTGAGGGGTCTGATGTGACTCATGAAAGGCTAAGAAATAGGCCACGGCCTCGGCCGCGGGATTGTCACGCTTCATCTAGACCCAAACCCTCAGATCAGATAAGAATGGTATGTCAGTGATTGGACACCTACTTCACTAATCGACTTCCTGGCCTAGGACTAGGTGCTCTAATGGGATTATAATGCGGTCTAAATGGAATTATAATGGGAAATTCCTGTTTGAGGCGAGCGGCTTTCCCATTTCTCGTTTGGAGGAACTCTGTTATCTTTGGGCCTAGACTGTCTTGCTTTTATGAATTCATAACTGATCCTTCGGCCTAGACTGGCCTAATATTAACTAATAACACTAAAGTCGTCCCAAACGCTGGAAGGGATTCAAATTTCAGACATATATAATATACTAACAACTTGGTCGACGATGAGACAATCTTAACCCAGCGGGTTAGTCAATAGTGTTATCATATTCCTTTAATACTCCAAAAAAGGGACAAATTAAAGTGGTGTATGCCATAGACAATTATGTATTTCCTATACTACTCACATCTCTTTGTATATGTAATGTTTAATATATCCGCAAGGTGGAGCTATATACTACGGGCTACTATTTTCATTTACTTCGCCTTTACTGCTGTGATACGTCTTTATACTACACCCATTGATGTGTATAAGCGCTTTCATCAGATCCCTCAGTGAAGTTTGGATTAAACAGAATAATGAAACATAAGAGTTATGTTGGAATTTCTCCTCCTCTAGCGAAATTACATAGGCCTATATGTCACTGTGGACATTAGGGTTATTCCATGTACTGAAAGCAATCTAGTTTTCTAGGTATCATTAATCTATATGAACTACCTTATCCTTACGACAGTGTAGTTCTTTTTAGCGACGAATGAGATCAATAAATAACTAGGTCTCATTCCTCTAGTGCCAACTGTAACGGGCTCACACACATATAAGAACTGTCCACCATTCTCATAAAACAACACCACCGATGTGCTTGGGTCTTTGCCTTCCAAGTACATTGGGTATATTGATGTTCCAAGTACATTATAGGTATTGATGGATACCAACCTGACATATTGTAGACACAAACGTCTAAACGCTAAGTATATCACTAGAACAGTTTAAGCTCAGAGCTTCTCAGATCTGAATGGTATGTCAGTGATTGGACGCCTCCTGCGCTAATCGCTTTTTTCCCAGGGAAAGGCATCCTAATGGGATTATAATGATATTTTGCGGTCCTAATGGGATTTTGATGGCATTTTGCGGTTTGGAATGAGAGGCATTCTCTCTTTAAAGGGGCTCTTTCAACTTTGAACCTATATTGCTGACATTAGAAGATGTTATTCTAGAACTTCACAAAAACACCTCAGGAAAGATTGAGACGATTTATCCTGGTGAAGATTTATCCATTTTATATCTGCCACTCATCAGGTGAATATTGGTGGCGCTTTTAACTTCTCCAAATGCGATGTGTTACAGTTTCAAAGTTTTTTCCACAAGAATGATGTGTTCCAGGAAAATGAGTCACAAGTCGAAAAATTGATATTTTTCAAAGCGTTTTTTTTTACAGGATCTCTCTATTGAAATCTTCTGATTTTCAGAGGGTTTAGCGCTTGTAGTCATATTCATCTGTGTAACAAATTTCAGGACATTGTATCAAATATATCATTGCGTTTTGAAGGCCTTCGTATTGAGTATATTTAGTTATTTTACTGGTTTACCCAGCCAGAAACATTACAATTTTTTTTTTATCAAAACTAAACATATCAAACTTAAAATATAGAAATACATGTTAGGCCCCCTAGTGTTTACTATCATTGGAATCCGCTCGATCTCGTCTTTTCAAATATTGTGATATCTCAAAATCTATATTTTGCAAATTATGACTCATTTTCTTAAAACGGAGCACGTCATATTGTAAAATAAATGCAAAAACAAAGTTGACCTACTATGATGTGATAGCTTTCTGCACGAACAATTCACTCGGCTCCCTAAGCTAGTATTAGGTAACCTTTATAGTAAAGGGCGTATACGGTTCCTCGCTGGATAACCTGTACTCCCGGACTGACCACCATACATCAAGGGGAAGATTGAGCATCTCCGGGGGTTTGAGCTCTTTCTTGCAGAGTTGGCGTCCCTCCAACCTGTACTACCTTATAGAAGCACTTAGACAACCCTATAGTGCCTATATAACTTGTCTCTGTGCCATTAATAGTCGCTGAGATATGATGCTTCTGACTGGAATATACTTCAATGGTGAATGCATTCCACGAGATGTCTGATCCTGGGTATGACCATAAAGTGCCTTTCTGTCTCTTTTTCTCTATTTCCTGGGTATGATCATGAACTGCCTTTCTGTCTCTTTTTCTCTGTCTTTCTCTCCCTTCTTCTCTATCTCTATTTCCTGGGTATGACCATGAAGTGCCTTTCTGTCACTTTTCTCTGTCTCTCTCTCCCTTCTTCTCTATCTTTATTTCCTGGGTAAGATCATAAACTGCCTCCCTCTCATCTCTCCCGCCCTTGATATAACCATATTAAATGTGTCGATAAGGGCGTAAAGCAACCAATCTCACTCACTCACTCCCTCTCAGCTCTCCCGCCCTTGATATAACCATATTAAATGTGTTGATAAGGGCGTAAAGCAACCAATCTCACTCACTCCCTCTCAGCTCCCCCACCCTTGATATAACGATATTAAATGTGTTGATAAGGGCGTAAAGCAACCAATCTCACTCACTCCAAAATGATGCAGGACCAAAAGGCGCCTATAAACTTGGACTAAATCAGCTTAGTCCTAGTTATTGACCTGATCATAAAGCCTTAAATTATCATCTTCTGTTTACTTTGACTGGAAGCATCGCGAACAGCTGCAATTATAACCAAATAAGATATGAAGCCATTAGGCGAATAGGGTGTAAGCTGGAAGGAGCAAAAAGAGCTGTAATAGGGCGACTCCACTAGAGGAAAAACGGTGGCTACAAATGTTGTTGTTGCCCACTAACATCAGTTCATTTCATGTTTGTAATGAAAACGCAAATGGAGGAGTGTCAGATGTGTGGTCACATTCTCTCAATTCAATTCAATTCAAGAATTCTTTATTGTGTCTTGATCTTAATACAACAAGGTTATTCAGCTGTCTATATTTATATAAACAGAGTTTATGCAGTTCTTCCGCAGAGTGCCCGTTCTTGATTGATCTTAATAACATGGTATCAACATTAACATGAAATAAATTTACTTTGAATTCTAGTGTCTAACAAATGACGTAGAAGGTGTATGAAATGTGTTGATGAGATAATAAATAAATATGAGACATGAGTTGTCTGAGGCGCAGTCAGGTATATAAAGTGAGTTAACATTCGGAAGGATTATCACTGTACGTACATAAAGTGAGTTAACATTCACAATGCTGTTAGTCTTCAGTGAGTCTAGTTTTACAGAGTATTGTGTCGAAGTATTTATAGTGCGAGACAAATAGTTCCTAATCAGTAGGAGTTAAACAGTAAGGCAGTTTCAACTGATAGAAGAGACATATACAGATATATTATCGTGAAAGTACATATTGATAATTCCGTATCTGTTTTGAAGTTTGTAGTAGCGCATAGTATAGGACATAGTTTGCAGTTGCGTACAGTATAAGATATCGATACCGTATTTGTTATACATATCAGTATCAAGTTTTCAGCATTATTCAAGTGCATTAATGCAGACAAGAAGTTTTATAACAGTAGACGAATAGCGAGCAGGCAGTAGGGAAGGCAGTAGCCCCAGTTAAAGTTAGAAGGTCTGAAGTGAGGCCTAGTGGAGGAGGAAGGCACTAAAACAAGTGGCACTCCCATCAACCAAAGGTACTCATTCAGATAAGAAGGGTACGGTCAACCAGGCGATAGCATAGTATTATAAATCAATCTGTCTAGGGTAGGATTTGGTGTAAGGGTTAGAGGGATTTTAAGCAACATGGGGAACCAATTTGTTACCATTAGTGGTGTAATTATTAGGGTGAAAAGGGGAAGAGCAACCTGTCTGTGTATTGTTTAAAGGTTATTTTATCCTCAATTTTGTGAGCTTCAATATCTAGCTCATTCCATCTCTTTTGACATTTGTATATAGGCGAGTTCATAATCTTGGAGGACTTTGTGTTTAGGACAATAAGGTTTCTCCTACCCTTCGCATGACTCCTCGTTGACAGATTTCTGCTATCAAGGTTATTAGGATTCTGAGAGAGATAGAAGGAAACATCTAGGAGATGTTTGTCCCTGCGGTTCTGCAGGGGCCAGACATTTAATGTTTGATGTTCTCTATCAACGTTCTCATACTTGGATTTGTTAAATATAATTCTTAGGGCTTTATTTTGTTGAGACTGCAGTTTTTGAAGCAATGATTTTGGCGCTGAGTCATAAAGAAAATCGCAAAAGTCGAAATTTGGGAGTATAGCCATCTTATAGAGGTCATGTTTTGCCTTGGGGGTAAGAGAGTCTCTAGCCCTGTACAACAGACTAATTTTGGATGATACTTGGTTCAGGGTGCCCTTGATATGTGGCCATGATTAGTAGGTCATCAAGAATAAAACCAAGGTATTTATATTCCGGAACTTGGTCCAATATAGTCTGATCTAATTTGAGGGTTCTGTTGCAGGCTAGGGATTTATTCTTCAGAGGGTAGCTTAATGCAAATGACATGGTTTTACATTTTGTAGAATTTAGGGAAAGCTTGTTGACCTCGCACCAGGTGTAGACATTATTAAGGTCCTGCTGGAGGTTATCATGTAAGCTGTCATTGTTTTTGCTGTTATAGAAGAGAACCGTGTCATCTGCATAATGCTGTATATGGGCATTATGGACAACTGAATGTAAATCATTAATGTAAATAGTGAAGAGTATAGGCCTCAGAATTGTGCCTTGGGGCACACCGTACGTGACCGTACCCCTCTCTGATTGTAGGCCATTCAGTTGCACTAGTTGTTGCCTGTTTGAGAGATAATTTGAAAACCAAAGCTGCTCCATACCCTGTATACCGTAGGCTGCCAGCTTTTTCAAAAGAATATCATGGTGCACAGTATCAAACGCTTTACTGAAGTCCAAAAATACCGTCTTGTTCAGCAATTTATTGTTTAAGCCAGTATAGATGTTCTGTAGAAAATCTATTTGTGCTTGGTGGATTGAACGACCTGCTCGGAAGCCGTATTGGGTATTGCTGAATAAGGAGTTGGTCTCAAAGTAATTAGTGATTTGTTCTTGTACAACCCTTTCTAAAATCTTAGCTGGGAGCGAAATACAGGATATGGGCCTATAATTGTTACACTTCATTTTCTCACCCGACTTAAAGATAGGGGTGACTCTCGCGATCTTAAAAGAGGAAGGGATTTTTCCTAACAGCAGTGACATATTAATGATGTGGGTGATTTGACTACATAATGACAATAGGCATGATTTTAGAATTGCTGAGGGTAGATACTCAATCCCAGATTTCTTAGAGGAATCCATTTTTGAAATAATTTTACGCACCTCAACAGAGGAAACCTGGCTAAATCTAAAGACAGGAGATGCGGGTGAATCTGTGGTATGCAAGTGTGGTAAGTAAGAGAGACGGTCTGTGGGGCTATGCGGGATATTACTAGCTAAGTTAGGGCCAACATTTTAAAAATAATCATTGAAGGCATCTGGAACATCAGAAGGATTCAATATTTGATTATCTTTTTCAATGGAGACCGGTGCAGATTTTTTCGATTTATTTGGGCTTATAATAGGCCGAAGGAAATCCCAGTATTTTCTGGGGTCTTTGTCAAAAAACTCCAGGTTTGATTTGATATAGGCCGACTTTGCAGACTTGCATTTACGGTTAGCCTGGTTTTTAAGGATCTTAGCCTGTCTTAGAATATCTGGGTCATTTGCCTTCTGAGCCACTCTATAGAGTCTGTTCCTTTCGTTCATAAGGACAATGAGCTCATCTGACATCCACTGGGGTTTAGAGCATACATTACGAAACTTCTTGAGTGGACACATCTTGTCAAGATGATAATTTATGGTTTGCAGTAGTGAGTCCCAACAGACCTCTGGATGAGGGTTGCTGATCCAATCACTCACTCCAATCCAGGTTCATTAAAATTTCATTAAGGATTTTCTGGTCCAGGAATCTCGTATTCCTGGCCCAGAAAGTACTCGTTGCATACCTGTTTCTAGGTTTCTTTCTAATTAAGAAAGTAGGAAAATGATCAGAAACATTGATGTTTATGGTGCCGGCCGTGGAGATATGTGACGAATTTGAATAGAGGTGATCTATAATAGTGTTGGTTTTAAGGGTTGATTTTGTGGGGTGCTTAAAGGTATAGGCGGGTGTTCAATGGAAAAAAAATTGGTCGGTGACTTTTTCATGAAACGTTCAGGGATCGTTCCTGACTACATAAGAAAGCAAGAAATGCAAAAAAAAGTACATCTCAACGACTTATTTTTTGTTCTACAACCGCCTGAAAATAAGAGTGCTTTAGCCTTGAAGTCTATGGAAAAATGTGTTTTTTTTCTCGTTTCACTTTATAAAAAAAATTTGATCGGTGACTTTTCATCAAAACTTTCCACACAGATATATGGGGTATTATGCTATAGATTTACCAAAGAAAAACAGTAGGTTGACGAGGTTAAAAAAAAGTTATGGTCATTTGAAGTTGACCACATCACCCAAATTTAGTAACCAAGCAGCATAATCAATAAAAATGAATTTTAAATACATGACTCAAAACTGCTGTAATGAAAATAAACCCTGTAGATATTGTAAATCGTGCACAAATACATCTCAACTTATCATGAGAACAAAATATTTCAAAGGAAAATAGGAGCCGCTAGGTGGCGTGTGTGTTGACACCCGCATATATCTTTAATGAGCTGAGTTAGAGAAAATGTACTTATTAAATTTTTGAACTCCATTGAAAGAGTGGATTTCGAAGCTTCAATAATCTGAAAATCTAGGTTGAAGTCCCCCATTAAGTATAGTTCTTGTGATGTTTCTATTTTAGACAGTACGTTATGAAGGGATTCAATGAAGGCCTTAGCACTTCCATTGGGGGGTCGATAGAGGTTTAAGAGGTTACACCTCCTAGCAAACCCTTTTTTAACTTGAATTATTTGAGCTTCAATATCATAGTTCAAGATGTTTAGCTTTTTATAAAGTTCTGAATCCACAACTAGACCATCCCTCAGGTACATGAAGAGACCACCACCTCTCTTTTTAGTGGTTCGGTCAAGTCTAAATAGATTGTAGTCCTGTAGCTGAATCATATTGTCATGAATCAATTGATTCAGCCAGGTCTCACATAGGCCAAGTACATCCACGCCAGCACCACTTGTCAGAAAATCTATCTGTTCATAATGTTTACAAAGGCTCCTGACATTCCAGGAAACTATTTTAAAGCCTTTAAAATCATTTAGCTCGCGGAAGGATCGCAGTAGTGCACTGCCTGATTGTTGAGACATGCCAACAAATTTCCTATGGAGTATGATAATACGTAACATGCAAAAATATAAGGCACCCTAAGGTAGCTAGGTAGTGTGCCAGTCACAAGGAATAGACAAACAAGTAAAATTCTCTGGGAACTGTTGTTTCTGTATGGATATTTGTTGCAACAAATTAGTGGGCAACAACAAAATTTGTTGGCGCCATTTTTCTCTCCAGTGGAGTCACCCTATTATGGAGAATATTGGAAGTACCATTTGGGTGAAGTCGCCAGAAAATGTGCAATTCACCTTCTCGAATTCTCCGAAATAACCCACATTTTAGGCGAAAATAAAGTTCAAAATACAGTTCAACCTAACCAAACAGATTGCTAGAATCAATGCAATGTCGAATATACTCAAATTTACCTAGTATTGGCCAAATTGCAGCCGAATTTACTTAATTTGTAGAGTTGCCAATTGTGCATTTTTTTAAATGCTTTTAATGTTTTTAAATGTTTTTAAATTGGAGCCATTAATTATCAGACGGCTGTTACACATTGGTAGTTTAATCAACACCTACACCACACGGTGTCCAATCCAGTCGTTAATAAAAAGGAATATAACATTTATCAGCAAATTAATAAAGGTTTATGGCGGAAGGTGCACATGCCTGGCAGAGGCATAAGGGTCAGATTTTCAAAAAATGCACAATCTACAGTTCTACACATCTATCAAATCCTGTTAAATTATAGTGAAACTTGATAAATACTAGGAATATCTGAATGTACTCTGATTTATATTCATGCAATAAATCTGTCTGGTTAGGTTGAACTGTATTTTGAACCTGGTTTTTGTCTTAAATTTGGGTTATTTGAGAGGATTGGGAAGGCGGCTTGATTGAAAGCATGTATAATAAATCTGTTAACTAACTCGTTGGTTTCAGTCGCAGAATGTTCACGCTTCTTCAACCAACTCATTAACCTGTATTTGACTAATCATCCTAAACCACCCTTTGTTAGTGACCACACCCCGGAATAGATACAATAACATGGGCCCGACCTGGGGTTACACTTCTCCAGATATCAAACCAACTGGCACTTTGGATTTTTATGTGCACATTGAAATGAACTTACTCAATATTTTGCCCAAATATCTTATATACTATGGATTACATATTTATGATATCACCAGTGATTAGTTAGGAAGGTTAAGATGCACCAGACACTAAAGGATTGAGTAGAAATTCCTTTACTTGTGAATCAAGGCCAGAACATTGAGGCAACCCTTCGTTTTTTACATTCTACGGTATTTTAAAAAAACAAATCGTGAATGTTAGTGAATTGGGTACCATTCTGTCAATCATCCTGAGTAGCAAGTTCATGTGATACATTTTGAGGTGTTGGTTGAGGATTGGTGTGAGGAGTGTGGACACTTATCTGGGAGGATATCTGGATGCCAATCTCTGTGTGATGTAATTCACGCCAACACTACTAACTTTGCACTTATGCAAGGACTGCTTCATTGACAACCTTCTACCATCGCTGCAGTAAATCCCTGAAGGCCAGTGTGACATCCTATTGGTTGACATTTGTTGTATTCTATTGGCTATCTTGGTTTGATTGACAAGTTGCCACGTAAGGTCACTGTATAGGTTTCTAGAGGAACCCATTTAGAGAGGACCACCCATGACTGAATCTGAGTGATCTACACCTACTACACCCTTTGGGATTTCTGGGTTTCAAGTCTTGGAGACAGACAAGCTCGGAATTGCAAAGACTAAAAGACAATTCTGTATTATTAGATTACAATATGATGTTTGATGTCTTATGTCTAATTCCCTTGCATTGTACTTTCATGTTTATCCAACTGCCTTTGTAAACAGGGAGCGTGCAACTTTCCTAGTTGTTAATAAACTGAATTTTACTTCCACTCCTGTGTTCTTCTAATACAGACATTTGAGGCATTTCAGATTACAGTACGTCTGATATTCATAATCTAGCCATTGCGCACAAGTAGTTGACCGTAGAATTTGTTTCCTTTGGAAACGCACAATATATACATTAACTTAAACTGATTATAAAGTTAAACAGAAAAATAGTTCATTAAATGATTGATTAACTTAATAAACTTATAACTTGTTAGTACCCTCTTTGTTGGTATTTTTTATTTAAAGATTTTTATTCAGCAATAGAATATTATGTAACAATTACACTATTCTCAGGACGTGCTGACGTGCTTACAAAAGGTAACAGAATGTTGTGATGGTACTAATCATATAACAAAGTCATTTTATACGTTCGATCTTGATACAATTACTATAAAGTGAAATTTGTAAGAGCCTCGCACATTAGGCATTTTTAACAAAAAGAAAAAAGAAATAACAAATAATCTCTAAAGTCCAACCCCAGCGTTGTGTCATATTCAAACAATCCAAATGGGTGGATCCTTTTTATGTATTAAATATTCATATTGTAGCTCTTTCTCAACGAGAATGGTGGGTAGGGGTAAAATGTGGGACTCCCTTTGCTTCATTCCCCTCTAGATCCGTTTATATTACGCCACTGCTCTTATCTACAAAGCCCATCTTGATGGTCCTGATTGGCTGGATGGTTATTAGGGAAAGAAGGCGAGCCAACATATCCTGGCCGCAACATTCTCTGTTTCCTATCACAACATAGTTTCGTGTGAATATTTGTATTTCAAATTTTATTTGTATTTACTTAAAGGTAAATGCCATTGTTAATAACAAATGAATAAACCATGGAATTGTCTTTAAACGTTGGATTTAGAAAGAGCATGGTTGTGTTAACCCAAAAAGCCGAGAAAAACATGTGTCATTGAATTAGTTTTTGTTTCAGGGACCACTGAAATTTACTATTGTTCACAATAGAAGTCTATGGGGAAAACGTATATTTTCTGCATTTTCCCCAATAGCAGATGATTGAATCATACGATTTTCTTTAAATTCTGCATATACATAGCTGAGATGTTATTCTACCCTCCCAATGAAAACAAATATGGGGTCATTGAACTAAAAAAGTTATTCAGCTGAACTTGTATCACAATTAGTTTCTCCCATTGAAATCAATAGTCAATGGAAGTAAACTTCACTCATCCCTAAAACACAAAATAATATGATAACATCCTGTTTTCCTGGCTTTTTGTATTCCCCCAACCATGTTCTTTCTCAATACCAAGTTTGAACAAAATATTGTGACTTCTATTGTTTCATGTATTAGTTCCTTGAATTCCCGCCTGCTGCAGTGCTGACGATGCTGGCATTCACCTTTAAACATTGCTTACTCATTATAGGCTCAAAGTTAGGAGAGTCCTTTCAAACTGAGGAAAAGCCACCCGCTCCAAACCACAACAGTTATCATATGCCCATTAGGACAGCAAAATGCCATTAAAACCCCTTTAGGATGCCTAGGCTACTCCTCACGACCAAAAGCGCTTAGCACAGTAGGCGTCTAACCAATGACATACCAACCTTATCTGATCTGAGAGGCTTTGAGCCTAAACTGTACTGGTTGTGTTGTTGGTTTGCTAGAGCAAAAAATCTGGTTAATGGGCTGGTGAAGGTGATATTAATCATGGCTATTGGGCTGGAATAGACCAGCAACGCTAGCTTCTAACGCTTTGATTCATTGGCTGGGGAAAGGGGTCATATGTGATGTGTTTCAGGAAAATGAGTCACTACTCGCCAAAAAAAATGGCTTTTGAGATATCATCATATTTGAAAAGATGAGATCAAGCCGATTATAATGATAGTAAACAGTTGAATGTTTAATTAGTATTTCTATATTTTACGTTTGCAATATCTTATGGTGGATAATCCTGGGTGCAATATTTTTGGATGCATATTTACTAGTAAAGGTGCCAAGTATAAATCTATAGAATGGTCTCAGATATGTATAGCTATATTCAATGAGGACTTTTACAACACTGTCTTGAGGTTTGGAACATATTATATGGGTGAATTCGCCAGAAAATTTACAATTCACCTTTACCAATCCTTTCAAATAACCCAAGTTTAAGACGAAAATAAAGTTAAAAAAACAGCTCAACCTAACCAAACAGATTGCTAGAATCAATGCAGTGCCGAATATACTGGAATTTACCTAGCATTGACCAAATTGCAGCCTAATTAAGCAGAATTTACTAAATGTGTACATCTGCCAATTGTACATTTTCTAAAAATCTGACCCATATGTGGGTGTACAATTCACCTTCCCTACTCCTCTTAAATAATCCAAATCTAAGAGAGAAATTACGTTCAAAATGCAGTTTAAAACTAAGAAACACATACCAAACCTCAACACAATGCCAAAGATACATGAATATGCATAGCATTTGAAATATTCCATTCTAATTTGCCAGAAGTTACCAAATTTGTGAAGCTGACAATTGTACATTTTCTGAGAATCTGACCCATGTATGCTACTACCACCAGCGCTAAGCACCTCTCAAAATTGAGAGCATTCAGGAAATGGGATCTTGTGAATACAACCTTTAAAAAAATATAATTTTTGCAAATTGTTACTCATTTCCCTACAACACAGCACATATTAATCATGGATATTGGGCTGGAATAGACCAGCAGCGCCTTGATTCATAGCCCAGCTCATTCCCCCTGGCGTACACACCAATGATTACACCAGCAATTAATCAAATCATGGTTTCATAATCAGCGCTGGTTTTATGGCGGATTTAAATGAATGAGATCTTTTGTTACCAGTCAATGCTCCCTAGTTATTTATGGACAGTGTGAAGCTGTGATTAACAATGTCCATTTGAGTCAAGTCTCCAGAAAATGTACAATTGCCCTTCACTAATGCTCTTAAATAAGCTAAATTTAAGAAGAAAATCAGGTTCAAAATACCGTTCAATATAACCAGACAGATTTATTGAATGAATATGGTACAGAGTATACTCAGTTGTACCAAGTATTTATCATTTTTCATTCTAATTTAGCAGAATTTGATAGATGTGTAGAACTGTGATTGTGCATTTTCTGAAAATCTGACCCATTTACTGGCACCCTGCACGAGTAGAGTAGATGTTTTGGTAGGTTTGTTATTCGGGTGGTTTCCCTTTACGTTACCTTTGTTGAGTACACAGTTACTGTTTTATTATGATTATAATCAAAAACATTTCCATAGGTGTAGAATTTTAAAGGGCACATTTATATTTCACAGTTTAGGAAACTGTTTAGTAAAGTAGGCGTCCAACCACTGAATAGCATTCTTCTCTGATCTGAGGGTTTGGACCTAGACTGTTCCGTATTTCTTTTAGAACTGAACTTGAGACTAACCTTCAGACGCATGTTCGAGACCACTTATTGGTTGGTTTAACTTGATTTAATTTTAATTTTAATACTTCAAACTGGTTTCAATAATAAGTTCATGAAATAAATTGATAAAGGTTGACAGACATCTTTCAATATTATTTCTACTAGTTATCTTCTTCTTTTTCTTCTTCTTCTTCTTCTTCTTCTTCTAGATGTAGTGCCATAATATTATATCTATAAATCGCATCTATCTATCGGCACAGGAATATTCTAAACATTAGTCCATATGTGAGGGTGTGCTCCTATAATTGACCCAGGGTGCATTGCATTATACACGAAAAGATTGTGTCGTATAGGCCCCCAATATAGAGGTAACACCCTCTTAACGTTACATCTATGAGGGTTTCATGATATGAGGATTATTGAGTTTAAAGTCATTGGATTGGATTGGAATACTTTTATTTGCAGACTAACTGCCAACAGAGGATTTCTCCGTGCAATAGGGAGCTCTTCGGCACCTCATTAGCAAAATTTGTATTTTGTTGTTGTTGTTGTTGTTGTTGTTTTAATCGTCTTTTATTCATTTTTTCTGTACAAAATGTAAATAAATTTGAATATAGCATATTTCTATATGCAAAGGCATCCAATTCCTGACATTCTACACAGGGCCGCACGTATACGGGTCAGATTTCCAGAAAATGAACAATTTAACTTCGCCAACATTCCCGAATAACCCAAATTTCAGGCGAAAATAAAGTTCAAAATACAGTTCAACCTAACCAAACAGATTGCTAGAATCAATGCAATGCAGAATATACTCGAATTTACCTAGTATTGACCAAATTGCAGCCTATTTTAGCAGAATTTACTAAATGTGTACAGCTGCCAATTGTACATTTTCTAAAATCTGACCCATACACACACAGACATTTTAGATTTCATCCAGATTTGAGCTAAACTTTTGAGGTCTTTAATAGCTTTTGTAACATATATGGTAAACACATCCGATGAAAATTTGTATTTTTAATGTAGTGTAAAGAATTGCATTCTGTAGGTATTTCCTAGAGCTCATTATATGCATTAATTAAGGTTTTGGCTGGGTATAAACCAACGGAAGGGGGAAGCATCAGGCACTCACTGAGTCACTCCTGGCCTGGGCTGAACCTGAAGAACATCAACTACATCTGACTTCTTGTCTACTTCTTACAACACTGAACCTATGGGCAAATACCCTTAGATTTCTTACAGTATGTTAAACGACCTCTCAGTCATTGACTTCTGAGGCTCGCTACAAAAGTGTCTTAAGTGATTGTTTTTGCCATGCATTTGACAAAGGCAAGAGGTGTCTCAGAAGCCTCTCAGAGTTTCTCAGAGATCTCTCAGACTAGTCTCAGAAAATAATCATATATAGTGCAATGCACATTCTGATAAGAGGGAATTGTGAGGCCTTAAAGAGTGGGTTACCACACAATCGTATACGGTGCAATGTACTCTCAGTAACAGAATAAACGAGTATTAATTAGCCCTACAAAACCTGAAACCTGGAAATATATTCATTTCCATATTAATCAAATTATTGACCCAAATCAAAGAGAGCTATTTGAGATACTTCCTAATCAGTCCAAGTGACGTGTATAATCCCATCTAGGCATACAACCATATCACTTTCTAAATATGACAGATGAGTTAGGATAAGAACAATCACTCAGACCATCAAAGCAATAACTTCCTCATAAGGAGACAGGAGGGGGGGATGTGCAAATCCAATAAATATTGATGTGTTCCTAAACAAAAGGAGGTACAAGTGTGATGTGTTTCAGGAAAATGAGTCACAAGTCACAAAAAAATAAATTTTGAGATATCATCATATTTGAATAGATGAGATCAAGGCGATTCTAATGATAGTAAACAGTAGGGTAGCCATTAAGTTTTTATATATTTTAAGTTTGATATTTTTATTTTTGAAAAAAAGAATTGGTAGTATTTTTGGGTGGATGATTATTAGTAAAGTAACTAAAATACTCTATAGGATGAGCTTTAGAAATGCATGGATATATTTATTAGAGTCTTAAGATTTGGTACATATGGGTGAAGTCACCAGAAAATGTACAATTCACCTTCACCAATTCTCTCAAATAACCCAAATTTCAAACAAAAATAAAGTTCAAAATACAGTTCAACCTTAATAAACAGATTGCAAGAAACAATGCAATGCCAAATATACTAGAATTTACCTAGTATTGACCAAATTGCAGCCTAATCTTGCAGAATTTACTAAATGTGTACAGCTGCCAATTGTACATTTTCTGAAAATCTAACCCATATATTTATACGTCTTCCAGCACTCGACACGCCAAAGATGAGAACATTCCCACAAAGATATCGTGACAATAAATCACTTTGAAAAATACCAATTGTGCTCATTTTCCTGAAACACATCACAAATATCGATGTTTTCCTACACAAAAGCAAGTACAAGTAAACAGTGAAAAGCCTTACCATAATTAGCAGCGAGCGGTCGATACGGATGAGTTTCCAGGCCGTGAGTCCTATGTGCTCCGTGGTAACTCGATTCAGAAAAACCTGAAAATAAACAAGAGGCAGATGAGGGTGAAGTCGTTAGAAAATGTACAATTAACCTCCACCAATTCTCTGAAATAACCCAAATTTCAGACGACAATAAAGTTCAAAATACAGTTCAACCTAACCAAACAGATTGCTAGAATCAATGCAATGCCGAATATACTCGAATTTACCTAGTATTGGCCAAATTGCAGCTTAAATTAGCAGAATTTACTGAATGTGTACAGGTTCCAATTGTGCATTTTCTGAAAATCTGACCCATGAGGAGGAGGAGGAGTCATTAGTCACCCTTGAGGTAGTGCACTGATAACAGAGTGGCAGATGGATAACAAGAGGGAAATGCGTGATTCCGTCCTTTTGTTTTTTAACAAGAGAATGATGTGTCTGCCAGCAAACCCGATTCAACGGAAGAGAAATCATTGTCACCAAAACCTCATCTATCATTGCTTTTAAACAGCATGTTTTGAGTTCCATTGTTTGTTATAATATTTCATGGCCATATTGATCCGTCGTTTCAATTGATTAGCAACTGTGTTGAAGTTTTACTCTTAGTTAACGTCGGTCAAAAACTGAAATTTTGTTTACGTTTTGATCCATTCTTTTCTAACCCAGTCTAGGCCCAAAGTTGAGAAAGTCTCTTCAAATGAAGGGATATATCCCTTCATTTGAAGAGACTTTCTCGCCCCAAACCATAAAGTACCATTATAATTCCATTATGACCAAAAAAAGATGTCATTATTTTCCCATTAAAACACCATTTTATTATATTTCGATATTAATACCTTGTTTTAGTTACAGACCAGTTTCAGCTTCATATCAACAAAATGCACAGAATAATTCTTATTCCATTGTTTTCCAATCTATCTAAAAGTCATTTGACCAAAATTCTGGAGGATTTTGTTGAGATGTTTTTGCTAAAGGGCTTCTAAAACGTCCTTATCTATATTTGGAGGACTCGCCAGAATCCTTTCATGCGATGTCTTCACTTATTATCGCTCACCGGCAGCAGTTTCCTCTGGGTGATTAGACTTCAAAATCTTGTAAAAACATATAACAGCAGCACTTATATAGATGAATTCAGCCCTATAAGCCATAATAGGAGTAACTCTTGTATAAACATATAACAGCAGCAGAATATTGATAAATTCGGTCCTATAAGTCATAATATGAGTAACTCTTGTATAAACATATATCAGTAGCAGACTATTGATGAATTCAGCCCTATAAGTCATAATAGGAGTAAATTTGGTAAAATGTGTTTTGTCGTAATAGCTGAGAATACAGCTTCAAATATATCGAATTTGAATTCCAGTGTTTATATACAGTTACATGTAATAGGACAATAAATTCTACAGTGTAGGTCTTCCATGTTGCACTTTAAAATTTACTTTAAATTAAAATTTGACAAAATTAATAGACTTTTACGTTTACATTCATTCATGTGAGTAAGCTACAGAATATCTAGTGTATAGTATATAGTAACTGTCTTATGAGACTTTTAAAGAAAAGCCACCCCATCCAATCGCATAATTTGATAAACCTAGCATGCTTTAGTAACACACAATATTCAATATTTACAATATTCGCTATATCGATATTAATACTGATGAAGTTCCAGTGTTTTATTTTAATTCTAGTTTCAGCTTTTTATATATATGGGTCAGATTTTCAGAAAATGTACAATTGGCTGCTGTACACATTTAGTACATTCTGCTAAATTAGGCTGCAATTTGGCCAATACTAGGTAAATTCGAGTATATTTGGCATTGTATTGATTCTAGCAATCTGTTTGGTTAGGTTAAACTCTATTTTTAATTTTATTTTTGTCAGAAATATGGGTTATGTCAGAGAATCGGTAAAGGTGAATTGTACGTTTTCTGGTGACTTCACCCATATGCTAAATTAGATGAACAGTATGACAATAAGCACCTTAAAACATACATGTAATTAGTGACTATAGAAGGTACACATTGACGAAAGATCTTTTATTGAAAATATGTGTTGTCAGCATAAGATGGCATGCCTTGAAGGCTCTAATATTTCATAAAAGGACTAAGGGAATAGGGGAGTTGAATGTGCCACTACGCATGTATGTTACAATGTATCCTGCGGTGGATTCTGATGAAATCTGACATCCAAATACTTAGCAACATTTCTATCAAAAATTGCAAGAATGTTTTCACCAATATCATAGCTTGTATGAATGATCTGTATTAACCTAATGCACGATGGGAAAGGTGGAGGCCTGTGTCATGAAAGCATTATGTAACATATGGATATTGACATTAGACTATTGATAAATATTACATGCTGAACATGTTTTCTATAGATTTTACACTGTACCATTAGTCCCATAATTCCATGCAAATCAGGATTCAAAATGGCAGCTACGCGAATCCCCCTATTGGGGGAGAACTTAATGGCATTTTAATGAATGTCTCCATGACTAAATGACAAAGAAATAACACTACAATCAATTCATTATTGTGCAGCCTTTTTTTTTATTTCTTTATCGATTTATTTGCAAGATATATTATCCGTTTTCATGTATACTGGCAATTAATTATTATCATAAATACTTCTCCGGAATGTGAATAGTTATATTCTGCTCAGCTCTTGTCAGTTTGTGATGAGGAACACGAAGGGAATTGGCTAAATAATATTTATTCTTTTATGCAGCTAATTTATACATCAACACAGTTTATTTTAATATTCATATTTCATGTCCATACCCATTCATATTCTACGACAGAGCAAGCCAACTAGGGGGCTTTAGATTTTTAATTTTTTTATTCAGGTCACAGATACATTTTACAAATAATACTATTTTCTTAGTATTGCCTGATCCTACATATTAAGGATATTATTCAAAGTGATTTATTTATAAGATATCTTTATTGGAATATTCTAATCGTTGGGGTACTTAATGTTGCTAGTAATATTAATGCATCTACGAAATTTCCAGGCATTCTATTTAATATATCTATGCATTCCTAAGGTCATCTTATGGAGTACAATTAGGTACTTTATTAGTAATTATCCACCGAAAAATATCAATTCCAGAACTAAAGATATCAAACTTATAATATAGAAACACTACTTAGATGCCCTTGATGTTTACTACCGTTAGAATCGGCTTGAGCTCATCTATTCAAATATGATAATATCTTAAAATCCATTTTTGCGACCTGTGACTGTGACCTGTGACCTGTGACTGCAATCTGTTTGGTTAGGTTGAACTGCACTCTCCCGCGCACCGTACCCGCGCGATACGGAGCGGCGAGCTTTTTCGTCTTCAGTGTGACGATTTTTGTCTACCGAGCACCGCGAACGCTACTGGTGAACTGTGGTGACGAAATTGCGCGAACTTCTGATACGAAAAACGGTGTTTTGAATCACGGAGACGAAATATGATATGCTCCGTATTCGCGCTCCGTTTTTCGTATTGAGTTTTGGATGCACGATAGGAGGAGTTCATTGGAGGAGGTTGGTTAATGGAGGAGTTAAGATAAGATAAGATAAGATGTTGTTTATTTGTCTTTGAAAGTTACATAGTTATAAGTTGAGGTAGGAAAAAAGACAAATGGGTCGACATGCCTTATGGTACAGCTAGTGTACCATCTCTTCCGGCCGTTACCGAATTTGGAAGGGAAAATAAAATAAAGGGAGAAGGCAAAGCTTCATGGTCAACTTTAGATGATCACAACTTGTTAAAATGCCTTTTAACGATTACTTTTTAAACATTAGAACCCTAGTACATGATCCATACTATATGAGTATCTACACTGAATTAAATTTAAACAGGAACATTTCAGGGTGGGGGAGGGGGGAAGGAGGGAAAACTGTGAATAAACTTAATATAGGAGCAATGTCACACATTTAAGTTTTAACACTTGTCTTGTTAATGCCCCTTTTCGCTCACCCATACTCAGGGGGTGTGGCATCATTTTCACACATTTGAAAGCTAAGGTGAAACTTAAAGAGAGATTGTGAATAAATTACTTAAAAATATTGATATATAATAATGATATAAAATACATTTTATATCGATTCGAACGACTTGATGCGGCCGACGAAATTAATTTATTACGAAGAAACTAATCGTCCGATTAGCATGGCATCAGCATGGCTGTCTTCCTGACATTCATGGGGTTCATGGGATAATTTTCATATTCAGATCGGATGCATTTTGAGGGAGTTATGAGCTATCTAAAGCTGAAAGCAATATTCTTTAGGTTTTTTTTATATTGTGACAAATTTTCCTGTAACTCATCACACATATACCTGGATATATTCAATATATATTCCTGAAAAAAAATATTCCCTGCTCTTCCTCTCCTTTCCCGCCCATCTCTTTCTTACTTACTTTCAATTGCAATCCTCCTGTCTGCCTCTCCCCCTCTTTCTCTTTCTGTTCTCTATCTTTCTGTTCTGACACAGTATTAGCATTCAGATTGATTAGTTGAGGCCATGTTGATAGCTGATTCAGTATAGTATAATGGTTAAAACACTTGACTGTAAATCACAAGGTTGCTAGATCGAACCCAAGCATGGGCAAGTTTTTTTTCTCTGCTTTGTCACATTGTAATGGGTGAGTGCACACTCCTTCACGCACTGCCGCACTCCAGATGCGCCAGATGCGCCAACTCTTAACGCACCACCGCACACCGGGGATTAAGAGATTTAGCTTTCTCAGGTTATTATTTACCTCGCCGAATACGCTGAGACGAAAAAAATCGTATCAAAAGTGGGTACAAGAAATTCGTATTCATTTTCGTATCGCGCGGATACGTTGCGCGGGACAGTGTGTATTTCCGTCTGAAATTCGGGTTATTTGAGAAGATTGGTAAAGGTGAATTGTACATTTTCTGAGAATCTGACCGATATATATCAATACAATGCACGGAATGCAGATTTAAAAGTGTCTCTTCGTCGGATGGCAAGCTTTAATTCGTGTCAACTCCCATACAATTAAAGCAACCTTTGAGGTTCCATTGCTGTTACATTAGACCTTCTATTCGCAGACAAGCGAAAAAGTAATCATCTACTAAGTTGTCCTGTTTTCCTGTTCAGAACGACACGATCCTTTCCCAAACGAGCTGTAATAATGGTCTTTAATACCTAACAGAGTCTGTTTGTATTTGATTCTGAAATAAA
This sequence comes from Sthenelais limicola, assembly GCA_942159475.1. NCBI lineage: Eukaryota > Metazoa > Annelida > Polychaeta > Phyllodocida > Sigalionidae > Sthenelais > Sthenelais limicola. The sequence continues at coordinate 94,549,376 of OW804099.1, forward strand.
TTGATTATGAGGAGGAAGAGCTTGTATTCGATCCCGTCTTTCTGCAAAGAGCGGGTCAGCAAATAATTGATCCTAACAGAGCCAGACAATGCCCTTAGGTTCTCAAAGACCATTAGCAGCCGATGCTGCCTCTCCGGTATTCTCCATACCTTTTATTTGGTTTTGATTGTGTGTTGATATCTGGATTTGTGATGTTTTTCAGGAAATTGAGTCACACGTTGCAAAAATGATATTCTTTGTTGGAAGTCTCTCATTCTCGGAGGGTTAAGTGCTGCTAGTAGCATGAATACATGTACCAAATTTCAAGATATTTAATTACTTTACTGGTAATTGCCCACCCAGAAATATTGCAAACATTTTTTCAAGCATATAAATATATCAAACATTAAATACAGAAACACTTCCTAGATCCCCTTAATGTTTACTATCATTAGAATTTGCTTGATCTCATCTTTTCAAAAATGTTGATACCTCAAAATTAATTTTTTGCGACTTCATTGTGACTCATTTTCCTGTAACACTTCACATGTGCTGCCCTATAGCGCGATAACTCACACAGCTTTTTAAACTATCCACACGCCGGTGTGTCTTATTTTTAGAATCCGATCTCAAAGGAATTGAACCAGGGGAGATTTCAACTGAGAAAGACACAACTATCATGGGTTTCAGGAAAATGAGCCACAAGACGCAAAAATGATATCATTCAATGTCTTTTACTCACAAGATATCTTTATTGACATGTTCTGATATTTGGAGGGTTTAGCACTATTAGTTGTATGAATAAATGTACCAAAGTATCAACTATTCTTGTGCTTTGAAGGTCTTTGTATGGAGTAGACTTAGTTACCTTACTAGTAATTGCCTACCCAGAAATATTCCAAACTTTTTTCTTCAAAAATTGAAACATCAAAGTTAGAACATGAAAATAATTATTAGAGGTCATAGTGTTTACCATCATTAGAATCAGCTTAGTCTCATCGTTTCAAATATGATGATATCTCAAAATCCATTTTTTGCGACTTGTGACTCATTTTCCTGAAGCACATCACATTTTGCTCCCTGACGCAGCATCACTAACAAAGCTTTTTAATTACCGGTGTCCTTTATTTTTAGAATCAGATCTCAAAGTAATTAAAGGAGAGGATATTTCAACTGAGGCAGACAAAGATATTGTTCATGGAACTTTTGTGTCTCGCGTATTGCATGCAAGACTATGTGATGTGTTACAATGTTGAAAACAAGTTGGCAACATGTCTGGTTGGGCAATCAGCCAGTTAAGTAATTAAATGTACTCCATAGGATGACCTTTCAAATGCAGATATTTATTCAATACACTGTCTTGAAATTTTCTCCGTGTATTAACATGACCTCAGGTGCTAAAACCTCCAAAAGTGAGAACATTTCAAAGAAGAGATCTTGTAAATAAAACACTTTGGAAACTATCAATGTTGCGACTTGTGACTCATTTTCCTGAAACACACCAGCCTATAGTAACAGATGCAGATTGTAATCTTCGTGCCTAATGGATAAGGGCTAATGTTATTTATTGTGTATGCATTGCTCTGAAAACAACGTATCTAGAGTGATTTACGCATAGTACGTATTTCACTATTGATTTACATAGGGTTGTCATGGCAACCAATATGTTTCTTTTCTAAGAATACTGGTAAAATTCAAATTTATGACTCAATGTTTTTCTATTTTCATGATTGAAAGCATGTATAATAAATCTCTATTTTTTTTCATTTCAGGCCAATGAACATAGTGGGTCAGATTTTCAGAAAATGTACAATTCAACTTCACCAATCTTCTCAAATAACCCAGAATTCAGACGAAAATAAAGTTCAAAAAACAGTTCTACCTAACCAAACAGATTGCTAGAATCAATGCAATGTCGAATATACTCGAATTTACCTAGTGACCAAATTGCAGCCTAATTTAGCAGAATTTACTAAATGTGTACAGCTGCCAATTGTACATTTTCTGAGAATTTGACCCTAGTGTGTTAGCCTCAGGTGTTACCCACATCTGGTTGCCTTCAACAATAGTGTTGACATGTTTACACATTTTAGAATATAGACGATAGATGGGAGTAACTTACGATTATTATTATTGAAACTTTATTTACATTTTTCTTTTTTATTTACATAATGTTGTTAATGTGGCAAGAACATTGTGGCCCCGTCTGAAACACATCCATGGTGAATATGGCGTTTTGTTCAGTACTGCTGTATTTGTAAATTTCTTTGCCCTAAATGAATTTTTAAAAAAGTTGAATGAATAAGGGAGAGAGAGACGGAGACAGAGAGACAGACAGGCACTTTATTGTCTCACCTGGGGCCACTTGGATAGTGAGTAATCATTTAGGTTATGTGGTGTAAGTCTTATAAATATGGGTCAGATTTTCAGAAAATGTACCATTCAATTTCACCAATATTTCCCATATTTCAGACGAAAATAAAGTTCAAAACACAGTTCAACCTAACCAAACAGAATGCTAGAATCAATGCAATGCCAAATATACTCGAATTTATCTAGTATTGACAAAATTGCAGCTTCATTTAGCAGAATTTACTAAAGGTGTACAGCTGCCAATTGTACATTTTCTGAAAATCTGACCCATATGCTTAGAAAGATATCAAATTATTCGCTAATTATGTGAACCTACAGTATCTAAGGGAGGAGCAGTGACTCAGGGGCTGCTCCTCTTTAACTAATCTCTCAACACAAGGGCCAGATCTTCACCGTTAAGCTTACTATACATGATTTAATATCTACTGTACAGGATTTAATATCTACTGTACAGGATTTAATATCTACTATACAGGATTTAATATCTACTATACAGGGTTTAATGTCTACTATACAGGATTTAATATCTACTGTACAGGATTTAATATCTACTATACAGGATTTAATATCTACTATACAGGATTTAATATCTACTATACAGGGTTTAATGTCTACTATACAGGATTTAATATCTACTATACAGGATTTAATATCTACTATACATGATTTAATGTCTACTATACAGGATTTAATATCTACTATACAGGGTTTAATATCTACTATACAGGATTTAATATCTACTATAGTCTGTCTAAAAAGTAGTTGACACATGATTCCTTAGTCCCTTTAAGGGGAGGGAAAAGTGGGGGAGTTTTGACTTCAAACCTTTGCCCCCTGAATCGCTGTTTGCGTCTGACCATGACTGTTTGCGACCGACCATGGCCAAATATCCAGCTGTATTGTATTGCACTGTCTCTGCTCCATGTGCAGCAGCTGTTGTGTTGCTTAGATGGAAGGACAAGCTGATTATATTGGCCCAGTTACTCCATGGTTGAGTGCAATAGGCGACTCGCTGGGCAAAGGGTTGACAGGTCCTTGTCATAAATAGAAATACAAAATCTCCCACTTTTCCCTCCCCTTAAAGGGACTAAGGAATCACGTTTCAACTACTTTTTGGACAGACATTATTCAGGATTTAATATCTACTATACAGGGTTTAATATCTACCATATAGGAGTTAATATCTACTATATAGGATTTAATTAACGTTTTTTATAGTGAAGCAATTACTTCTGCTTTCATCGCGGGTACATTAGGAAGAACCTTTTAAACTTCAAGTTCGAAACAAAGCCAAATATGCAACGAAAAACTTTCAACTTGCCGCTAACATATAATGGGTGAAATCTCCAGAAAATGTACAGTGCGCCTTCACCAAACTTCTCAAATAATCCACAATTAAGACAAAAACCCAGTTTAAACTCAGTTCAGCATAACCAAACAGATTATTTGAACCAACCCAATACCAAATATACTCTGTAAACCTAGTATTGACCATTTCTAGAGTAACCTAGCAGAATTTACTAAATGTATAGATTTGCTGATTGTACATTTTCTGAAGATGTGACCCTAATACACCTTTCAGGTAAAACACTCTACAGCGGGATCTCCAGAGGGAAATGGATGCAAAGTTGATTGATGAAGGGGGATTTTCTAGGATATAGAGGATGAGGTATAAGGGGGTGGGCGTGGGTACGATGCAGAGTTTGGCCGTGACGATGGATCGTACAATGATAGATGGATTAAAGGGCTGAGGACGGAATGAAGGATGGGGGGAGGATTACCATGTGCCGGGATGTATCTACAAACATATCTTTACCTGGTGTTACGTTGTAGCTGGGTGGGAGAGAAGTATTGGTTCTTCTCTTTTACCCTTTACTATTGCCCCGGCCTCACATGCTTTGATACATGTATGTTAAAGTGTTACGTGTATATAGCTTAAGGGTAAGATTTTCAGAAAATGTACAATTGGCAGCTGTACACATTTAGTAAATTCTGCAAAATTAGGCTGCAATTTGGTCAATACTAGGTAAATTCAAGTATATTCCGCATTGCATTGATTCTAGCAATCTGTTTGGTTAGGTTGAACTGTATTTTAACCTTAGTTTCGTCTGAAATTTGGGATATTTGAGAGGATTGGTGAAAGTGAATTGTACAACTTTAGAAGTATTAGTTCCTCTCTTATACTCTTTACTATTTCCTCTCCTGTGGGTCAGATTTTCAGAAAATGTACACTATGCAGCTCTACAAATTTGTGATGTGGAAAATGAATCATAAGTCGCTAACAAAATGATTTTGACATATCGCTATATTTGGAAACGTGAGATCGAGCCGATTGTAATGATAGTAAACAGTTGAATATCTGATAAGTATTTCTATAATTTAGGTTTGATATTATTGTTTAGTTTTAAAAACAAAAACAAAAAAACGTTGCAATATTTCCGGGTGGACATTTACTGGGGAACTTGTGAATAGATGACTTTGAAAAGTACCAATTTTTTGCGACTTGTGACTCTATTTCCTGGAAAAGATGACATTCTCTAACTTAAAATTAAACTTTAAAAATATGAATAATGGGTAAATCAGAGTATCTTTGGCATTGTGTTGATAAAATAAATGTCTCTTTCATTGTGTTAAACGGTATTTGAGCGTTACTTTTGTCTGAGATTTGGGTCATTTGAAACGATTGGTGAGGATGAATTGTACATTTTCTGACGATCTCACCCTTGTAATCTTTACTATTGCCCGGCCGGCCTCACACGCCGCTTTGATACATGTTACAGCTTTGTGTATTCCGTAGCTTAAGTGCCAACACATCTGTGAGGATTCATTCGTATGATGGAGGTCTATGTATGAGGGAGATATAGATTAAAGGCAATACTTATAGGGGATAGCTCTGAACTACAGATACATATCAGCAATGTATATATATATATATATATATATATATGCATATATGGGTCAGATTTTCAGAAAATGTACAATTGGCAGCTTTACACATTTAGTAAATTCTGCTAAATTAAGCTGCAATTCCGTCAATACTAGGTACATTCGAGTATATTTGGCATTGCATTGATCCTAGCGATCGGTTTGGTTAGGTAGAACTGTATTTTGAACTTTATTTCCGTCTGAAATTCGGGTTATTTGACAAGATTGGTGAAGTAGAATTGTACATTTTCTGAAAATCTGACCCATATACACAACACAAAGAGTTAAGATACAAAATGTTTTTCCTAGAAGAGTCACATTGTACAAAGCATGGGATAAAGCCATATGTGCAAATATACATGGGTCGGATTTTCAGAAAATGTACAATTCAATTCCGACAATCTTCTCAAATAACACAGATTTCAGACGAATAAAGTTCAAAATACAGTTCAATCAATCCAAACAGATTGCTAGAATCAATGCAATGCCGAATATACCCGAATTTACCTTGTATTGACCAAATTGCAGCTTCATTTAGCAGAATTGACTAAATGTGTACAGCTGCCAATTGTGCATTTTCTGAAAATCTGACCCATTATACCCATCACAGATTTACCTTACAAGTACTTAAGAAAGGGAGGTACACATCTAAGGTTTCTGTCGCAACAATCCACCTCATAACTACAGAGCGATCAGTGATGGGTATAAACACATAGGTTCACAGCACAGGGCATACTTGCTAAGGGTATCTAATAATATAAAGAGTACATAGAAGAACGTGAGTAGTATAGGTAAAGTGGACATTAGGCAAGGCATTACACATGAGGGTCAGATTTTCCGAAAATGTACAATTGGCAGCTGTACACATTTAGTAAATTCTGCCAAATTACACTTTCTGAAAATCTGACTCATGTTTACACATCTGATACATGACCCCTATGTATCACCCCTATGTATTGCATACTACTATTGTTTACTTGATGTATGAACGTTTGCACTGATAAAGTTTGCCATGAGAGCAAATAACACAAGCTTAGTACTGCCCATGCCTCTTGTTCGGAGAACCTATATATCCCAGAAACCCACTTTAACTCACTTTTCTTGCTCAATTCAATCTAAGCCTCTCCAATTCTTTACTAATCGAAAGGGACTGACATCAAGAACTAAATGTCTGAGATGTGAAGGTATTAGCGAAATTAAAAATAAAATGACTCGACAATGAGACAAATGTAAAAAGGCTGTCTGCTCTGGGACTCAACATCACAATGTCCAGTTTGGCAGTCCAACACACTAACCACTTGACCAATGAGACTGGCTTTAGAGAACATGCATATAAACATAGACCTACTGGATTGGGGAGAATTCCCTGTGTTAGCCGCAGGCGATTTAATGATTCAAGTTTGCATAAAGGTATTTCTTGCATCTGCAATCTATTTCAATAATATACCAATGCAGGAATGTCTAGCTCTGCGCGCTTCTCTGGATATCGGGGTAATTGTGTTCTCATGCAGGACAAAAGGACTTTTAAAAGCTGCGTTCTCAGATAATACGGCCAGAAAATTTTACCAAATTTACTATGACTTATAGGACTGAATTCATCAATATTCTGCTGTTTTATGCTTATACAAATTCATACAAGAATTTGAGGTAGAATCTGTCAAGCGAAAACAACCGCTGCTGAGCGATAATAAGTGAAGTCATCATAGGACAGGATTCGGGCGGGATTAATAGTTTATCTTTATCTGTAAATCTGGTATCATTCTGGTGTTTATAATAATAATGATAGAGTTTGATTTCCATATCACAATTACAAAAAGTGTCTTACATTGCAAGAACAAAGTAAAGAACGTACAGTGGAGAAAGTAATGGAAAAGGGAACGCTCTCTGTAAATGTCACAGCCAATGTTTTTAAAACTGTTGATAAACTGTTAATTACCTTTTTTGTTATATCATTAAGCACAGGCTGGAAGACCTTTTTGTAGATGCTCAAGCCCTTTTCTGTATCATTTTTGATTGATGATGAATACAAATTTAAAATATATAACACACGTTGTGCCATGTGAATATCTTGTTTTAACATCTACAGAATAAATACTTGATTTAAGAATTAAGTATAACTATATAACCCGGTCCATTAAATACATGCCCAACTATACAAATGTCATGACCCAGTCATCCAGACATAAAAACATAGAATGAAATTGCACTTCACTGATCAAGCTCCTTCACTTCTATGAAATGGGTCAGATTTTCAGAAAATGTACAATTCAACTTCGCCAATCTTCTCAAAAACCCAAATTTCAGACGAAAATAAAGTTCAAAATACAGTTCACAGATTGCTAGAAACAATTCAATACTGAATATACTCGAATTTATCTAGTATTGACCAAATTGCAGCCTAATTTAGCAGAATTTACTAAATGTGCAGAGCCGCCAATTGTACATTTTCTGAAAATCTGACCCAAATACTAAACGCATTGTGATAATCCCCAGAGCATTGCTGTGATCGCTTGGGAAACTTAGAAACAGTGAAGGGCGATTATGCTTTCCTATCCTAGTGGCCTGGAGTGTAGCTATTCAGTAAGGCGATCTTCTATATGTGTGCAACATGTGCTTATTTAATGTTGAAGACAACATATGCAGTGGAAAGGATTTTACTTAAAGCTTCTCGTTTCATCCATATTTGTGTCAGATCATCAGAATATTGTTACAGGAGGCAGACGAGTCTCCCTTGTTAGAATGACCTCTGTGACTTCTTGGAAGTCACTCAATCCACATGTCCCCATGCATAAATCTATCCACACCTCTGTCTTTAACTCGTCTGTGGACAGATGGGACGACTTAACCGGTCAACACCCTTTCCCACTTTATGTCTATTTTATTGCTAATCTTTTATATAAGGCCCAGTGTGGGCCGGGTAAGTTTGTCACTACCTGTTGACCATTCCTTGGATGATGATGTGAGCCTGTGTGTGGAGAATAAAGCCTTGCTGAAAACCATATTCCTCTTCTCTGATGTCTGACTAGATTGAGTGTGGGCCGAGCTGTCTGAACTCCAAGATCACAAGTACCTTTCCTACTTAAGTTACTTATATTGCTAAGTCCCTCTTCTGTGCTAGCTGCCGCGCTACCCCTGATAGCTGACCATTGGAATGGACTATGTAATTGAGCCTAACTTAGAACAACTCTGGGACGAATCGGCCCCCAGTGACCAATCATCTCCCCCTCTTCCTTCAGTGGTCAAATAAAGAATACCATTAATTCTCACTCCAACAATATGTACACACAACAGCTCTACATATTTCCTTACAGCTACATTCTATTAGGACAAGAATAACTCATGAAATGTACTCAAGTTATGACATATAGGACTGAATTCATCAATATTCTGCTGTTGTTCTATGTTTAAACAAGAACTTGAAGTGTAATTATTGAGAAAAATCTGCTGCGGTGAGCGATAATAAGTGAAGTCACCATAGAAAGTGATTCAGGCGGGTCCTCCAAATTACAAATGAGGGCGTTTTAAGAGTCCTGTAGCAAAACAACTGAAAAAAATTCATGAAAATATTGAAACCTTTAGAACAGTTGGAAATAAACGTACCAAAATGTAGAAAATATTAAGACTTTGACTGATGTTAAATGATAGATTAGGCTTTAAATTGCAAACACTAGGTAGATCTGTGTATATCTGGTATTGCCTTGATTCAAACAATCTGTCTGGTGATGTTGAACTGTATTTTGAAGCTCATTTTAGTCTTAAATTTGGGTTATTTGAGAGGATTGGTGAAGGTGAATTGTACATTTATTGGCGATCTGAGAAAATGTACACTTGACCTTCACCAATTGTCTCAAATAACCCAAATTTCAGACGAAAATCAGATTCAAAATACACTTCAACGTAACCAGATTTATTGAATGAATACAATACAGAATATACTCAGATATACCTAGCATTTATCATTTTTCACTCTAATTTGTCAGAATTTGATGGATGTGTAGAACTGTAGATTGTGCATTTTCTGAAAATCTGACCCATTCCCTGTGTAACAACACATACCTGCACAGATATTCCTTCTTGAGTTGTACACGACCGTAAATCCACATCATGGATGATGGACTTGGGAACCTTCCCCTGCAATAGTACAATATGGAGCATTACACTTCTAGATAGTATTAGAAGGTTAATGTAGACATAAAAGTAGAAAATATAGTGATAAGCTCACTAGAACAAAGTATTCAGTAGAAGTTGTTTAAAGCCTGTTGATATTGTTTGATGAAATTACTTGCTATGATGTTCTTATGATTCGGAGGCAAAAGCTTTCCCCAAACCGTGAAATACTACTAGATATCATCATTGAAGAGTTTACAAAGAGATTATGCACAATAGGCATAACTACTAAATACAACCTCATTATTAGAAAACCTTTGAAGCCTGGGAAAAAGTATTTTAAACTTTGTCGAAAGTTTTAATACTGTTTATTGTAAGAACAACTTAAACTTTATTTTTATCCTTGTCAAGGTTTTTATTCAAGGGAAATGTTAATGGCATGCAGTTAAGTCGACGACAAGAGTACAAAAAAGTGTTAGTATTGCTATGCTTGTTATGACGATATAAGTTTACAATAGGGGAGTTGCATGTGCCACTGCACATGTCTGTTGCAGTGCATCCTGGGAGGGATTCTATTGAAATTTGACATATAAATATTTCTATCGAAAATTGCAAGAATGTTTTCACCTATATCACAGCTTTTATAAATGATCTATAAAAGACAAATGCATTATGCGAAAGATGGAGGCTTGTGTTATGGAAACATGTGAACTCTCTTTTGAGTCACTATTTACTGAATCACGGCTAATAAAGCCTAGATATACGTGAATACTTTGTATCAGGCTGGGAAAGGTGAAAAACCCTGATAATGCACCTGCTAACCCGGAATAAATACCATCTTTTTTAAAAAGATCAATTCACTCCATTATATCACTCAGAAAGAATGACATTGACACAAAAAACTAAATCCACCCCACCCTCACCACGGCCCTGCACCAGGTAGGTAAGTTGGTGAACTTACAGTACTTCCTTCCTCAGTACCACCTACCTACTCTAACCTATTCACAAGTGTAGAACTACAATTTAATTTATTAGAGCGCGGAGAGAGTGTAGCAGTCTTTTGGAATTGTTGGAGATGTTGTCACGGTAGAGCTGAGAGCACTCTCAAAGCCCTTGTGTGTAGAAAACATGGCCGCGCAGACAAGCAAGTCGCGTGTCCTACACTGCGATATCGCTCCAAGGGCTTCTCTCACGCGATTTCAGGACTCAGCGACAAGTGTGCAGTGATTTGCTCAAGGGTCAGATTTTCAGAAAATGTACAATTGGCAGCTGTACACGTTTAGTAACTTCTGTTAAAATTAGGCTACAATTTGGTCAATACTAGGTAAATTCGGGTATATTCGGCATTGTATTGATTCTAGCAATCCGTTTGGTCAGTTTGAACCGTATTTTGAACTTTATTTTCGTCTGAAACTTGAGTTATTTGAGAAGATTGGTGAAGGTGAATTGTACATTTTCTGGCGATTTCACCCTCGATCGCAAATTACTGGCGATAGGCATGAATTGTTAAAGTGGCCGAGGAGACTTTAACAAGCAAAACTATTGCACCTGCCACAGGAGAAGTTAGAGTGAGCAGCAGATTTTAAATCGCCCCAGGAATTTGAGGCATCTGCTTCTTCTGTCTATTATATGTGATGTGTTATAGGAAAATGAGTCACAAGTCACCACAAACTCAATTTCGGGATGTTGATTCATTATATTTGAGAAGATGACATCAAGCCGATTCTAATGATAGTAAACATTAGGATAGCTACCAAATATTCCAATATTTTAGGCTTGATACTTTTATTTTTGAAAAAAAAAGTTTTTGGATAGGTAATTACCAGTAAAGTAACTGAATATACTACATTCAAAGGCCTTCAAAACGCAAGAATATATTTAATACACTGACCTGAAATTTGTGACATGGATTCATATAACTATGAGTGCTAGACCCTCTAAAAATCAGAACGTTTCAATAAAGAGATCTTGTGAAAAAAACACTTTGGAAAATATCAATTTTCCGACTTGTGACTCATGTTCCTGTAACACATCACATATAAAACACATCGTCTCAATGATCCTTATAACTACACCCAGACTGTTTCTGTTCTCTCAGCAAGCTGTTGATGGAATTACAGATTGGCAAAATCAATTTGAGTAATTCTGTCCTTGAAGCTTCAACTCTCGCGTACTCCAAATCAACTTTTAAAATAATGATACTTTATAATTCAAACTGCCAGAACTTTTCAGTTGAGAACGTTTTGTTTCATTTCATTATGTATCAAGGCGTGACATTTTGTTACAAGAAGAACATCCTTCTCGTTTTCGCCTTACGTTATTTACAAAAGTTCACAGAATAAAAAAAGTCATACTATATAGTAGTATCAATTCAATTTCATAATTATTAATAGAGGTTGTTTCGCTATCATAGTCGCTTTGATAGGAATGAATGTTTTATGAATTGTGTTTATACGCCATAGAGCTAACCCATCTTCAATTGAGCTGTATATTCGAAAATAATCTGATGGTCCCTAATGACTTCTTTTTCTGATTATGTATGGTTGCTCTATCTGTATTATTTTTATTCATCATTTGTGATGTATTTCAGGAAAATGAGTCACAGGTCGCAAAAATGGATTTAAGATATTATCATATTTGAATAGATGAGCTCAAGCCGATTCTAACGGTAGTAAACATCAAGGGCATCTAAGTAGTGTTTCTATATTATAAGTTTGATATCTTTAGTTCTGGAATTGATATTTTTCGGTGGATAATTATAGTACCTAAATGTACTCCATAAGATGACATTAGAAATGCATAGATATATTAAATAGAATGCCTGGAAATTTCGCAGATGCATTAATATTACTAGCAACATTAAGTACCCCAACGATTAGAATATTCCAATAAAGATATCTTATAAATATATCACTTTGAATAATATCCATTTTGCGACTTATGACTCATTTTCCTGAAACAAATTCACATTTCTCTTGTAAGGAGAGTTTATCCTACTCCATATGTAGAATCAGGCAGTACTAAGAAAATAGTATTATTTGTAAAATGTATCTGTGAATAAAATAATTTAAAATCTAAAGCCCCCTAGTTGGCTTGCTCTATCGTAGAAGATGAATGGGTATCGACATGAAATATGAATATTAAAATAAACTGTGTTGATGTATAAATTAGCTGCATAAAAGAATAAACATTATTTAGTCCATTCATTTCGTGTTCCTCATCACAAACTGACAAGAGCTGAGCAGAATATAACTATTCACATTCCGGAGAAATATTTAGGATGATATTAATTGCTAGTATACATGAAAACGGATAATATATCTTGCAAATAAATTGATAAAGAAATGAAAAAGGCTGCACAGTAACACATTGATTGTAGTGTTATTTCTTTGTCATTTAGTAGCGGAGACATTCATTAAAATGCCATTATGTTCTCCCCCAATAGGGGATTTGCATAGCCGCCATTTTGAATCTTGATTTGCATGGAATTATGGGACTAATGGTACAGTGTAAAATCTATAGAAAACATGTTATGTTCAGCATGAAATAGTTATCAATAGTCTAATGTCAATATCCATTTGTTACATATATATATACTGCTTTCATGACACAAGCCTCCATCTTTCCCATCGTGCATTAGGTTAACACAGATCATTCATACAAGCTATGATATTGGTGAAAACATTCTTGCAATTTTCGATAGAAATCTTGCTAAGTATTTGGATGTCAGATTTCATCAGAATCCACCCCAGGATGCATTGTAACAGACATGCGTAGTGGCACATGCAACTCCCCTATTCCCCTAGCCCTTTTATGAAATATTAGAGCCTTCAAGGCATGCCATCTTATGCTGACAACACATATTTTCAATAAAAGATCTTTTGTCAATGTGTACCTTCTATAGTCACTAATTACATGTATGTTTTAAGGTGCTTATTGTCGTACTGTGTTCATCTAATTTAGCATATGGGTGAAGTCACCAGAAAACGTACAATTCACCTTCACCGATTCTCTGACATAACCCAAATTTTCGACGAAAATAGAATTAAAAATACAGTTCAACCTAACCAAACAGAGTGCTAGAATCAATGCAATGCTGGGTATACTTGAATTTACCTAGTATTGACCAAATTGCAGACTCATTTAGCAGAATTTACTAAAGGTGTAGAGTTGCCAATTGCACATTTTTGGAAAATCTGACCAATATGTCAAGTTCCATTAACAACAAGAGAAGCATAAAAAATGCCAACCTGGAATTAATCAAGATGAACGCATTAAATGTAAGGGATTGCGATTGGCAATGCAGCAACAAGTCAATGTATTATAGGTGGAATCTCGTAATGTGAATGCAAGACTTTCGAGTCGATCTCCTGGACGAAGTCGCCAGAAAATGTATAATTCACCTTTACCAATCCTTTCAAATAAACCCAAGTTTAAGACGAAAATATAGTTCAAAATATAGTTCAACCTAACCAAACAGATTGCTAGAATCAATGCAATGCCGAATATACTGGAATCTTTCTTGTGTTGACCAAATTGCAGCCTAATTCAGCAGGCTTAGGCTTAATTTAGAGTATTAAAGGGTTTTGACCTATTCTTCTTCGGGTAAAATTTCATTATCTCCCAAAATAGTTATTCAGAGGACCCTCCGAAATATCACTTTTTTCAGTCTGACTCATTATTATTTTCTTAAATTTGGAAGTCCTTTTTGGATCGAAAATGTATGGATAACACTGGTCAGATAGGTATATGAAGAAGCCAACTAATTGCAATATTAATCCCATTTGATCCCGATTGCCACTGTAAATCAGCAAAATAACAAATCGTTAAAATATTCTTGAAAAAGCTATTCATGAAAAACTAAGGAAATTCGAGGAAATATATATTTTTCTTCATTCATTTTCTTAATGTGCATCGTCTATTCTACGTACAGTACCCGTGATAAAGTACAAATTGCAGCCTAATTTAGCAGAATTTACTAAATGTGTAGAGCTGCCAATTTTACATTTTCTGAAAATCTGACCCATACATATAAGACAAAAAGCATAGTCAAGGTACGTAAATGCAAATAAAAACAGTATAACCTCGTGTTATCATCAGAATGAATAATGTATTGGCCATCTTTAAACCTAGAAACTGACATTTAACCATTGTTTTCCTTCCATAAAAAAGTAATAGGAAACCAGTCCCGGCATATACAGATCTCCTAATTGGGAAATCCTGGCCACTGAGGTCAGCAAACTGCTGACGCCTCAATTAAGAAACATTTCCCACCTGGGTTATAAGGGTCAGATTTTCAGAAAATGTACAATTGGCAGCTGTACACATTTAATAAATTCTGCTAAATGAGGCTGCAATTTGGCCAATACTGAATAAATTCGAGTATATTTGGCATTGCATTGATTCTAGCAATCGGTTTGGTTAGGTTAAACTGTATTTTGAACTTTATTTTCGTCTGAAATCTGGGTTCTTTGAGAGGATTGGTGAAGTTGAATTGTACATTTTCGAAAAATCTGACCCATAAGCCAAATGGGCAGGTGTGGGTCAGTACGCAGATGGCAGAACCATTCAGGGCTTCAAAATAAACTACCAACTTCACTTGCCCATTGGGCAAGTGGCAGCCAAGATTTACTTGCCCACATCATTTTTCACTTGCCCAAATTTATTTGCAGAATTATAAATGAAATCACACTGATTTGTATGTATCTTGTTTCATTGTAAGTAGACATCACAACAGGGGTTTTAAATAGGTGCCGTAGAGATTTTCACTTGCCCAATCCTGCAACTAACATTCAATTTTACATGCCCAGAGCCATTTTTTACATGCTCTGGGCAAGAAAACATTTTTTTTGTAACGTTTTTGGGTCAGATTTTCAGAAAATGTACAATTCACATTCGCCAATTCTCTCAAATAACCCTAATTTCAGACGAAAATAAAGTTCAAAATACAGTTCAACCTAACCAAACAGATCGGTTGAATCGATGCAATGCCAAATATACTCGAATTTACCAAGTATTGACCAAATTGCAGCAGAATTTAGCAAAGTTTCCTAAGGCGGTACAACTGTTACCTTATTTCGAGTGACTGAGTTAGGATAAAATGATATTGTGATATCATGGTGTGTATGAAGATCCCTTCATCTACATAAAACCGGAATATGGGATAACGACATTTAAACATGTTATAAACTCAGTGGGTTTTCATGAATTACGAGATTGTGGTCTTGAAAGAGCTTTAGGGGATAGTATTTGATACAAAGTATAATAATATGTTATACAAATAGATGTGTGATCTTTCATATGGGATAACTACGGCAAACACGTTTCTCTACTGAGATAAAAGGGAAAGATAGGCTTTATCCTGCAGTCTCCATATCTCTGTACTGAAGCTGGGTGTGGAACATACGGACCTGTTGAAAGGGTAGAAGTATAATGTTTCCCACAATATGAAACAAAACATGGAAGATGATATATCTATAAATGTCAAAGTTCTGACGCCTCTTTTCTCAAAGTAATCCACAAGGAAAACGTGGAACGCTCACGCATATTTACTGTTGCCATATCTAATATTTAATAAACAGACGAGCGATGGCATAAAACTGTCTGTGTTTCTGACGTAAATGTATCGAAAACAACGCAGCGTGCCCTCTGCCCAAAACAATTTTCTCATGTTGGGAAAATAATAAAATATTCACGAGTTGATTCTTGCGTTATACAGTGGGCTGCCAAATGCTCCCTGTTGTTTACAAATACGGAAGTCATCTGAGCTGACAGATAGGTTGCCCCCACACGCCACGTGGCCGCCATTTTGTTGCCATATCTGGGTCAGATCTTCAGATAAGGTACAATTGGCAGCTCTACACAGTTAGTAAATTCTGCTAAATTACACCGATAAATGATCAATACTAGGTATATATGAATACATTTGGTATTGCCTTGATTCCAACAATCTGTTTGGTTATGTTGAACTGAGTTTTGAACTTCATTTCTGTCTTAATCTTGGGTTATTTGAGAGGATTGGTGAAGGTGAATTGTACATTTTCTGGCGATTTCACCCATCTAAAGATTGCTTTGAATACCTTGGTACAGCTGCCATTTACAAATATAGTAAATCTCAATGAAGCGTGGCTTATGTAAGCAGGATAGATCGCCAGGAGCTGCAGGAAGTGGGAAGAGAACGGCCTACAGACACATTCATAACCCTGCATCCACATTGTGGCTCCGTCGCCAAAGAATTACAAATATGTGATGTGTTCCAGGAAAATGAGTCACAAGGTCGCAAAATTGATATTTTTTCAATTTCTATAATTCAGAAGTTCTCTTTGTTGGAATGTTCTATTTTTTTAAGGGGTTATAGCGTCATATGAATACACTGGCGGTTATCCTCTTCCTCTTACTTTCTCTCCCCTCCTCCTCTCTCCCTGCCTCTCATCCCTTTCTCCCCCTGCCTCTCCCTGTCCCTACACTACCCCTTTCCTCTCCCCTGCCCTCTTCTATTTCCCCTTCTTCTCTCTGTATCCTCTTCTCCCTCTCCCTATCTGATTTCTCCCAGCCTCTGCCTCTGCTTCTTTCATTCTCTCTCTCCCTCTCCCTTTCCTCTCCCTCCCGTCTTTGTCACCCACTCCCCCTCTTTCCTCTATCCTCTTCTCCCTCTCCCTCTCTGATCCCTCACCCTCTGCCTCTTCATCTTTTGTCCCCCTCCCCCTCTGATCTCTCTCCCCTCATCTCCCCTTCCCTCTTTTTCCTTGCTCTCCCCTTCGCCATCTGATCTCTCTCCCTCTTTTTCCCTAACTCCCACTCTCCCTCCCTGTTTGCCCTTCTTTGCCATCCCCCTCTGCGCTCTCTCCTTCGCTCTTTTTCTTTCCCCTTCCTCCTCTTCTCTCATTCCCCCTCCTTTTATCTCTTTTTCTCCCTCCCCCTACCCTCTCCCATACATACCCTCCCCTTACATCCATCTCTGGGTCACATGATCAGTTGGCTCAAGGGCTCATTGATCATTGTCTCTGGGTCACATGATCAGTCTCATGACCATACTTGCTTCCCAAGCTATTAATAAAGTGTGGATTTTCTGATTTAAAAAAGGCTTCAAAATCACATTTTCACCCCGGATAACTTCACAAACGACATATTGTCCTCTGGAAAGGGTTGACGAAACTGTACAGAGCAGAACAACAACTAGTAACATCACAGATTCCAAGAACATGTCTGACAAAAAAACACCGTTTCCCTTATATATAGCGAATGTACCAAATTTTAAGATAATATTAAATATATTCTAGAGATGGATGAAATTCCCCAATAAACCAAACCATCAAATAACTTTTATTGATTGTTTTCATTGCACTGTATTAGGTCCTGACATGTTTCCACTGAATGCAGCCTTTTTCAAATATAGGATATTAAATATATTCTTGAATTTCTAAGGCCATCCTATGGAGTACATTAGTTACTTTACTAATAACTATCATCCCAGAAATATTGCAAACCTTCATTTTTTTAAAAAAATAAATAAACTCAAAATATAAAGAAAGATGCCCTAAGTCTTTATTATCATTAGAACCAGCTTGATCTCATCTTTTTAAAAATGATGGTATCTCAAATCAATTTTTTGTGACTTGTGACTCATTTTCCTATAACACCTCACATATAGCAATATCGAGTTATAACTGCGCTAGAATGAAGACATATTGGGGGCAGTAAATGGGACGATCGTTCATCACCTGTTGGATATCGGTTTGTGATGTGTTACATGGATATGAGCCAAAAAATGGCCTTTGAAATGCCATTTTTGAAACAATCAGATCAAGCCGATTCTAATGATGGTAAACATGAAGGACATCTAAGAAGTGCTTCTATTTTCTGTGTTTGAAAAGAAGTTTGCAATATTTCTGGGAGGACAAGTGGGCCTACCAGTAAAGTAACTAAATATACTCCATAGGATGAACTTGAAACACAAAGGTAGGGGTCAGATTTTCAGAAAATGTACAATTGGCGGCTCTACACATTTAGAAAATTCTGCTAAATTAGGCTGAAAAATGATGAATACCGGGTATATCTGAGTATATTTGGTATCGCATTGATTTAAAGTATCAGTTCTGTTATGTTAAACTGCATTTTGAAGCTCATTTTTGTCTTAAATCTGGGTTATTTGAGGGGATTGGTGAAGGTGAATTGTACATTTTCTGAAAATCTGACCCATATATTTAATACACTGTCTTACAATTTGGTAGATAAAGTGAAGGTGAATTACACGTTTTCTGGTGACTTCACCCATCTAGCTGTAACTGCGCTAGAATGAAGACACATTGACGGCGGTAAATAAGACGATGGTTGATCACCTGTTGGATATCGATTTAGCAGCGAGTTGCAAAAAGAAACAAATTGATGAGCAGTTGAGCAATTGATGAGCAGTTGAGCAATTGATGAGTAGTTGAGCAATAGGGGATTTGCATGTGCAAAAGTTCTGCGCATGTCTGACACAGTGCATTCTGGGATGGATTCTGATGAAATCTGGCATACAAATATTTAGCAACATTTTTATCGAAAATAACATGAATGTTTTCACCAATATCACAGCTTGTATTAATGATCTAAGTTAACCAAATGCATGATGGGAAAGATGAGGATATGTGTTACGGAAACATGTATAACACATGGATATTGATATTAGAGCATTGATAAATAATCCATGCTGAACATGGCATGTTTTCTATAGATTTTATACAGTACCATTAGTCCCATAATTCCATGCGAATCAAGATTCAAAATGGCGGCTATGCAAATGCCAAATTGACGAGCAGCTGTATGTGTATTGAGGCTGGGAACGGGGCCAAGCTACGCTTAGTGAAGGCCTCTAGATGATGGTGTCATGTTTGCAATAAATAATGTAGCCTTTAGGGTCAGATCGTCAGAAAATGTACTATCTTCAGATGTACATATTTAAGAAGTTCTACTAAATTAAACTGAAAAAATAGTCAGTACTGGGTATATCTGAGTATATTTAATATTGCCTTGATTCAAACAATCTGTTCGGTTATGTTGAACTGAGTTTTCAACCGAATTAAAGTGGGGTTATTTAAGAGGATTGGTGAAGTCAAACTGTACATTTTCTGGCGATTTCACCCATATAGATTTTGGTGTCATATTTGCAATACATAATGTAGCGAGTGATTGGAGTGATCGGGTTGAGACCCACCCCTAAACCCTGTATGAACCTGACCCGGGTGTGCTGAAGAGTTCATTGACCTATATGGGTCGCATTTTCTGAAAGAGTGCAATTCACCTTCCCCATTCCTCTTAAATAATCCAAATCTAAGAGTAAAATTACGTTCAAAATGCAGTTTAAAACTAAGAAACACATACGTTTAATCAACACAATGCCAAAGATACATGAATATGCATAGCATTTGAAATATTATACTCTAATTTCCCAGAAGTTACCAAATTTGTACAGCTGACGATTGTACATTTTCTGAAAATCTGACTCATATGTGTGGTAAAGTGACATGCTTTTGCTCAGGTTCAAGTAAGATAAATTATAACCCTAACACTGGACCAACCCTGACACACCTGTACTAGGGGATTTGCATACATGTGCCAATGCGCATGTCTGTTACAATGCATGCTGGGATGGATTCTGATGAAATCTGACATACAAATAATATTTGTGATTTGAAAATCGTATTTTGCAGTTCTATACATTGGTGATTTTGGTGCAACAAGTATTGATATAGTTTAGCCTTTTGATATCCTAACATAATTCAGTTTCATCGAGAATTCACAGATTTTTGAGATGATGAAAGAGAGCCATAGCTAGAATAGTGGGATTATGGTGTACACCAAAATATAGATACTTTGGGCGATGATTTCTACAGTTGTACACATCTCTCAAATTCTGCTAAATTAGAGTGAACAATGATACATACTAGGTACCGGTATATCTGATTTCATTCTGTATCTTATTCATTTCATAAATTTGTCTGGTTATGTTGAACTGTATTGAACTTAAATTTCTTCTTAAATTTGGGTTACTTGAGAGGATTGGGGAAATCCAATTGTACATTTTCTGGAGACTTGACCCATATGATAGGTGGTATCCGCTCAAATATCTAGTCGTTGCGATACTATAAGTCTAGTATTGTGTTTTACCCAGGATACTGCTTCAAATCACATAGAGTTAGAGTGACCATAGCACTAATGTACGGGAGACAGAAATCTTTTCATCCGATTTGTTTTTACATCATTAATTAGACCAATTCCATCTATCAGGACCTGTGGGTATGTTCCAAATGGTTTAAATCCATCGTTAATAGGGCCGGCATCTCTTATACCCAATTAAATCCCTCGAGCTCTGGCTCGTAGGCCACGGGTAAAAATATGCCCTTGGGGGTTCCGCATATATGGGTCAAGTTATCAGAAAATGTACAATTCGCCTTCACCAATCCTCCCAAATAGCCCACATTCAAGACAAAAATGAGCATCAAAATGCAGTTTAACATAACAGAACTGATACTTTAAATCAATGCGATACCAAATATACTCAGATATACCATGTATTCTTATATTTTCTAGCCTAATTAAGCAGACTTTCCTAAATGTGTAGAGCTGCCAATTGTATATTTTCTAAAAATCTGACCCATATATATACGATTTGTATTCTTACATTGATATAAAGTATACATCAGAAATGGAAGTAACCCTCTGCAATGCAGGTCTTCTGGGGTTTCGGAACCGAGGGAAAACAACAATTCATCATTTTTCAAGAAAATAAACAGTTACGCCTTGTATTTAGGAGTTACTCATAATATGCAGGAATCGTATGGATGACTACGTTTTCACGTCGATTCTGAGTGTCTCTGAGTTGGTAATATTTGTGATGGTTCATTGTGGCGGTAGAGTATCTTCTCTCCAAATTGCCAATACCACGCCTCATACAGGTAAATGTTAATATAAAAGGTTATAGAAAGTAATACTATCACATAACAATACTGCAAATTCCTCATTTGGATCAACACTGTATTGGTCTAATATAGTTCCAACGGATTACGTTCCAGGAAATGGACAATTGGCAGCTGTACACATTTAGTAAATTCTGCTAAATTAAGCTGCAATTTGGTCAATACTAGGTAAATTCAAGTATAGTTGGCATTGCATTGATTCTAGCAATCTGTTTGGTTAGGTTGAACTGTATTTTGGACTTTATTTTCGTCTGAAATTTGGGTTATTTGAGAGGATTGGTGAAGGTGAATTGTACATTTTCTGACGACTTCACCCATGTACAAGTGCAACAGATGATTATCAATATGTTTGATGAAGATTGATTATGAATGTAACTCATTATCATACGTCATAAAGTTTAAAGTAATAAAGGTTATACGTCATGAAGTTTAAAGTTACTGTTATAAAACAACTTGTATAGTATCATGTGGCCACCAGCATCCCATAATTTAACCAGTTTCTTTACCCATATAACAATGAATCTAAGGTAACGTTGGCAATTGTAAAACTAATCCTTGCCAAAGGGCAAATGTTCACCCAAAAGGTCGGAACCCAATAAACACAAACTAAAAACTCACAAAATATTCCTGTCATCTCCGTTTTGGGGCCCAATTCCATATACCATAGGAAATAGATAGAATGTGATGAGAATGTGGTAGAAGGGACACTATTGCACTGTCCTCGATGTTTGTTTTTTTGTGGCCCACAAGCCGATAGGCAAGTGGGTTACAAAAAAAAACAACATCGAGGACAGTGTAATAGTGTCCCTTGTACCACATTCAAATTTAGGTTCTATATTTACTCCCACGTTGCTATGCTTACCTTAATATGTGGCTATGTTTACTGTGGACAGGAAGTCATACCACACGCGTGGAAGTGCTGCAAATTACCACACTACTCCCGCCCATACAAAAAGCATTTGGTACATACATCAACGTGGAATAGATACATCAACGTGGAGTAAATTAATATAATTAATGAGAAATTCTTCTGAATAGCTTTAGCGGTCCATATCACGTATATAGGGCAAGATCAAGACAGAAAAGCTGCGTTTCATCAACTATCAGATATCAAGGAGATTCTTGGTCAGATTGAGGAGATGATTAACCCTTTCAATCCTGGTCACCTCATGGGAATTCTAGGTACATTTCCAATGATTTTTATGCCATAAACTTTCTTTCATTTTTGAAACTGAAACTTTTGATAACTAGAATAACTATAGAAAAGCTACAATATTAGTTACATAATTATGTTATGTGTTATTGCCTGTAGATTTAATAGGGAATTTGTATGTCTCACTGCGCATGTCTACTGCAGTGCATGCTGGGATGTATTCTGTCGAAATATATCATACAAATGTTTAGCAACATTTTTATCGAAAATTGCAAGAATGTTTTCACCAATACCATAGCTTGTATAAATGAGCTCTGCAATCAAATGTATGATGGGAAAGATGGCGACTCGTGTCATGGAAACATGTATAACACTTATTAATTGAGATGTTTTTTTTAAAAGATTGTACACTGTACCATTAGTCCCACAATAGGACTTAAGCCCAAAAAAAATAGGTGTGTTTCCGATTTACCCCCCCCCCTACCTAGAAAAACCTTACCCTACCTAAACAAATGTTTACCATACCTGATTTTAAAAAAAAAATCATATGTTACTTTTTGGGGATTTTTTGACATTAAATGCTTATAAAAGCAGGAAAACTGGGAGGTGGTTTCCAAAATAAACAAATTGAAAAAAAAAAAGTTACCACCCCCCTACCTAGTTTTCAGCCAGATAAATCGGAAACACACCTATTTTTTTGGCCTTATCAGAATTAAGATTTTGTGCCTGCTGGAGAGGAGCCAAAGCAAAGCAGGAGGGGTACTTGTGACCAGAACAGGGGCCAAGGCACCTGTGTTTTACATTATGTGGGTGGAGGTTGCAATGGATGCAGTGAGGGCCCCTTATTCAAAGTCATTTTAGAGGCAGAACAACATTTAATATTGCCACCAAACTTTAGGATATATGAGACACCATGCCCTAACTTCATCTTAATTTATTTTCCTTTAATAATTATGAAAAACAAATACTAGAGCAAATGTCAACAGGTCATTGTATGCGCTGTATGTAGGTGCATGTTGAGTGTATGGTGCATGCGCCTGCCCTGTGTGTGAGGGAGTGTGTGGAGGCACATACCTACAGCTGTTGTCAAAGCCCCACCCACCCCTAAAACTGGCCCCGCTTCATGTAAAAAATCAGTGCCAGCTGTTGCTATCTCAAGCTAAATACATAATTCGGTTAAGTCCTATTCAATGCGAATCAAGATTCCAAATGGCGGCTATACAAATCCCCTATTGAGTGCAGAATTCTACAATATTGATAACATAGGCTACGTGTTATAGCGTGTACAACTAATCAATCTGTTCTTGCGGCCATGTTGTAGATACAAGGCTGAGAAGTGCACAAAGCACTCACGCTACTCTTGACATGCTAACAGGGGGCCGGTGTATAATTAATCCTACGCTACTCTTGACATGCTAACAGGGGCCCAGTGCATAATTATCCTTCCTTAATGCTTTCCTTCGTTAGCATGTAGAACATAGGGAGGGTAACAGGTCTAGGGGCAACTCTGGGGAGGAGGGCCAGCTCCTCGAGGGGTTAATTGGGTTGCTAATGTTATTCTTAACACCTTATCTGGAGTGTGTGTGTGGGGGGGGGGGGCGGAGGGGGGGGGGGGGGCTGAAGGGGGGGGGGGGGGTCCTCAGCCAGGCCAGGATATATAAGCAATGGTTTGCTTGGAATTAAAGGACTGAAATTTCTCCACGTTCTCCACGCGTTTTTGCCTAGAACTCTATATATGGGTCAGATCTTCAGAAAGTGTACAATTGGCAGCTGTGCACATTGAGTAAATTCTGCTAAATTAGACTGCAATTAGGCCAATACTAGGTACATCCAAGTATATTTTCCATTGCATTGATTCTAGCAATCTGTTTGGTAAGTTGAAATGTATTTTGAACATTATTTTCGTCTGAAATTTGGGTTATTCAAGAAGATTGGCGAAGTTGAATTGCACATTTTTCGAAACTCTGACCCATATACAGTTAGTATGTTATTAAGGGCTTCTTTAATATGCACCCGTGTAAGTAGAAAAAGCGCGAGGTCTTTGACGTTGTCTGAGACTTCATCAGCCTTTAACTTTTGATGATGTATGGCTTCATTATGGTCGTTAGTTTGTGGCCCTTGATGTTTGACCTTGTAAAGGGCATTCACCAGAGAACACAAACCCACATTTCTCTCTTATAATATGCCTCCATGATTGCTTCATTACATATATATCCGGCTCTCAGCTGCCATCGCCATATCATTAGGGGAGTAAAGATTTGTGGTGAGTTTCAGGAAAATGAGTCACAAGTCGCAAAATTGATTTTTTTCAAAGTAGATTATTTATAAGAACCCTTGCTTAGGATGTTTTCATTTTTGGAGTTTCCGGAGCTGCTAGTAGCATCAATACAGGTCCTAAATTTCAAGACATTGGAATAAATATAGCTTGCATTACTAAGGTCATCTCATAGAGTATATTTAGCTTTTTTACTAGTAATTGTCCACCCCAAAGATATTGTAAACTTTCTTTAAAAAAAAGAATATCAAATTCAAATAAAGAAATACTTAATAAATGTCCTCAATGTTTACTATCATTGGAATAGGCTTGATCTCATCGTTTCAAATATGGTGATAGCTCAACATCCATATTTCGCGACTTATGACTCATTTTCCTAAAACAGATCACATATGTGGGTCGGATTTTCAGAAAATGTATAATTGGCAGGTGTACACATTTAGTAACTTCTGCTAAATTAAGCTGCAATCTGGTCAATACTAGGTATATCTGAGTATATTTGGCATTGCATTGATTCAATAAATTTGTTTGATTAGGGTGAAACTTTATTTTCGTCTGAAATTTGGGTTATTTGAGAATATTGGTGAAGGTGAATTGTACATTTTCTGGGGACTTCACCCATGTAATGTGTCACAGGAAAATAAGTAACAAGTCGCAAAAACGGATTTAAAGACATCATTATATTTGGAAAGATGAGATCAAGGCGATTCTAATGATGGTAAACATTAGGATATCTAAGAAGTGTTTCTATATTTTATGTTCGATATAGTTTTGTTTGAAAAAAGGTGTCAATATTTCTGGGTGGAAAGTTACTTGAAAATAGACCATATGACGATCGTTGATATATTTAATACATTGTCCTGAAATTTGTATTCATTTGATTTGAAGCGCTAAACCCCTTAAGAATCAGAACATTTCAACAGAGAGATCTTGGAAATAAAACGCTTCGGAAAATACAATTTTGTGGCTTGTGACTCATTTCCCTGGAACACATCACATATATAACATATGATGCATCTAGTGCTCCACTGTAAAGGGGGGGGGGGGGCCTCCAGTGGCTGCGGTTAGTTCTGCGGTAAGCTCTGCGGTAAGCCTTGCGATGGTGAGAAGTGACGAGGTCCTGCCTACATGGCCAATGAACCATGTAGGCAGGACCTCATCACTCCTCTCCACCTACAGAACCAGCACAGCCCATCGCAGAGCTTACTGCAGGGCTTACTGCAGAGCTTACTGCAGAGCTTACCGCAGAGCTTACCGCAGAGCTTACCATAGAGCTTAGTGCAGAGCTTACCGCAGAGCTACCTGCAGAGCTTACTGCAGAGTTTACTGCAGAGCTTACCACAGAGCTTACTGCAGAGCTTACTGCGGGGCTTACCGCAGAGCTACCTGCAGAGCTTACTGCAGAGTTTACCGCAGAGCTTAACATAGAGCTTACTGCAGAGTTTACTGCAGAGCTTACCACAGAGCTTACTGCAGAGCTTACCATAGAGCTTACCATAGAGCTTACTGCAGCCAGTGGAGACCACCCTTAAAGCTGCAGTCCCAGAAGTCTGGGATAAAGATCTCAAAGTTGACTTTTATCCTATTTTTTTAGAACCCTGAGACCCTGTCTCACCTTATCCCACAAGTTTGATTTGATTTGATAATGTTTTGAAGTGATTAAATACAGGTTTAAATCTGTTACTCGGCTATCGGTGAACTTTCATGAAAACCTAGATGGCAGATGGCAGATGGCAGCACTGAGTGATGGTTGGAGCTCTATACGCTCTATAGTACAGAATAAGAAAAGTGTCCACTCAGTGCTGCCACCTGCCGCCACCATAAAAAGTAAAACGGCAAACAAAATTTGAAATCGATGGCAGGATAATCTATTAAATCCTTGAAATTACAGCTTTGGCAAACTTCTTGTTATGTGAAAGACCCCTGATTGTGAGTTTTGGTAACTAAATTGAAGGTAATTACAAGAAAAACAGGTAAAACCAACAATTACGTCATTAGGGAAAGCAGCTTTAAGCCTACACGAGAGTTCAGAGGCATCCCCTCACTAGTTCAATGCACTCGCCTTACAATGTTATTTCTGGATAGATATTATTTCTATAAGAATCAAATACGAGTAAGAGATAAGGCTGAAGGCTATTTTCTTCTGCCTCTATCCCCACTTTCTCTTTTTATGTATCACATTCTTACTTCTAGTCCTATCCTCATCTCTATGGCATCCTTTGATGTTCATAGGAATATGTTTGAGGACAAATATCAAATACCATACAATTTCCCCCTCCATATTGGAGTAGTTTTACACTGACGTATATGGGTCAGATTTTCAGAAAATGTACAATTGGCAGCTGTACACCTTTAGTAAATTCTGCTAAATGAAGCTGCAATTTGGCCAATACTAGGTAAATATGAGTATATTTGGCATTGCATTGATTCTAGCAATCTGTTTGGCTAGGTTGAACTGAGCTTTGAGGTTTATTTTCGTATGAAATTCGGGTTATTTGAGAGGATTGGTGAAGTTGAATTGTACATTTTCTGAAAATCTGACCCATTATATCCTTGTCCACAAGGCTAAGGCCATTAAGTACACCTCCCCACTATACCTCATCCATTTTAAAAATAAATAAAAGCCAAAGAGGAGGCATATGCACATTTCTCATTATAACTACTGTATGTAATCGTATTTCGTATTTCAGAAAATGTACAATTCCGCTTTGTCAATCCACCAAGCCAATGAGGTTCAAAATGCAATGGAATGAATTGAAACGATTCTCTGAATGAATGCCATACCACATGTGATGTGTCACAGGGAAATGATTCACAAGTAGAACAAATGGTTCTTGAGATATCATCATATTTTAAAAGACGAGATCAAGCCGATTCTAATGATGAAACATTTGGACATTCAATAAGTACTTCTATATTTTAAAATTTGATTTTAATTTAAAAGTAAAGAGTAAAGAGTTTGCAATATGTCTGGGTGAAAAATTATTAGTGAATTAGTTGAGTTATATACCCTATAGGATGAGCTTTAAAAATGCATGGATATATTTAATACACAGTCCTGAAATTTGAGACAAGTATTTATACGACTATAGGGGCATTAGATACTCCAAAAATGAAAACATTCCCACAAATACATGTTGTAAATAAACAACTTTGAAAAATATCAATTTCGAAATTTCATCCAACTTTCATCATACGACTGGAAATGAGGACATTCCCACAAAGAAAACTTAATAATAAATCACCTAAAGAAAACAATCTTTTTGGGATTTATTTTCCTGTAACACATCACACATATATTCAGTTATAGCTAATATTTATCTTTTACAGGCTCATATAGCAGATTCAGATTGATAGTATTTTTTGGACTGCCTAACCCAGATGCATTAGGGGCCATCGGGTTGAATGTGTCACAAGTTGCAAAGAATGGATTTCGAGATATCATCACATCTGAATATATGTGACCAGCTCTGCGATTATGGGTCTTAAAGGTTTTTACTGAGATAGCCCTAGGGGCATTATTTAACAGGAAAATTGTTAAAAACACAAAATTTACTCAAAAAACCATTGAAAATGAAATTTTTCACAGATTATAGCATGGCGGAAAACTTTGGAGAAAATGTTGTTATTGTTGCCATGGTAACCATGAATTCAATGGAACGTCCAAATCATCAATAATGACGTTTAACAGGATTCTGATTTCCATGGAAACCTATATGCCATCAAATTGTTTCAAATTTAAATAAAGTCAAAAGAGAATTTTCTGATGATTAAGATACTGAAAACAGATTTGAATTACTTAAATTTTCAGAAAAATGGCAATATATTATTCAATTTATTGAAAATGATGCGCATTTTGAAATCATATAAGCCGATTCTAATGATAGTAAACGTTAGGACATCTCATAAGTGTTTGTATATTTTAGGATTGATATTTTTATTTTTGAAAAAAATGTTTGCAATATCTCTATATTTATAGTTTGAGATTATTTTTTTGAGAAAAGAGTTTGCAATATTTCTGGGTGGACAATTACTACTAAAGTAGCTAAATATACTCTATAGAATAAGCTTACAAATGCATGAATAAATTTAGTACAACATCTCGAAATCTGGTACATGTATTTATACTACGAAGGGCATTAGATGAGTAACTTCTTAATAAATCGCTTGAAAAATATCACTTTTGCAACTTGAGCTTCATAACACACCACACGTATACTCAGCTATACCTTATATTTATCACTTACAGGCTCATATAGCAGATTTAGAATGTGTAGAGCTAACGATCGTACATTTTTTGCCTCCTTAACCCAAATGCGCACGAGGCCATTTATGCTCAAGGTCACATATAATCTAGGGTTGCCTTCTACACTGAACCCATTCCACCTGATTCATTACCTAACATTTCACCTTGAATATCCCCTCAAGGTCATAAATCCACCAATGATTACAGAATACCTCACAGGCAAAAAGACCCTTTAGATGTTTTCATGGATTTGAGCGGGTAGGTAAAGAGGTTGATTTTTATCTTTCATGGGTCAAGTCCCCAGAAAATGTACAATTGGTCTTCACCAATCCTCCCAATTAATCCAAATTTAAGACGAAAATCAGGTTCGAAATAGAATTCAACATAACCAGACAGATTTATTGAATGAATATAATACAGAATACACTCAGATTCACCTAATATTTACCAATTTTCATTCTAATTCAGCAGAATTTGATAGATGTGTAGAACTGTATACATAAGGTTGTGCATTTTCTGAAAATCTGACCGACCTAATGCTGTAATGCTAGGGGTGGAGGGATGTAGAAAACAATAATTAATTGTGAAATACTTACGGCAGCACATAATGACGCCCCAGCAACGGTCACACTCACCACATGTGTCAGGGCAATGATGAAGAACACTATACTTATGGTGAGCGCAAACACATCCTGCAGGAACAGTTCCTCGTTCTTAATCAACACAAAGATGAAGGCACAAATAGTGGGTATATCAAATAAATACGTTAACAAGTTAAAGAGGGAGAACATATCGTCTAATGTGTCAGTTACTTTACACAGGAGCAGGTGGCGCTGTCTGTGTCCCTCAATATCGCTCACTCCCCCGCAATGGGGGCGCCCCCTAGTCTCTGACGTCACTAACGTGGACCGGAAGTCAGATGAAAACTCGCGGTATTCCTTCTTGAGGAGGATACAGATAATGACGAGCACAATATTGGGCTGGATCCAGCAGAAAGCTATGTAGTAATGAAAGGTAAAGTAGATCGCCGCCACCCAAACGGGAACCGGGCCTTCAATGGTAAATGGCACAAGGAAGTCCCGTGACAGCGAGGGCAGTTTTATACTGAGCAGGGCCACGCCAACAACGGAAAATGACAGCATCATCATGTTGATTGACATGACTACTCTGCAGGCAAAACTTTTGAGTTTCTCTGTGGGAACGCCTCCGTAGCGGTCCTTATAATCCTGCCAGAGATGGATGAAGCTTGAGGAATGACGGTAGCTGACCGTAATAAATACGGTGACACTTAACGCACACTGTAGATTCCAAATGTGAATGATGATCTTCATGAATAACCTGGTGCCATGGCTGTCAGGCATTATGTAAGCAGCAAAATACCTGATGGCGTTTACCCACAGTAGTATGAGTACAATCACGCAGTAAATCGTACACACTTGAAAGCGGGCGCCTTCGTGGTCTCTCAGCACTAGACCATAGCACTTGAGGCTAATGAAAAAAGGCCGCACCATTTCCTTCACACTGGGTGAAGAGCTTTGCTCCTCTTGGTCCTCTGCATCCACCTCCTCCCGAGCCTCCATTGTCAACATGGAGCGCGCACTGAGCTCGGAACTTCGGTCTGATATGTCGAGGGGCCCAAGTCGCTGGTCTAACAAGGGCATTCCCTGTGGGGGGAGCGGGGTGCAAGCGGGAATGGGCCCAGTCGTCGATGGCATCCGGTGCACCACCTTGCCGTTGACGTTAACGTAAGTGTGACGTGTGGTCATCTTCATATGGAATGACGATCATCCGGCATCACGTAAATCAAGAGAAATGTCAGAGTTTCTAAAAAAAACAATTGCTTCTTCTTGCGTGGGTTTATCCCATCCCTACATCTCACTCTCTTTTTATTAAACAGCAGCCATCAAGAAAGAGACAACTTGTTCCGCAGGCGGAGGAGCGGGAAGATCGATCAGGTGAACAGATCTGGAAAGAGAAATAGAGATGAATAGGTTTTACTCTGGTTAAAATGAATCCACCATGGGAGAAGCAATGGATGGTTGTTAAGTTGTGACAAGTGGGTCAGATTTTCAAAAAATGTACAATTGGCAGCTGTACACTTTTAGTCAATTCTGCTAAATTAAGCTGCAATGTGTTCAATACTAGGTAAATTCGAGTATATTTGGCATTGCATTGATTCTAGCAATCTGTTTGGTTAGGTTGAACTGTTTTTGAACTTTTTTTTCGTCTGAAATTTGGGTTATTTGAGAGGATTGGTGAAGATAAACTGTACATCTTCTGAAAATCTGACCCAAGTTGTGACGAGTAATAACTGTCTGGGCTGCAGGGTTGAACGTGACACTCTAGTACCGCGTTTATCTGCAATCCATTTTGCTTGAATGTGATGTGTCTCAGGGAAATGAGCCACAAGTCGGAGAAAATGAATTTCTTGAGATGTCATCATGTCTAAAAGTATGAGATGAAGCTGATTCCAATTACGGTAAATGTTAGTCCAGCTAAAATGTATTTCTATATTTTCTATATTTTTATATATGTTTTTAGTTTGATATTTTTATTGTTGAACATTAAGTTTGCAATATTTCTGGGTGGACACTTACCTGTTTAACTAAATATACTCTATAAGATGAGCTTAGAAATGCATGGATATATTCAATACACTGTCTTGAAATTCGGTACATGTATTCATGTTACTAGCAGCTCGAGAAACCCATAAAATGAATACATTCCTAGCAAGAGTTTTTGTGAATAAATTACTTTGGAAAAAATATCAGTTTTCCCACTCGTGACTCATTTTCCTGACACGCATCACAAATAAGGAATTTGCATATATGCACCATATTGAATTAATTATGATCTTCTTGGAATTCTAGAAGTAGTATCTGCTTAGAAAAAAAACCCAAGGAATATTTAATCCCTTTCAACCGCAGGCTTATTGTCTGTGCTTCCATGCACACAGCCATTAGGCTGAACATGATGCCATAATATTCTTGTTAACACGTTTTTATTTAGGTTTTTAGTTCGACATAATACTGCACGCTCACCCTACGGGGTTGGTTCTTTCGTTGTGCCCTGTAATACATACATAGTTATAGGAGTAGTTGAAAGGTTGTAATATAACTGAAGTACACTTCATACAACCGGTTTGGGGGGGGGGATTTTTTGCAAAAAGGAAAAGATAAACATAGGGATTAATGATACAGTGTGGTGAATGGAATAAGGAAATGTATGGCAATGAAGAGTAGTAGGGACTAGTAGGCAGGGGACTTGCATGTGCCACTGCGCATGTCTGGTACAGTGCATCCTGGGATGGATTCTGTTGAAATCTGACATACAAATATTTTGCAACATTTTTATCGAAAAATGCCAGAATGTTTTCACCAATATCAGAGCTTGAGTGAATTATTTATGAAAACCAAATGCATGATGGGAAAGATGGAAGCTTGTGTTATGGAAACATGTATAACATGAATATTGACATTAGACCATTGTTAAATATTCCATGCTAAATATGGCATGATTTCTATAGACTTTAGACTACCATTAGTCCCATAATTCCATGCGACTCAAGGTCCAATATGGCGGCTATGCAAATCCCCTATAGGGCCAGTAGTGGTATCCCATGATACTTCTCTCATGGATCTCGATACACATAAAAGTTAAAATACTGAAGACATACAGGACATTATGTTTCATTATGCATTGCTCTGGAAACAACGTATCTAGAGTGATTTACGCATAGTGCGTATTTCACTAGTGAGTTACGTGGGGTAGTAATGGCAACCAATCTGTTTATTTGCTAAGATTACCAGTGAAATTCAAATTTATGACTCAATTGTATTCCATTTTCATGATGGAAAGCATGTATAATAAAACTGTTAACTAACTCGTTGGTTTCAGTCACTTTTTGCGATAGAATATTTACGCTCCTTCAGCCAACTCGTTAGTTAACCTGATTATAAATTCGTACCACAGCACCGATTAATTGTTATATCAATATTACTCAATATACAAATAATCAGTATTGATAAATGTAACTAAGATTTTGGCTCCAAGGAATAGTACTCGTCCCATCCCCCCAACCATTGTACACGTCAGTCGGTAGATAGCATGGTTATTGCGTGGTTATTACGTGGTTATTACGTGGTTATTACGTGGTTATTGGGGACAGGTTGTCAGCCACTTCTCAGAGTCTCATACTTATACTGTAGCACTGGATTCTATCTAATGGGTCAAGTCCCTAGAAACTGTACAATTAATCTTCACCAATCATCTCAAATAACCCAAATTTAAGACGAAAATCAGGTTGGGAATACATTTCAACATAAGCAGACAGATTTATTGAATGAATACTATACAGAATACACTCAGATATATCTAGTATTTACAATTTTTTACTCTAATTCAGCAGAATTTGATAGATGTGTAGAACTGTAGATTGTGCATTTTCTGAAAATCGAACCTCTTAGAGGGAGTTTGATTGAGGCTACGAGGGCATCGCCGGTGGGAAAAGGGAGAATTAACTCCGATTGAAAGACATTTGAAGTGAAGACCGAATGCTTAATCATTAAACAGGATCGGGTCTACCACAATTGCCCTCCGATGCATCTATAGGCCTGAGTGTGCTATTGTAGACTTTAGAGCTAAATTCTGGATTTCACCTGAGCCTTGGTCACATGTCCACTTCAAATGGATACTATACTGGAAGAAACTTGGGTCAGATCTTTAGAAAATGTACAATCGGCAGATCTACACATGTAGTAAATTCTGCTAAATTAGACTGACAAATGACCAATACTAGGTATATCTGAGTATATCTGATATTGACTTGATTCAAACAATATATTTGGTTATGTTGAATTGACTTTTGAACATTTTTGTCTTAATTTGGTTTATTTGAGAGGATGGGTGAAGAACAATTGTACATTTTCTGGCGATTTCACCCACTTGTTTTCATGTGTTGTTGGATTGTTTGATAGATGGAGTGTCATCCTCTGTAGCTGCTGACAAAATTGAATGGTTGTGTTTTGACTACGTTTGCTATTTTTACTTTAGGTAACTGGTACTGACTGGCTGTAAGTTTATATGAGGTGTGTCATAGAGAGATGAGTCACAAGTCTCAAGATAATGGATTTAAGATTTCAACATATTTGAAACGATGAAATCATGCGGATTCCAATAATGGTAAACATTAAGTACATCTAAGAAATGTTTCTATATTCTATGATTGATATAATTTTCTAGTTTTGAAAAGAAAGTGTACAATATTTCTCGATGGACAATTACTAGTAAATTAGCTAAATATCCTCTATAAGATTGACCTTCAAAAAGCATGAAATTTGGTACATGTATTCATGCTAAGAAAAGCGTTAAGGAACCTAAAGATGAAAATATTTCCACAAATAAATCTTGTGAATAAATCACTTTGAAATAATTGAGCAATTTAGCGACTTGTGACTCTTTTCCTGTAGAACATCACAAATGTCCCTTCCTAAACCTTAAAATAACATTTGACCAAACCAAGCAAACAAACAAACGGCTTATGTGTCAGATGTTTAGAAAATGTACAATTGGCAGATGTACACCTTTAGTAAATTCTACTAAATGAAGCTGCAATTTGGTCAATACTAGGTAAATTTGAGTATATTTGGCATTGCATTGATTCTAGCAATCTGTTTGGTTAAGTTGAACTGTGTTTTGAACTTTATTTTCGTCGGAAATTTGGGTTATTTGACAAGATTGGCAAAGTTGAATTGTAAACTTTCTGAAAATCTGACCCTTATGTGAATGCTGATTGGAAAAACAGCTTGTATTGTAACTGGATATAGAAACCCAATATCTGGGTGGAGATGGGTACAAATTCTGTGTTAAAGTTGTATCCGTTATGTATGGGTCAAATTTTCAGAAAATGTACAATTGGCAGCTGTACACCTTGAGTAAATTCTGCTAAATGAAGCTGAGAAATGGGTATATCTGAGTATATTTGGTATCGCTTTGATTTAAAGTATCAGTTCTATTATGTTAAACTGCATTTTGAAGCTCTTTTTCGTCTTAAATGTGGGTTCTTTGAGAGGATTCGTGAAGGCAAATTGTACATTTTCTGAAAATCTGACCCGTAAATCCCTAAGTGTATTAATTTCTAATGTTTCTATTTGATGAATTTGAATAAACAGATCATCTTAAGTTAGTGAAGTGTCGGTTTCTCACAGGATTACAGCACCAGCATGGTTTTTTTAAAAATAAATGTTATTGGATCCATTTTCATATAATGATAATCTCGTGGGAGTCCTCGTTGTGTCTTTAGTTATGCGATGTTCAAAGGAAGGGAAGTGGTGGAAATCAGGCGCCGGTCATCGGGATTGCTGCCGCAAAATGACCTCTCGTAATTGCTTAATTTCCATTATTGGACTCGATGAAATGCGATGAGGATTTTACAAACCACACTTATCATAGATAATAATGAAGAAGAGAATGAAGAAAATGAAGGAAAGTCAAGTGATGAAAAAAGCATATCGTTGTACATGATTTAATAATGTTATGGGTGAAATCGCCAGAAACAGTACAAGAGCATATGGACAGTATGGTACAAGAGAAACCAAAGCTTGTGATATTGTTATGTTTGTTCCCCGATGTTGTTACTGGAAACTTATCACTTGAATAGACCTCATTTTATGACTGTAAACTATATTAATGTCCGTTATTGCAAAACAATAGACACTATAATCAAACACGGATCATCGACAGTCCTAAACATCAAGACTGATCATTGAACACTAATTTTCCAATACTGGTTAAAAATCATCTATGTTCAATAAGTTAGATTTGCCTAGAAGACCTGCATGTCATTTGACTTGCAGATGGTATATTCTTTTCTGATTGTAATGTATGTCTGTTCAGAATAAAAATCCTATATATATAATTCACCTTCACCAGTCTTCTAAAATAAACCAAAATTATGACAAAAATCAGTTTCAAAACTCAGTTCAACCTAACCAAACATATTGTTCAAATGAAGTCAATACTAAATACTGGTCCTGGACATGACCATAAAGTGCCTTTCTGTCTCTTTCTCTCTGTCTCTGTCTCCCTTCTTCTGTATCTCTATTTCCTGGGTATGATCATAAACTGCCTCCCTCTCAGCTCTTCCGCCCTTGACGTAATGTGGCCCATGTGAAAACCATTTTCGCCGAAAATAAACACAAGCTTATGACTGCCACCCATACCTCCATAACAGAGAACCTATGTATCTCCAAACCCCATCCAACGGACTTTTTTCCCTTAATTCGATCTTAGACTCTCTAATTCTTTCACCAATTGAAAGGAAATTGCATCAATAACTAACGGTGTGAGTTTAAAAGAAATCTGAGTCCCAAATGGGAAGATATTAGTGAAATTAAAAAATAAAATCACTCGAAAATGAGACAAATATAAAAAGGCAATCTATTTCTCTAATATGCGAATGCAGGACTTCTAGGTCTGCATGCATCCTGGATATAACCATATTAAATGTGTTGATAAGGGCGTAAAGCTCACTCACTCACTCAATACTAAATATATCAGATATGTATAGATCTGCCAATTGCACATTTTCTGACCTGGGACTCAGGGGGTGACTCTAATGACTTTAATCAGAGTAACAAATGGCAGGTGACCCTTATCAGGGAACAGAATTGATGATAGCATAACCTGTTGTGTATGTCGTATCTCTATCTACACACTACAAATACAAGGCTAATATGGCTGATATGGGCACTATCATTACATCATGATCAAGTTTCCTGACATTTGCTTACTATACAGAATAATCTTCACATATATGTTTGACAAGCAATAGATCAAACTTGAATGATGTGGCAGAACACTCCGGAAATAATCCAGTAGCATCCATCATTATATAGCATACGGTTTAAGTCAGCGAGACTCCGAGATGTTTCTTGCAATTTCTCAATTTTATAAGAAATATCCCTAAAGAATATCCCCATTAGTATATTGATAAACATCAGGGAAATTGTAATGAATAATTGAATGGCTATAGGCTGTCTGAATCTGGTCTGGTGTCTATATTTACATAGACCGTTTTGGATTTGCATACTCTCTTTAAATTTAACTCTAATAAATAGAATATTTTCCAAAGGATTACCTTCAAAACGCAAGGATATATTTAATACACTGTCTTGATATTTGGTACATAGATTTATATGACTAAAAAGGCTACCCCCCCCCCCCTCCCCCCCCCCTCCCCCCCCCCCCCAAAAAAAAAAAAAGAAAAAGGAAAAAAAAGGCAGAGTATTTCAATAAAAAGATCTTGTGAATGAATAATTTTTAAAAATATCATTTTTGTGACTTGTGACTCATTTTCCTTTAACAAATCACATATAACAGTCTAACGTATGATGCGAAGCAAAATGCAAGATGGTGACCAACCTTTTCCAAGGCGGTCGTTTAAAATAAATGAGTATTGATTTATTCAAATATTTCTGACAAATAGCCTTGACTTTGTTGTGGAGACCAGCAAGATTAGCAAAGGGAAGGAGGCAGATTAGAATCATTAATCAAAAAAGTGGTTGGTGAGTTGGCACCCTGGTGTGACAGGCCCTATAGATGCCATAGCGATATTTACATTAATAATGAGACCCTGTCACTGGGACAAAAATTAATGCAGACAGTTGCACCTCCTTAGAGGCAGTTGGGTCAAGTTTTCAGAAAATGTACAATTCACCTTCACCAATCTTCTCAAATAACCCTAATTTAAGACAAAAATCAGGTTCAAAATACAGTTCAACCTAACCAAACAGATTGCTAGAATCAATGCAATGCTGAATATACTCGAATTTACCTAGTATTGACCAAATTGCAGCTTGATTTAGCAGAATTTACTAAATATGTACAGCTGCCAATTGTACATTTTCTGAAAATCTGACCAAGTCGCACCTCCTTAGAGGCGTTTTTACTCTGACCTTGTCCTACAAACAAAGTCCATTTCTAAGAGAGTAAAAAGCAATACAACCATCCATCAATTAAAGTTCCATTACCCGCTAATTTACGTTAAAAAAAGGAATTAGGTGATGTGAAGCTTTGAATGGTGCTGATTTATGTTTGTTATTGTACATTGTCCCATTCTGATTAAACCCATTTGGGTCAGATTTTCAGAAAATGCACCATCTGCACTTCTACACATCTATCAAATTTTGCTAAATTAGAGTGAAGTGAAACATGATACATACTAGGTATATCTGGGGGTATTCTGTATTGTATTCATTCAATAAATCTGTCTGGTTATGAACTATATTTTGAACCTGATAGTTTCCTTAAATTTAGGTTATTTGAGATGATTGGTGAAGGTTCATTGTACATTTCCTGGAGACTTGACCCACCTCTAAACCTTTCCTCATGAAGCTTATATAATGACAGGACACAATTTGATCAATGAGGCTTATACTATAGCCGTAACACAAATCCTATGTACTGTGTGACAGGAAAATGAGTCATAAGTCGTAAAATTGATATTTTTCCAAGGAATTTATTCACAAGATCTCTGTGCGCTCATGGTCATATAAATCCATGTGCCAAATTTCAGGACAGTGTATTGAATACACCTTTGCGTTTTGAAGGTCATCCTATGCAGTATATTTAGTTACTTTACTGGTAATTGGCCACCCAGACATATTTCTAAAATACTTTTTAGATGACCTTTCCAGAAACACATCACATGTAAACAAATATGTCATTGTTGTATTGTTGCAAATCTGCAGCGCAGATATAAAGACATATAATATAATCAGACCAGGGTGGATCTGAGGACCAAGATAACATCTCCAATACACCTGCGACTTTGGTCGGCGATTTTGCTGGAACAGCTATTAGGCTCCTACCATATTTGGGTAGCGTTTCAGTGAATGGGGCTCTTGAACTTTCACTCTACTCACTGGGTTAATAAATTGGTAAGGGAAACTGCCTAATATATCAATTCAATGTGAACAGATGTTCTTGATATTGATATTCATAATGATTCATAATAATTCATTAATCCTATTTGAAGTTTTACATCAATACCAACAAATTGTGAGACAATTTTATCGTCCAGAATCGAAACCGCCCTGCAGTTTAATTTGTAGTAAGTTTTGCTCGGAATGCGGCTTTAAAACCAAATGTGATCCGTTTTAGGAAAATTAGTCCGTCATTTGCAAAATATAGATCTTGAGATACCATCATATCTGAAAAGAGTAGATCAACCGATTCCAATGATAGTAAAGTCTATGAAACCTAATAAGTATGTTTTAAGTTTGATATTTTTATTTTTGAAAAAAAAAAGAAGAAAGTTGGCAATGTTTCTGGATGTGTAAATACCAGTAATGTAACTAGATATACGCCATACAAAGGCCTTCTAAACGCTATGATATAATCAATACAATGTCCTGGAATTTGTTACATGGATTCATATGACTATAAATGCTAAACGCTTCAAAAATCAGAACAATTCAATAAAGAGATCTTGTGAAAAAAACACTTTAAATGATATCACTGTGATTCCTGTAACTCAGTGGGGAACCAAGTTTATCAATAAATGCGGTCCTTAAGACTTGTTAAATGATAACCTGGAATAATATTGTGATTATTCTTAACTGCCAATACTAATCATACCTTTGTTCAATTACACATCGCTATCAGATTCAGGAATGGGGACCGATGCTTATTGATATTTAAGGATTTGATTTCCAATGAAGACGAATTTCCTTCATTTTCCTCGAAATTCCGACCATGTTCAGTCAAATGCACAATAGGGGATTTGCATGTGCCACTGCTCATGTCTATTACAATGCATGCTGGGATGGATTCTGTTGAAATCTGACATAAATATGTAGCAACATTTTTATCGGAAATTGCAAAAATGTTTTCACCAATATCATCTTGTTAAAATGACTAACAAAACAAAAACCAACAAAAACCAAATGTATGATGGGAAAGATGGAGGCTTGTGTTATGGAAATTGACGTTAGAGCATTAATGAATAGTCCAGGCTGAACATGGCATGTTTTCAATAGATCTAAGACTCTACCATTACTCCCATAATTCCATGCAAATCATGATTCAAAATGGCGGCTATGCAACTCCCCTACTGCTACTGTAAAACAGCAAAATACTAAAAATAATGAACTTTTCGAGAGAAAAAAATATTATTTCTTCATTTTTATTATTCAGCTATTGCAAATGTGCAGAGCTAAGAATGATAAAAAAAAGAAGTAATGGGGAAATATGATATAATGTCTGGTAGGCTTTGATTACGATCTGCTTGTTGTTTATTAAAGCAACGATAAGGACTCCATTTCTTAGACCTAAAGTTGACGTGTTTGGAAATTTATATTTGAAAAAAGGTGGGAATTTTGTCACCATGATTTTCTCAGCGTGGCTTTAACCTATACATGATCTATAGTGCAGTGCAAGAAAATATTCTAATAGTATTCTTTGACATTACAAGTGTCACACAAGATTGTTTAATTTTGAAACCATGAAACAATTTGTCACGCACATATGTGATGTGTTTCAGGAAAATGAGTCATAAGTCGCAAAATTAATATTTTTCAAAGTCTTTTTTTACAAGATCTCTTCATTGAAATGTTCTGATCTTTAGAGGGTTTTGCACTTATAGTCATATGAATCCATATTACAAATTTCGGGACATTATATAAAATATATCCTTGCGTTTTTAAGGCCTTAATATGGAGTATATTTAGTTACTTTACTTGTAATTATCCATCCAGAAATATTTCAAACTTTGCTTTTCAAAAATAAAAATATCAGACTTAAAATATGAAAGAACTTATAAGGTACCCTAGTGTTTACTATCATTGGAATCGACTTGATCTCTTTCCAAATATGGTGATTTCTCAGAATCCATATTTTGCGACTTATGACGCATCTTCCTAAAACGGATCACATATCTCATGCTCATATATGGCTTGGTTATTGATGGTGAACACAACAATCAATTTTGTGACATTTTATTCAGCACTTCTCAGCACTTCCAACTTATACAAAGTCTTTTATACTTTGTCTTGATGTTAGTGTCTTTAAAATTATAGTACAAATAATGGCTTGTGTCTGTCAAATCGATCATTCCCTTTAGATATATTTTGTATAAGTATTCCCATGCAAGAAAATGGATGGCTTATTATAAGACCTGACAGGTCAGATTTTCAGAAAATGCACAATTGGCAGCTCTACATATTGAGTAGATTCTCCTAATTTAGGCTGCAATTTGGTCAATACTAGATAAATTTGAGTATATTCGGCATTGCATTGATTCTAGCAATCTGTTTGGTTAGGTTGAACTGTATTTTGAACTTTATTGTCATCTGAATGTCTTACATTTGGGTTATTTGAGAGGATTGGTGAAGGGGAATTGTACATTTTCTGGCGACTTCACCCTGACATGTGCTTCCATATAATTTACTCCTAGGGGCTATTATCAAGACATAGATCTCGATTAACGGAGGCAGATTGTCTATATAACAATGAGTGTATAAGAACTTTACAGCATAATTCAAGTAAAAGAACATCGCAAAGATTGAAACATGCCGCATAAATGTGAGAGCTCTGTCTCTAGCGTCTCGCCTGTCTCCCTTATGGGGTGACTCCACTAGAGGGAAAAATGGCGGCAACACATTTTGTTGTTACCCGCTAATTTGTTGCAACAAATATTCACACAGAAACAACTAAAGTGAGGCAACACATCTGACACTCCTACATTGCGCTTTCATTGCAAACATGAAAGGAACTGATGTTAGTGGGCAACAAAAAAATGTGTCGCTGCCGTTTTTCTCTAGTGGAGTTCCGCTATTATATGCTCATCCAGATTCTTCTGTTTTAGTGATTATTTAATTAGGAATGTAAATAAACCATGTATCCATTCCAAGTCTTATTACACCAATTCTGAGTTTTTCCTATGAGTCACAAGTCGCAAAAGTTGGACTCATTTTCCTGGAACACATCAGAAATGTAATGTTATAAATACATGCAATGTTCAGGGCATTCACCTTAGTAAGTATTACTAACTCTACTCGAAGAAATCGCGGACGCCAACTAATAGATTTAATCCTCCCTATGCTGCTTATTCGGATGTTAGAATTCAATCCAGCTGCAGTATAGACCAGCTGCAACTGGTACAAAAGGAGATTGAGCTACCAACTCGATCGGCATCATCTACAGGGGTCAAATTTTCAGAAAATGTACAATTGGCAGCTGAATACATTTAGTAAATTCTGCTAAATTAGGCTGCAATTTGGTCAATACTAGATAAATTTGAGTATATTCGGCATTGCATTGATTCTAGCAATCTGTTTGGTTAGGTTGAACTGTATTTTGAACTTTATTTTCGTCTAACATCTGGGTTATTTGAGAGAAATGCAGAAGGTGAATTATACATTTTCAGCGATTTCACCCATAGACATTTTCACTACTTGCTTGTCAATATTTAAACAGGCTTTTAACTTCTTTACAGCGGTGCTTTCAATGGGGAGATACATTGAATAATCGGGCATTCATTTGTGTCATCTCAAGAGAATTGATGGGTTATGCGAGGAAGGAAAAGGATAAGGCTAGGTCTGGCTCTCTCTTTTATCAGATGAGATTTTTAATCGGTGCGACGCTTATAAAACAATAGACATAATGCATGGATCCAAGTGTCTCAGATCCAACTAGAAATTACACTCAGCGAGGAAATGTAGCCTTTGTGCACACGTAATTGAAAAGGAAAATATCAGAATGAATATTTGTGATTAGATGTTATCGGCAGTGGGAAGAGCTTAACCATTTATTTAATTCGTTATTAGATAATCGCTAAAGGAGAACTGGATGAGCAGTGGCATATGTGATGTGTTAATACAGAGAATGGATTTTGAGGTATCTTCATTTTTTAAAAGATGAGATCAATCAGATTCCAATGATGGACAAGAAGGACATCTAAAAACTGTTTCTATATATGGGTCACATTTTTAGAAAATGTACAATTGGCAGCTGTACATATTTAGTAAATTCTGCCAAATGTGGCTGCAATTTGGTCTATACTAGGTAAATTCCATAATATTATGCATTGCATTGATTATAGCAATCTGTCGGTTAGGTTGAACTGTAACTTTGTTTCCTCTGAAATTTGGGTTATTTGAGAATCTGAAAATCTGACCCATATTTTGTTTGAAAGACTAAGTTGCAATTACTTCTGGGTAGACAATTACCAGTAAATGTCCTCTAAACCATGACTTCTTCAACCCAAGGATATATTGCATACCCTGTCTTAAAGTTTGGTGCATGGATTAACATGACTTACAGCGTAAATCCCTCCAAAATGAGAACATCCGAACAAAGAGATGTGAATGAAATATAATTTTTGCGATTTGTAACTCATTCTCTTGTAAGACATCACACATCAAAACTTTGCTGTGATTTTTTTAGTTAAATTATGCTGGAAATCCCTTATTACACCGTCGCGTTGTTTCACAGACAATCTGCCTCCACTATAATCTAGATCTATGGCTTGATAATAGCCCCTAGGAGTAAATTATGAGGAAAGACATGTCAAGTCATATACGCCATCCATCTTCTCGCGTGCGAGCACATGGACAAAAAATATCTAACAGGAATGATCCGTTTGACAGACACTAGCCATTAATTACACTATAATTTCAAAGACACTGACATCAAGTCAAAGTGTAAAGGACTTTATATGAGTTGGAAGTGCAGAGAAATTGCCTTATACGATTGGGTGTCTCACCGGAAAATGAGTCACAAATCGCAAAAAATAAATTTTGAGATATCATCATATTTGGAAAGATGAGATCAAGTGGATTCCAATGATAGTAAACATTAGACATTTAATAAGTGTTTCTATATTTTTTTATGATTGAAAAATAAAATTAGAGATATTATTTATGGCCAATCACTATAGTAAAGTAGTAAAATATACTCCTTATATATATAGGTCAGATTTTCAGAAAATGTACAATTCACCTTCACCAATCCTCTCAAATAACCCAAATTTCAGACGAAAATAAAGTTCAAAATACAGTTCATCCTAACCAAACAGATTGCCAGAATCAATGCCATGCATAATATACTCGAATTTACTAGCATTGACAAAATTGCAGCCTAATTTAGCAGCATTTACTAAATGTGCGCAGCTGCCAATTGTACATTTTATGAAAATCTGACCCATATATAGAATACTCTCATGTATGCATGAATACATTCAATACACAGCCTTGAAATTTTGTGAAAAGGCATATATAAATATAAAAGCAAATATCATTTTTTTGTGACTTGTGATTTATTTTCCTGTAACCCCTCACAAATAGTTAAAACATAGTTAAAGTCTGGACTGAATCCTATTGTAGATCAAGTTGGGGTAAACAATTGCACATTGTAAGTATGCGTTAAAAATAACAAGTTCGAATTATGTATAATTCTTGATCCAGGTCCTCATGAATATATATAAAAGTAATGTTAGATATCTACTTCTTTAACTTCCGTTTCACTGGGATCCATAAGAATATCATTATATCATATCTAACACAGCATGCATTCCTTATGGTAGTGCAACTATGGGTCAGATATAAGGATAAATTTCCCTATATACAATAATACAATAAAACAGCGCTGTGTTAAAATATGTCTTTCATTATTTGGTTACGACTGTTGTTAGGACCTCTAACGCACGCTGTGTAAGATATGACACGCGCTGCTGGGACGTACGTTATTG
Source organism: Sthenelais limicola (assembly GCA_942159475.1). Classification (NCBI taxonomy): domain Eukaryota; kingdom Metazoa; phylum Annelida; class Polychaeta; order Phyllodocida; family Sigalionidae; genus Sthenelais; species Sthenelais limicola. The sequence continues at coordinate 94,594,139 of OW804099.1, forward strand.
TCACAAAGTGTGATTTCTTATGATTTAAGGTTTAATAATATTTTATTCAGGTCGTTGAACGTTTCCATACATAAATCACGAATATTCTCAGGACAGTCTGAATTATTACAAAGAAATTTCTACGTAAGTGTTGGTATCATATTGTTAAAACATTGTCAAAATGTAAAGCCATTAATGATAAAATAGCTGTTCACCCTGGAATGGAAGCAAAGTGTGTAAATTAGGGCGTAGACATAATATGTGATGTGTTAAAGGAGATTGAATCATGAGTCGCTTTAGGAACTGAGTATAAAATATACTATAAACGAAAGAACATCAGTAACACTCCACATTAGTCCGAGTGGCACAGTGAAGTCTAAATTGTATATTGTAAATATTAAAGAAGAGCGAATCAACTATTTTTAAAAACTAAAAAGATTATTTTATGGAACTGAACTATGTATATAAATCTCTCTGTACATATATGTATATATTTAAAGCAAACAGGAAAAATATTGTACTGATTTCCAAATAGCTTGGCCCGACAGAACTAACCCCGAAAAGGGGAGTCGGTTACCAAGTGTAAACAAATCTTTAAAGATAAATAAATATTGGATTTGTGACTGAGATGTGGACAATTACTAGTAAAGTCGCTAATTGTACTCTATAGGATGAGCTTTGGAATGCATGGATATATATATAGAATACACTGTCCTGAAATCTAGTAAATGTATTCATACGACTTGGTGCATTAAAATGAAAACATTCTTACCAAGAGATGTGTTGGTCAAAATACTTTGGAAAATATTAATTTTGTAACTTGAGACACATTTCCCTGAAACACATCACATATTAAAGCTTGTTTGAGGAACCTTCATCCAACTACAAAAGTTTATAAAAAATGGTTAATCATAACTATATCTTCTCCACTAGTGTTTGCGTGAATGCCGACTGCATGGGGTCGTGTCTAAAACGATATTTCATATCCTCATCTACCTTTCCCAACCTAATTATCTCCAACATAATCTTTTGGGGATGCATGTCCCATTTCTTTCTGCAGATGTTATATGGATTGATATGTGGAAATGCAATTTATCAAGTGGCCGTACCTACACAAACACTGAATGATGTATGAGTATATGGGTCAGATCGTCAGAAAATGTACAATTCGCCTTCACTAATCCTCTAACCCTTATTTAAGACAAAACTGAGCCTCAAAATGCAGTAAAACATAACAGAACTGATACTTTATATCAATGTGATACCAAATATACTCAGCTATACCCGGTATTCTTCATTTTTCAGCCAAATTTAGCAGAATTTACTAAATGTGTAGAGCTGCCAATTGTACATTTTCTGAAAATCTGACCTCTTTGCACCTCTCATCAGACATGAATAATGCTCATGTGCAAGTCCTTTAATAACCAAAGAGTAATCAAGGAAGTTGATTTGTGGTCCCGTGCAAAAGCCATTTTCACTGAAAGTAAACACATGCTTAGTACTGCCACCCAAAACTCTGGCCCAGAGAACCTATATAATCCAGAACCCTATCTAACTCACTTTTCTTGCTTAATTCGATCTTAGCCTCTCTAATTCTTTCACCGATCAAAAGGGAATGACATCAACAACTAAATGTGTGAGTTTAAAAGAGAACCTAGCCCCAGATGTGGAGAAAGTGAAATTAAAAATTAAAATGACTTGAAAATAAGACAAATGTAAAAGGGCCGTCTGCTCAGGGACTCCACCTCACAATGTCCAGTTTGGAAGTCTAACATACTTACCACTTGACCAATGAGACTGGCTATACAGATCACGCATATAAACATTAGGCATACAATTGATTCATTGTATTTTCGGTGTACTTTAATCAACCATTCTCCTCATGGTGATTGGGCAGAATGGGGGAAATATGTTATCCATGAAGTTCACTTTGTTAGCCGCAGGCAATTCAATGATTCAAATTATTCATAAAAGTATATCTTGCGTCTGCAATCAATTTCCATAATAAACCAATGCAGAAACGTCTAGCTCTGGACACTTCTCTAGACTAATTCACCCCAAAAAACATACCAACACAATAAGGCAGATGGTAGGTCGAAATTTAGGGCGACAACACAATTTCAATATTCATCAGTATAATAGGGGAATTGCATGTGCCACTGCGCATGTTTGTTACAATGCATCCTGGGATAGATCCTGATGAAACATTTTCAACATTTTCATTGAAAATTGCAAAAATATTTTCCCCAATATCATAGCTTTTATAAATGATCTATAAAAACCTCATGCATGATGGGAACGATGGGGACATGTGTCACGGAAACATGTATAACCCATAGATATTGACATTAGAGCATTGATACATATTCCATGCTGAACATGACATGTTTCTTGATAGATTTCATCCAGTACCATTACTCCCATAATTCCATCCGACTCAAGATTCAAAATAGCGGCTATGCAAATCCCCTATTCTCATATCCAATACAAATCTCTACCAGAAATGTCTACCGCTATCGTCTCCCCTGGGCTTCCCTGGGATGTGCTTATGAATCGGTGTATTATAATTCATGAACACTGGCTTAAATTAATGTACAAACATTATAAATGGCCTTGGGCGCTGTTTGCAATAGGGACTTGCAGGTTATTACTTTCCAGAGAAAAATGGCCGCAATAGATTGCGTTCTCTCACTGTGCAACAGAGGTATTTCCAGGCCGAGCTCTCAGGGACAGATTGATCCAGAAATGTCTGCAAGGGGGCTTAAGGGTCCACTTTTAGGCCTGGTCCAGATAATTGTATTCTGTTTTAGCCACTAGGTTCAAATTACCAAATGTTTGGTTCACCTAAGGCAATGTCTGAGATGAGATGTGTCCGCTTTTAGGCCTGGTCCAGATGGGTCAGATCTTCAGAAAATGTACAATTGGCAGCTATACACATTTAGTAAATTCTGCTAAATGAAGCTACAATTTGGTCAATACTAGGTAAATTCGAGTATATTTGGCATTGCATTGATTCTAGCAATCTGTTTGGTAAGATTGAACTGCGTTTTGAACTTTATTTTCGTCTGAAATTCGGGTTATTTGAGAAGATTGGTGAAGGTGAATTGTACATTTTCTGAGAAATCTGACCAAGATAATTATATTCTGTTTAGCCACCAGGTTCAAATTACCAAATGTTTGGTTCGCCCAATAGTGGAACTCCACTAGAGGAAAAACGGCGGCGACAAATTTTCTTGTTGCCCACTAACATCAGTTCATTTCATGTTTGCAATGAAAACGCAGGAGTGTTAGATGTGTTGGCACATTCTCTGGAAACTGTTGTTTCAACGTGGATATTTGTTGCAACAAATTAGTGGGCAACATCAATTTGTCGGCGCCGTTTTTCTCTCTAGTGGAGTCACCCCTGTACGTAATGTCTGACATGTGTATTCGCATATTGATATGGATAATCTCCACTGGACATATCATCAGGTTAATTTTCAATGCTGGTTTTTCAGGAAGTACAAATATTCCCTTTGATTCATATGTTGTCATTAACTAAGGTGAATAAATTCAGGGCCTTCGAAACCTGGATCCATATTCCCCCTCAGGCTTGGCCCAAATATGAGAGAGTCCCTTCAAATGGAGGGAAAGCCTCTTGTCTCACACTACAAAGTGTCATTATAATTCAATTAAGACCGCTGGAAAGGTTCTCGCCTCAAATTATAATTTCATTAAGACCGCAAAATGTCATAATAATCCCATTAGAATGCCTAGTCTTAGGCCAGGAAACCGATTAGCGAAGTAGGCGTCCAATCATTGACATACAATTCCTATCTGACTTGAGGGTTTGGTCCTGGACTGTCCCTTTCGTTATTGCCAATATCAGTTCTGTGCCCACATGTAATTAACGAAAGTGAAATATATAAAATCTTTGTACTTTATAACAACTAAAATGACTAACAATCCTTATGTAGTACGGCTGGCAGCCATTTCACGATCCATCAACTCTGACTTACATTCTATAGCAGTCAGACAAAAAGCGTTATACAAAAACTAGTCAAACGTCAACATACGATAGACGGCTTTGGAATCGAATCACCGAAGATATACGATGTCGCATTGTCTATGAGGATCAAGTCTCAAGAAAATGTACAATTGGCCCTCACCAATCCCCTCAAATAACCCAAATTTAAGACGAAAACCAGCTTCAAAATACCGTTCAACATAACCTGACAGATTTATTGAATGAAAACAATACAGAATACACTCAGATTTACCTAGTATTTATCATTTTTCACTCTAATTTAGCAGAATTTGAAACATGTGTAGAACTGTAAATTGTGCATTTTCCGAAAATCCGAACCATTATTAAGATTGCTTCTCTAAAGCTGAAGTGTCTGTATCAATACACTTTACCAGGCTCTGATTTAACAAAGGAGATTCGTGCCTGTAAAGCTATCTGTTCCTGGTGCATCAGCGAAATGGATTCTAGTTTCCTAACCCACTTGTCTCGGATTATGTGTAAATACTAATCCCCCAGTGCCAGGGATGATCTCGCTCCTCGGTTGATGACCTTTAGAAGAGATTTATTTGAAGCCGGGATGATGGAAGTTGTGTCTCTCCTCTCAAACTGGATGGCTGTAGAGTTGAGCAGGGCGTAGACATATGGGTCAGATTTTTAGAAAATGTACAATTGGCAGCTGTATACATTTAGTAAATTGTGCTAAATTAGGCTGCAATTCGGTCAATACTAGATAAATTCGATTATATTCGGCATTGCATTGATTCTAGCAATCTGTTTGGTTAGGTTAAACTGTATTTTGAACTTTATTTCCGTCTGAAATTTGGGTTATTTGAGAGGATTGGTGAAGGTGAATTGTACAGTTTCTGAAAATCTTACCCATAACGTCTACGTCGTTGTTTATAGACTCTGCTTCTATCCCAGGGTGAAAGAATGGTTCATCATTAATGGCTTTATATTTTGACAATGTTTAAGCAATGATTGGACGTTATTGTCACAGAGTGAGAGGTTTATAGACAGAACAAAACACAGCTTTTGCATTTTTTTGTTCTCACCATGGGTGAATGTGATTTCCTGAGATCAGCAGGGCTTCTTAAATGGCTCTTAAGGTGTGATTCCACTGGATCGCTCTTTTGGTCCGCTCTTCATCAGCTCTTTTATTTTCCTAGAGCGCCTAACAAGTGAAGTCAGAGCGAAACCAGAGCAGTCTAATAGATTTGGTAATTGGCCTTTCTATACGCTCTTAAACACTGCTATGTGCGCTTCTTTGGGAGAGTGCAGGACGATGTGCTCATATCTGTTGTGTTTGATATGAGCGCAACTACATAACGCTCTTCCTGCCTGTTTAAGTAGCGGTCTGAGAGCGGACCAATTGATTCATAATTGATTTCATAAGGAAACAAGCAAACAAGTAGAATCGCTCTGTGCATGTATTGCGCTAAAAATATAAGCGGACATAGAGTGTATGAAAATTACACTATAAAGAAGCGAGGCAAGAGCGAGCCATGAGCGCAGATACAAGCTATCCAGTGGAAACGCACCTTTAGATACATATAACCTGGATCAAGAATCATACATTTTGAACTTGATATTTTTAACGCATAATCATAATGTGCCATTGTTAACTCCAACGCGTTTATACTCACGTTGTTTACCCCAACTTGATCTACATTAGGATTTAAGTCCAGACTGGTTGTCAACTATTTGTGAGCGGTTACAGGAAAATAAGTCACAAGTCACAAAAAATGAAATTTTTCAAATGCTTTTCCACAAGAACCCTTGCTCAGAATAGTTTAATCTTTGGAGTGATTAGTGCCGCTTCTAGCATGAATAAATGTGGCAAATGTCAAGACTTTGTGGGGCAGATTTTCAGAAAATACTCCCTTTTCCCACTGGCGATGCCCTCGTAGTCTCAATCCAACTCCCCCTAAGAGGTTCGATTTTCAGAAAATGCACAATCTACAGTTCTACACATCTATCAAATTCTGCTAAATTAGAGTGAAAAATGTTAAATACTAGGTATGTCTGAGTGTAGGCCTATTCTGTTTTGTTTTCATTCAATAAATCTGTCTTGTTTATGTTGAACTGTATTTTGAACCTGGCTTTCGTCTTAAATGTCGGTTATTTGAGAGGATTGATGAAGGTGAATTGTACATTTTCTGGAGACTTGATCCGTTTAGGGAATAAGTTAGGAGAGTCTGATAATTGATATTGTTCTGACAAGATATAAACAAAATTTATCCATGCATTGCTAAAGTCATTCTATGGAGTATTTAGCTGTGTTACTGGTAATGGTTCACCCTGAAATATTGCAAACTTAACTAACATAACACCTTATAAACAATCCGCTTGATTTCATTTTTTAGATAGAATATTATGGTATCTAATAAATCATTTGTTGCGACTTTTGAATCATTTTCATTTAACACATAACATTTATTGTAAGGAATTTTGCGACTTGTGAATTGTAAGGAAATCTTGTACATCCGTCCATATACACAATTCCCAGTAAATATGTTGGAACTAATGATCCTGGGCAGAAGGAAGACACGACTAAATGAGCAAATAACAGTACTTCTTCGCGTATCGCGGAGATCCTATTGATTGTCTCGATTACCCGGGAAACTCGATTACTTAGGAACTCTCTATCATCCATTAGGGCCCTGCGAGCAGCCCAAAAGGCCCATAAGTGCCGGCCTCGTCACATAAACATCACTTTTTGTGTTTCCCTGTTTCCCTGCGATTGGAAACCTCGGGACTATCACCACCACCTTCTTAACACCGCCGGAGCAAGACCCATTATGCCCAGTCCTGTTAGATGTGAGCAATAGGTACGGAGGTGGGTCAGATTTTCAGAAAATGCACAATTGGCAGCTCTACACATTTAGGAACTTCTGCTAAATTAAGCTGATAAATGATGATTACCGGGTATATCTGAGTATATTTGGTATCGAGTTGATTTAAAGTATCAGTTCTGTTATGTTAAACTGCATTTTGAAGCTCATTTTTGTCTTAAATGTGGGTTATTTGAGCGATTGGTAAAACATGCGAATTGTACATTTTCTGAAAATCTAACCCTTCAAGTACTGAGCTTTCCCATGGCCTAAATAATAGGAGGTGCTCTGAGGAGATGGGCTGTGAGGTCGGCCCTAAGCAAGCCCGAGACGACCAGCAAAATGTCAAAAGATAGCCATTGATCCAAGGTTTTAGTGTAAGGGTCCCAAGGGGCCGGAGTTGGGAGCTCCCACTCCGATGTGATACGTCAGGATCGCAAGCTTTGTGAATGGCAGCCTCTTGACCGGAATGAAAGAGCCCTTGAGCAAACAATTCACCTCTGAGTGTGAGTTAGGTCTATTGACAGAATGGCCTAATGATAAAGCATGACAAGTTCAGCCTCCCAAGACAACGGATGCCTCTAGTACCTTTGCCCTGGCCTCACCCTGGGCTTTTCTATTGGGACAAGACGAGGGACAGAGCGGAGGTAAAGACCGAGGCAACTTGGTTAGACTTATATGGGTCAGATTTTCAGAAAATGTACAATTGTCAGCTGTACACATTTATAGGTTTCAAATAAATTTCGCCTTTGTGGTGTTACCCATTTTGGGAGAAAAAAAATTATTAGGGAATTGTTCTCTTGAATAATTCTCAGTCATTATGGCGGGAGAACGATTTTCACTCGACATCACGTCACACCTACGTCACACACAAACTGTCACGTTCATCCTGACGTCCTCTCACGCCTCCATATTCCCATCACCAACAGGGAAAAAATTTTGTTCCGGATTCCGTGGGTGGCAGAAGGTAACTCACTCCCGGTACAAGGTTTTAAATAGGCGTATAACATGCCTCGTCGAAGGGCTGCAAAGAAGCCAGTCACTACTCCTACCAGGAAGGCTTCGAACAGGAAGGCGAAAGACAACACGCCCGAAGTTCCAGATCCCACTCACAAGACAATGGCTGACAATCCTCCGCCAAAGGCGCCGGCCAAGAAGAAGAAGGATACGCTTCCTCCGGCTGCGCCTGAGCTTCCTAGCAACCTCAGTTTCTTGGAAGGATACATTAACAAGGGTTTCTTTGACGGATATCTCAAGAAAATGTGTGACTCCGTCAGGGCTGAAGCAAGAACTGCGACTATCGCTGAGTTTGGTCGGGGCCAGCCGCAGGCAATGGGTAGCACCCAGAGCCTCCCCGGCAAGGCGTCAGTCAAAGCTTCTGCGAGCCACGAGTCCACGAAGGTTCCCGCCAAGAAGCGCCGCAAGTTGGGCGGACGTAAACATGGTCATCGCACGCCCTCATCCCCGTCCGGGTCCTCGTCCTCCTCGTCGTCAGCCTCCTCGTCGACTTCATCACCCTCCTCTGAATCTTCTACTGATCAGGAGGTGAGATTCAGGTCGTCTAGAAAAAGAGGCAAGAAACGAAAGTTCAAGACTTCGGCCGAGGCTCGTCACCCATTCAGGGAGGAGGCAGCAGTCTCTTCCTCGTCTTCCGAGGACGAGATGCCCACGCCTACCCATCTAAAGAGGCTCTATAAGCATACAGATAGTGTCACCAAGGCATTAGCTCGACAGCACGCAACTATGGGAAAGAAAAAAGGTAAGAAGAAAAATCTACTTACGCCCGAACTCATGCTTCCTCCTGACATGGCGGCCAGGGTGAAGGAGGAGAAGAGGGATCTTTCTTTCGCCGAATACGCCTGTGGCCTGGCGCTTATGTTGTGTTCCTCGATGCCTGACGGATCTAAATCAAAGGCTATGGCGCTCCACTTGTCACAGCTAGCTCAGGATACCGCCTCACATGGCTGGGATGGGCCCAAGGTCTGGTCACAAACCGTCGTCGACTATATCCTTGACGGATCACTCAGCTGGTCTGACGCCAATGAGATTCAGCAACACCGCACACGCCTCAGCTGGTTGCCACGCAAGCCTACTGCAAAGAAATCAGGTGTACATATACCGTGTGTGAAATTTAATTCTGACGAGTGTTATAACCAGTTTTCCCACACCGAAGGTGCTGTAACCCTCGTTCATTGTTGCGGATACTGCTTTTTTGCAACGAAGAATAGAGAGTTGAGTCACACAGCTAGGGCGTGTAATAATCGAAAGAACAACACGCCAAAAGAGGGCACTTACAATAACAACGACAGGTCCGGGTTCAAGAAGAACCAATGGGGGAAAAGTAGGTCAACTAACGAACACGTTGGCACCGATAATGCAGCCGATTCTAAGTCAAAAAACTCGGTTTGAAGGGGCAGGACGATACACTTAACCCTTGCCTCTCCACTGTTAGTGTTTCTCCGAAAGTATTTGAATCGGTTTCATGTTCTGTTCTACCTATATTCCCCGACATTTCTTCTACCCACCTTGCTCGTGCATCTCCACTTATATTTCCTAGTTCTCAGGAAGTAAACAAACTGGCTGCGCATGCGCACAATTCGCATCCGCCTAGAATCCAAGATGGAGGACATCGAACAGATTTCCCCACTTTGACAAGTCAAGTTCATCATATATTCGACGATTCAGATTCGAATAATCCTATTCAGACCCACTGCGAAGGAAAATATGTCGTCCCTCGCCAATACAGCTCGAATGGAAGCCTCCATTCTAATGACAATCCATGTAAACAGCCGGAGAAGGCCATCGACGCATCGGTTCTCGATGCACAGCCACCGTCACAATACTCGGAGCTTCAGTCGACACGCCCCCCTCAGGTATTTACAAACCATGACAGCCGTCCCAAGGTCGGCAATGTGACTAACAATTCTAACCCACACGATAATATTATTGAAAGTGTCCCTGGTGATGGCCACGCCAACCAGACGTATGATATTTGTTGTGATCCAGCTAGTGATAGTGAATGTTGTGTTATCGAGTCTATCGGTCATAGTGAGGTGGGCGTCAATGCCAATTTTGACCGATATGAACAATGGCCTGCTCCTATCTCAAGTGTCTCTAGCAATTTATCCGATATTTTTAATAAAGTTAAAGATTGTGGCGTACCTAACTGGAGAGGGGCCAGGATCCCTCTCCCTTCTAACTTGAACATAGAGGCGTGGACAAGCCTTGCTACGGGTCATCCTGACGATGACATGGTCCTCAGTGGCGTAGTGTTCGGGTTCCCTATGCAATATACCGGGGGACCCATGCGCGGAACTGAGACCCAAACAAACCATCCGTCAGGTACAGCTTACAAGGATAGTGTTAACTCTTATATTCAGGTAGAAGCAAGCCTGGGGGCTCTCGCTGGCCCATATTATACGCCACCTTTTGTCCCATGGACGAAGGTGAGCCCCTTAATGACCAGACCTAAATCAGATGGTTCTCGTAGAATTATTGTCGATTTATCCTACCCTGACGGGGGCGTGAATAGATATATTCGAAAGAACTCATACAATGGTGTCACAACTCATCACAACCTACCAACGATAACAATGGCTCTTGATATTATACAGGGAATTAATTCACCACAGTGCTCAATGGCCGTCATCGACCTCAAGAGGGCCTATAGACACTTCATGGTTTGTCCACTTGACTGGCCATTGCAGGGCGTACAACATGAAGGTTTATTTTATTTTGACAAAGCCATGCCATTTGGAGCCAGGATATCTTCCCTTATTATGCAAAGAGCAGCCATGTTTATAGTCAGAGCCCTCCGTCAGAAAGGAGCCTCTCCACTAATGTACCTGGATGACCTCCTCCTCATTGCCAAAGACAAGGATACTGTCCGTCAGCATTATGATCTAGCTGTGGATATTATTACTTCTCTCGGCCTGACGGTGGCTGACAAGAAACTACAGCCCCCCTCACAAAGAATCACCTGGTTGGGCGTGGATTTCGACACAAAACAGAATATCATCTCGATAACAAAGATTAAGCTTGACGAGATTTACAAGTGTTTGGCTGACGCCAAGCAAAAATCTTTCCTCTCAACGAAGCAGATGCAGCAGGTAGTCGGGCGTGTGGCCCACCTTGGCAAGGTCGTCCATCCGGCTAGACTATTTATGCACAGGCTTCTGGCTGCTTTACGAGCAGCTAAAGGAGGGAGGATCTACATAAACGAATCCGTCAGGCTGGACCTCTCCTGGTTCACCGAGTTCCTTCCGGAATATAACGGTAGGACCATCATCCCTAGAGCAGAGGTGGGTCGTCAGATCTGGGCTGACGCATGTATGGTCGGCTCAGGTGCAACTGACGGCGAGGACTGTTATGCTTACATCTTCACTGACGAGGACAAACAAGCAAGGAGCATAAATCACCTCGAGGCCATTAATTGTGTTGCTGCGGTCAGGAGATTTGTGAACAAATCTGACGCAGGCAAGATAGTTGTTGTCCACTGCGACAATACGGCCACAATCGATACATTCAAAGGTGGAAGAGCCAGAGACCCAACCCTGGCGGCGTGTGCCCGCGCATTATGGTATGCTGCAGCACATGCCCAAATAACCCTCAGATATATACACGTCCCGGGCGTGTATATGGACATCCCAGACGCTCTCTCTCGTGCTGCCTTGTCGGAAAAGCATAGAGTTCAGGCCCATAACATTGTCGTCAAAAACCATCTTACAAGTGTCGACATTAATCCTGAATTTTTCTCTTTATCTAATTTCTACTAGGTAATTCAATGGCGGCTAGGCTAGCGAGAGCTGCTCAACAGAGGCAACGTTCTGCTCTTCGTCCAGGCACGGTCAAGAATAGGGACTCTGCCGCCACACTATTCCTGGCGTTCTGTTCTCACCTTCATCTCAACTACAAAAGACCGTCACCACGCCATATATGCTGGTTTGTTGAATACCTGCGACTAAACGGTTCTGCTCCTCCCACGATTGCCAACTCTCTCAGCCTCCTCCGCTCCTTCTATAAAGCATCCAACCTCGACGTCAAACCATTCAACGATAACAGAGTTGCCAACGCCATCAGAGGGATACAGCTCACTGTACGTCATATTCCTTCTCCTAAGCTGCCAGTGACGCCAGACATCGTTGCGGCGTGCTTATCGGCCGCGGCCTCTCGTCCCTATCCAACTCATATTTCTCTAGCTATAATCCTGATGTTTGAAGCATTCTTGCGTCAGTCGAACCTGGCTCCTAGATCCGTCAGCCAGTTTGATTCCTCAAGACACCTCACATTTGGTGATATAAGAGTTAATAATGATAGGCTTCTCATCGACGTCAAGTGGTCCAAAACAATGCAAGTCTCAGCAACTCCTACAGTCATCTCTCTGCTCAGACTCAGCAATATATTCTGCCCACTTCAAGCATTTCACGCCCACCGTTTGGCATCGAGAAGGTCGAGGATGGAGGATCCCCTCTTTACCTTCAATGATGGAAATACGATGACCACTACCTTCTTTGCTAGACAGTGGCGTGACCTGCTCAACATCGTGGGTGCTGACCCGTCAGCAAACTCTTTACACTCCCTCCGTCGAGGTGGGGCCTATTTTGCCTTCCACACCAAGGGTGCATCTATACAAGACGTCAAATCTCATGGAACTTGGCGTACTGACGCAGTCTCCTCTTATCTGACGCCCACGCCATCACAAACTACCTCCGTTCATAGAGCCTTTCTCCAACTATGACGCAGGTTTGGGACTTGTTTAGACGTGTACGACATCCTCAACAGACATTGACTATTCAAGAAAGTGATCAGATATATTATAAAATCAATCCTTTCCCCACTACGAAAATAAAACAACTTAATTAAAATCTGTGTTTCCGTCTTATAATGATTAGGGAATTGTTCTCTTGAATAATTCTCAGTCATTATGGCGGGAGAACGATTTTCACTCGACATCACGTCACACCTACGTCACACACAAACTGTCACGTTCATCCTGACGTCCTCTCACGCCTCCATATTCCCATCACCAACAGGGAAAAAATTTTGTTCCCGCCCACCTCCCTAAAAAACTATCTAAGATGAAGGAACATTGTTTAGACGTGTACGACATCCTCAACAGACATTGACTATTCAAGAAAGTGATCAGATATATTATAAAATCAATCCTTTCCCCACTACGAAAATAAAACAACTTAATTAAAATCTGTGTTTCCGTCTTATAATGACACATTTAGTAAATTCTGCTAAATTCTGCTACAATTTGGCCAATACTAGGTAAATTCGAGTATATTTGGCATTGCATTGATTCTAGCAACCTGTTTGGTTAGCTTGAAATGTATTTTGAACTTTATTTTCGTCTAAAATTTGGGTTATCTGAGAAGATTGGTGTTGTACATTTTCTGAAAATCTGACCCATATGTGATGTGTTTCAGGGAAATGAGTCACAAGTCGCAAATTGATATTTTTTGCAAAGTGTATTTTTTACAAGATCATTTTATTGGAATGTTCTGATTTTTGGGGAGTTTATTACTCATAGTTATATCGATCGATGTATCAAATTTCAAGACAATGTATCTAATATATAGGCAACTTGGTTAGACTTATATGTGATGTGTTTCAGGGAAATGAGTCACAAGTCGCAAATTGATATTTTTTGCAAAGTGTATTTTTTATAAGATCACTTTATTGGAATGTTCTGATTTTGGGGAGTTTATTACTCATAGTTATATCGATCGATGTATCAAATTTCAGGGCAATGCGTGTAATATATTCTTTCGTTTTAAAGGTCTTCATATGACTACATTTAGTTACTTTACTGTTTATTGCCCCAAAGAAACATAGCAAACTTTTTTTTTACAAAAATGGAAATAGCAAACTTAAAATCTAGAAATACTTAGTAGATTATTAGACTGTTTACTACCAATGGAATCTGCTTGATCTCATCATGTCAAATATAATGGTATCTCAAAATTTTTTTTGCGAATCATGACTCATTTTCCTGAAACACATCACATATTAACAAGGTCGCACAAATGTGATGTGTTACAGGACAATGAGTCACAAACATATAATTTTGAGATCATATAATAATAAATAATCATATTTGAAAAGAGGAGATCAAGCGGATTCTAATGATAGTAAACATTAGGACATCTAATAGATATTTATATATTTTAAGTTTGACATTTTTGCCTTTCAAAAAAAGAGTTTGCTGTGTTTCTGTGTTCACATTCAACAGTCAGGTAGCTGAATATACTCTTTGAGATGACTTGAGCTGTGCATAGATATATTTAATACTCTGTCTTGAAACTTGGTACATGTATTCATACGGCCTGAATGACAAGATACCTAATGAATAAAACGATTCCATTAAAAAGATCTTGTAAATAGGTGACTTTGAAAAGTACCAAACCCATTACCTGTATATAATACCTGTACCATTATGTCTCTATTGAGCCCTTTTAAATTATGGGCATGTCAAAAAGGTTAAAGTTTAAATGTCATAAAGAAGATAAAGCTGTATCAGCTAATATATACTGTACGACACTTTCATAATAGTTTCCTTGTAGTACATGAGAATACCAGAATTTCCTGTAATTGTGTGCAATAAAAACTTTTATAAAAAAACAAAACAATTTGGAGACTTGTGACTCATTTTTCTAAAACACATCACAAATGATCACCGACCGTTGGCCCTATTTAGTGCTCTCCCTGTAAAGGGCCCCGGAGTGAACTAACGTCTCCCAGCGGTCATGCATATTCATGGGATGGTTGTAATGCCGCAGTTTAAATCCTTTCCTATAACCCGAGATGCTTGATTTAATATACGTATTTAGAGAGTAGTGGATGCGGGTGAAAACCACAGTAAAGTGAGACATTAATGCAAGGGAATATGTTTATTCCTTCCTCCTCTCAGGGGTTCAGCAAGATGTTGGACCTGTTCTAATCAGAGCTGCTTCCCGCAACCCTCCGAGGAGCGGAGTCGAGACATCATACTATGGATCCAGATAGTGTGCGGTACTAGATTCCCACAATATTTAAGAAATTGCACTCTGAATCTCAGAATATGGGCATCATCTGGGAGAAGTACATATATCCCCAACATCCATGCATGGACGTCCATAACAGGCGTGAAAAATGCACGGCTATCCGGCCATGCAGCGATTACATAACAGGTCTACTAATACAGGTATACATCAGGTATACATGTATGCATCATCCCTACAGTCATCTATGGCCAAATGGTTAGCACCTAGGACTTCCAATCTGAACATTGTGGGGTCGAATCCCAGACCAAGCAGTTTTTCACATTTGTCCCAACATTACGTCCCACGGCATGCCGCCAACGCCGGGACAATCAGGCATGATGGGACCGGGCGCTGGTGGCACATTGGTAAAGTAGTGTCCCTTAGATGTATAGATGGTAGGACGTACATTCAGCCTGTGGCAGGCGGGCAGAAGTCCACCGACTTCTGACCAATGTCATAGGCATAGCAGTGTGTGTTGATATTAAGCCTTCTAAGGATAAAACACAATAAATGACGGAAATTATTTATTTGAATTACTGGGCAACTCAAATACGGTACATAATTTATGCTTCGTGGTATGCCTATTAGCCTTTAGAATCCTACCAGGCCCACCACACAGTGGCTACTGAAACAAAATTGGTAAGGCATTGGACAACCAAATGGGACATTCTGAGATCGAATCCCAGTGCAGGCAGCCTATTTACATGTGTTTCATTTTCGAGTAATTTTATTTTTTAATTTCACTAATATCTTCACATCTGGGACTCAGATTTCTTTTAAACTCACACATTTAGTTATTGATGCAATTCACTTTCGATTGGTGAAAGAACTAGAGAGTCTAAGATCAAATTAAGGGGAAAGGTCTGTTGGATGGGGTTTGGAGATACATAGGTTCTCTGTTATAGAGGCAGGGGTGGCAGTCCTAAGCTTGTGTTTATTTTCAGTGTAAATGGTTTTTGCACGGGGCCACAATTCGTCTAGCGGGTAAGATATTGCAATCAAACATAGGCTAAGACAACTAGCAAGATCTAATTTTTATGATTACACATTAAGATTCTGCAAGTTTTCAAGGGATTGGGTATAGTGTATTAACATATAACAGCAGCAGAATATTGATGAATTCAGTGCTATAAGTCATAATATGAGTAACTCTTGTATAAACATATATCAGCAGCAGAATACTGATAAATTCAGTCCTATAAGTAATAATATAAGTAACTCTTGTATGAACATATAAAAGCAGCAGAATATTGATGAATTCAGTCCGATAAGTCCTATATTATGCTTAGGTTTGGTAAGGATATACTTCATAAGAATTCAGCTTTAAATATACATTGTCCTCAGCCCAGTCCAGATCCAGACTGCAAAGAGGCCAGCCGTGCATATTCAACTAGTGTGTCTCATAATCTCTCCCCAGGAATTAACCTTGCATTGGGAAGGAGCCAGCCTGGCTATATAGAACACACGCCATCCACCCTGCATGACCTATTGTCAGAGTAGCTCAGGCTCCTATATGGGTCAGATTATCAGAAAATGTACAATTCACTTTCACCAATCTTCTCAAATAACCCGAATTTCAGACGTAAATAAAGTTAAAAATACAGTTCAACCTAACCAAACAGATTGCTAGAATCAATGCAATGCCTAATATACTCGAGTTTACCCAGTATTGACCAAATTGCAGCTTAATCTAGCAGAATTTACTAAATGTGTACAGCTGCCAATTGTACACTGTCTGAAAATCTGACCCATATAATACTAGCGCCATATAGTTCCGTCCCTCATGCCACCAACCTGCCCTCCTTCTCCTCCTCCTCTCCCTCCTCCTCTATCTTCCTGCCCCGTTCCTCTAGATATGTGATCGCTTACAGAAACATCTACACAAAATTTCTTTGTAGGAATGTTCGCAGTTTTGGGATATCTAATGCTCCAAGTCGTATAAATACATGTACCAAATTTCAGGACAGTGTATAAAATGAAAATAAGAAAAAAGAATATATACATCCATGCATTATCATCCTATAGACATATTGCAAACTTGTTTTTCAAAAATAAAAATAAAAATATCAAATTTTTCACAAATAGAGTTCCCATGTTAAAAACAATCTGGTCATTTTCTAAATGTGATCCGGAAAATAGGTCGCAAAATATAGATTTTGAGATATCATCATATTTGAAACGATGAGATCAAGCCGATTCCAATGATAGTAAACATTAAGGACATTTAATAAGTATTTCTATATTTTAAATGTGATATTCTTTTTTAAAAAAAATAGAGTTTGCAATACCTTTGGGGTGGACAATTACTAGTAAAGAAGCTAAATATACTCTATAAGATCACTTTAGTAATGCAAGATATATTCATTACAATGTCCTGAAATTTGGTACCTGTATTAATGTTACTAGGAGCTCCGACAACTCCAAAAATGAAGACATTCTAAGCAAGGGTTCTTATGAATAATCCACTTTGAATAATGTCAATTTTGCGACTTGTGACTCATTTTCCTGAAACACAGCACAAATGGTATATTTGTATTCCTTGAGCCTGAAAATGTATGTTTAAGATAGAATGTAACTCGAGCAGTGTCTAGGAGACTATACGATGCCTACATGTTCATGAGGTCGGTAAAAACGAGTGGGCAGTGTATACTAGACACTGCTCGAGTTACATTCTAGCAGAATTTATATAGAAAATTGGGAGGATAGTTTGACCAACATTGTTGAGGAATGACCTATTGAGTATAGACTATGAATTACAGCTACATGGCGGGAAAGATGAATACCTTGGCTTTATTGATTGCTTTTTTAATGATGTCGCTCGCATATGTCCCCTGTGGACAGGGTGCAGGCCATCGTTGGGCACTCCATTCATAAACATATGGGTGAGATTTTCAGAAAATGTACAATACGCCGCTGTACATATTTAGCAATTTCTGCTAAATTTGGCTAAAAAATGATAACTTTTGGGTATATCTGAGTATATTTGGTATCGCATTGGGTAAAAGTATCAGTTCTGTTATGTTAAACTGCATTTTGAAGCTCATTTCTGTCTTAAATGTGGGTTATTTGAGAGGATTGGTGAAGATGAATTGTACATTTTCTGAGAATCTGACCCATATGAGTCAAGTTGTCAGAAAATGTACAATTGGCCTTCACCAATCCTCTCGAATAACTGAAACAGTCTGGGTGTAGTTATAAGGATCGTTGAGACGACGTGTTTTATGTGATGTGTTCCAGGAACATGAGTCAAGTCGGGAAAATGAGATTTTCCAAAGAGATTCAATCACTGGATCTCTTTTTTGGAATGTTCTCTCTTTTAGGTGGTCTAGCACTCCGAGTCATATAAATCCATGTACCAAATTTCAAGACAGTGTATTAGATATAGCATAGTATTTCAAAGGTCCTCCTGTAGAGTATATTATAACTACTTTACTGGTAATTGCCCAACAACATATATTGCACACTTTTTTTTCAAAAATAAAAATATCAAACCTAAAATACTGGAATATTTAGTAGCTAACCTAATGTTTACTACCTTTAGAATCGTCATCTTTTCAAATATGATGAGATCCCCAAATTCATTTTTTGGCGACTTGTGACTCATTTTCCGATAACACATCACATATAACAGACAGAAGAAGCAGATGCCTCAATTTCCTGGGGCAATTTAAAATCTGCTGCTCACTCTAACTTCTCCTGTGGCAGGTGCAATAGTTTTGCCTGTTAAAGTCTCCTCGGCCACTTTAACAATTCATGCCTATCTCCAGTAATTTTGCGATCGAGGGTGAAATCGCCAGAAAATGTACAAATCACCTTCATCAATTCTCTGAAATAACCCAAATTTCAGACGAAAATAAAGTTCAAAATACCGTTCAACATAACCAAACAGATTGCTAGAATCAACCCAATACCAAATATATACTCAGATATACCTATAGTATTGACTTTTTTTTCAGTTTAATTCAGCAGAATTTACTGAATGTGTAGTGCTGCCAGTTGTACATTTTCTGACTATATCTGACCCATATTTGATTTGTTGAAGGAAAATGAGTCAAAAGACACAAAAATTGGATTTTAAGATATCATCATATTTGAAAAGATGATATCAAGCAGATTCCAACGATAGTAAATATTGGCACATTTAATCAATCATTCTATAATTAAAATCTGATATCATTATTTCTATTTAAAAGTTTGAAATATTTCTGGGTGGGCAATTACCAGTAAAGTAACTAAATATACTCCATACGAAGATCTTCAAATCGCAAGGATATATTTAAAACAAGCTCTTGAGATATGGTATATGTATTCATATGACTAAAAATGCTAAACCCTCCAAATATCAGATCATTTCAATTATGACATCTTGTGAATAAAATACTCTGAAAAATACCAATTCTGCGACTTGTGACTTGTGCCTCATTTTCCTTTAACACATCACATATATGTGTGATCCGTTTTAGGAAAATGAGTCATAAGTCGCAACATATGGATTTTGGGATATCACTTTATTTGAAAAGAAATCAACGCACGATTATATTTAATACAATGTCCCGAGCTTGTTACATGGATTTATATGTCTATGAGTGCTAAACCCTCTAAAATCAGAACATTTCAATAAAGAGATCTTGTGATGAAAACACTTCAAAAATAAAAATAAAAATAAAATATCAATTTGCGACTTGTGAGTCATTTTCCTGTAACACATCACATATGCCCATGGTGTGGGTCAGATTTTCAGAAAATGTACAATTCACCTTCACCAATCTTCTGAAATAACGTTAAAAATACAGTTCAACATAACCAAACAGATTGCTAGATTCAATGCAATGCCAAATATACTCGAATTTACCTAGTATTGACCAAATTGCAGCTTAATTTAGCAGAATTTACTGCCAGTTGTACATTTTCTGAAAGTCTGACCCATATGGGTCAGATTTTCAGAAAATGTACAATTGGCAGCTGTACACATTTAGCAAATTCTGCTAAATTTGGCTGAAAAATGATAAATACAGGGTATATCTGAATATATTTGGTATCACATTGATTTAGAGTATCTGTTTTGTTATGTTAAACTGCATTTTGAAGCTCCTTTATGTCTTAAATGAGGGTTATTTGAGAAGATTGGTGAAGGCGAACTGTACGTTTTCAGAAAGTCTGACCCATATAGCCACGATGTGGTCAGTGACCCCTGCTCCTATACACTACTAGCCTCCCTCCTGGCCCTGTTCAAGGAACAGTTTCATCAAATTATCGCAGGTCTAGAGAAGGGATAGAATGTCCCGCTAGCTAATCTATCACCATTAATCCCCGCCCTGCCCACCATCACTTCTCTCATTACCGACCCGTGTTAAGTGTAATAAAATAGCGCAAAAACTAATGCCCTGCCTGAGATTGCACCCTCCTCCATAACTAGTATATGGGTCAGGGTTTTAGTAAATGTACGATTGGCAGCTCTACACATTTAGTAAATTTTGTTATTAAAACTATGAACATTTAATGGACGTTTAATTCATACATGAAATACCTTATGTTTAAATTGGCCCTCGCAAATAATAGTTCCATTTATAATTCTGGCTTTAATGCTGATTAAATGGGTCAGAAAATGTACAATTTGCAGCTCTACACATTTAGTAAATTCTGCTGAATTAATCTGCTATGTAAGTATAAGTATAAGTATTGCCTAGAACTCTATATATGGGTCAGATCTTCAGAAAATGTACAATTGGCAGTTCTACACATTTAGTAAATTCTGCTAAATTAGGCTGCAATTCGGTCAATACTAGGTAAATTCGAGTATATTCGGCATTGCATTGATTCTAGCAATCTGTTTGGTTAGGTGGATCTGTGTTTTGAACTTTATTTTCGTCTGAAATTTGCTTTATTTGAGAGGATTGGTGAAGGTGAATTGTACATTTTCCGGTGACTTCACCCTTATTATGTGATGTGTTACAGGAAAATGAGTCACGAGTCGGAAAAATGATATTTTTCAATGTGTTTTATTCACAAGATCACTTTGTTGGAATGTTCTATTTTCTGAGATATCTACCGGTTTAAGTACTGTGAATACATACACCAAATCTCAAGACAGTGTATGTATCAAATATATACATGCGTTTCTAAGGTCATCCAATACAGAATATATAGCTACTTTATTGGTAATGTTCCACCCAAAAATATTACAAACTTTTTTTTCTAAAATAAATATATCAAACTTAAAACATAGAAACACTTCTTAGATGCCCTTCATGTTTACTATCATTGGAATCGCCTTGAACCCATCTTTTCAAATATGATGGTATCTCAAAATCAATTTTTTGCAACTTGTGCATCATTTTCTTTGAACACATCACACATATGCCTTCCAAATGGGAACAACATCCGCAAAAATACGACCTTAATGCGGGGCGAATGGCTAGACATTGATGCCAATCGACTGGGTTAATGGAAAGGAATACGGCACATTAAGTTTCATGTATATGGAATATTCATTAGGACGTCACGTAAAGGCGGACATGGCAGACGGGTGGCGGCTACCAATAATTTGGTTAGTCGCTATTTGAGAATCAATTATCCTTGGGAGAAAAGAAGGTGCACAATATATAGTTGACAGGCAGTGTTAGTGGATTGCGGTGAGTAGGCGGCAATTATTCAAAAATGCTAATGAATATTGAAAATGTCTCCCCTTTCTTTCTATCCCTGATAATATCTGATTCACATTGCATGGGCTCTCCCACAGAAAGCCTGGCTGGTGTGACGTAAGGAGAAGGGATGTGCACAGTCTAGGCCCAAAGATGAGACAGGCCCTTCAAATGGAGGGAAAGCCTCTCGCCTCAAACCGCAAAGTGCCATTATAATTCCATTAATACCACAAAATGTCAATATAATCTAAACGAATGAAATTAACTACCCTCCTACTAGTCAGTCTCTCTCCGATTGCGCTCTCTCCCTCTCTCCTCCACCCCTTCCTTCCTCCTCCACCTCCTCCCTCTCCCTCTCTCCTCTACCCCCCTCCCACTCTCCTCCACTCCCTCCCTCTCTCCTCCCCCTCCTCTCTCTCCTCTCTCTCCTCTCTCTCTCTCCCTCTCTCCTCCACCCCACCCCTCTCCTCACTCCTCCCTCTCCTCTCTCTCTCTCTCTCCCTCTCTCCCTCTCTGCTCCACCCACGCTCTCTCCCTCCCCTCTCTCTCTCTGCCTTTTCTCTAGTCCACATCTGGCCTCTCCACCACCTCACAATGCCAATAATCTCTCCCCCGCACTCTTCCCCGTCTC